>OY728163.1:13353655-13954488 GCA_963277665.1 Viscum album
TGAGATAACGAGCACCGAGGGATCCCCTGCTATGACAGCTCTTGTAGCGGCCAGAACACTGGAGGCTGGAACCATGGGTTCCCTTAAGTTCCTTGCTTAGATACCGGTACTTACTATTAGAGGACTCAACTGATTAGGGTGCTCCTTGTCTATATAGTGATCATGACATTGGAGGCTCGCCAGGCTGTTGAACCCAGGCCATCCACGGGCAAGTCAATGGCAAACATACTGCCCCATCTGGAAAATTCCTCCCAAACTGAGCCGGCCCTAGAAATTGGTGAGCAGGGAGAGGTGGACGCCAGTGGTACTACAGTTGGGGTAGGGCCAGATGTTGACGAAGGTTCCACCAGGGTCTAGATGGGAGAGGAAGGTCACTCTGACGCTAAGGAGCCTATTCCACGGGGATGAATCTCTGAGGAGGACCCTACTGCTAGCCTTTTGGCTGTATTCCCTATTTATCGGCCCGCTGAGTCTGAATAAATTGATGATTCAGATTTGGAAGCAGTCGAGGAGAGCAGGATGACGCAACTCACGGGATGGAAGTGCATCCGGTGTTTTTTCAGTCAGCATCATGCGGAATGGCTGAAGTGGATGGGGTCACTCCACACCTGGCTGGGTTTCCTATGTGCTGGAGGGGCAGATTCTCAACTCCTTCACCTGATGGCCCATGATTACATGGCTGAGAAGATGCATGAGAGAATCCTGCGCTCAGACATTACCCAGTGTCGGGAGGAGTTGGGGAGTACCCGGGCAATTCTGAGGGTGGAGCAGGAGGCACAACACCTCGAGGCACAAGTGAAAGAACAAGAGATATTCATCACAAACTGATCTGAGCTCATGGAGCAGCTGAGGGCCTAGATGGAAGATGCCCAAGAACAACTCATGGATGTGAGTTTCCAGATAACTGAGCTCCAAACTAAATAGGCGCATGCATGGGCCAGGGTCAGCGAACTTCACTCCGCGGCCACCGATGAAGAAAGATTCCTCAGGGTATGGGAGGCAGTACTGGAGGCCACCAGCCAAAAGGTAGCTGCATTGGAGAGATCTATCCAAGAAGTTGACCCTTAGGGGCCCTGTTTTGGCTGAACCCGTAAACATACCTCTCCCTACTACATCCAGTTTTTATTTTTTGAATTGTGTGTATGGAAAAATTTAATTACTTGTCCCTTTGGTTTAATGTTCTCATCCATAATCCTAAAAGAAATAGAAATTCATTCCCAAGGTCATGTGGGTCGTAACCAATGTGAGAAACAAGGGATGCTCCTACTATTACATCGTTTGATTGCGGGAGCATTAACCAAGATCCGGGCATTCGAAATTTAAACCTGGATTTCTGAGGAGAAGAGGGAGGCCCAACCTAAGGAAGAGGACCCCAGACCGATTGATGTATCAATGTATCATCTTCTCAATGTGCTCTATCACATGAGCAGGGAAATGACAGGGGCTTTGGAATCAGTACAAACAAAGTGGAATGAAAATTTTGAATCACGTTACCCAAATTCGGAACACTATGGGAGGGGCATGGGAATAATGGACAACTGTTGATCGTGTTCAAAACAGATTATCCCTATTGCATTAGCCTGAAACCTAGAAAACAAATGAGGGTCAACCGCTAACCATGTTTGCAAGACCGAACCTAACTCAAATATCGTCCATCAGTCTTCTATAATGTTGGCCCAATACAACAGGCAGACCATAGGTCGAGCATCCATACCGTTAGGGGGTCTCTTCAAACAAGGTCAGTCTTCCGGAATGTTATCCCAGGACAGCAGGTGGAACATAGGTCGAGCATCCATACTGTTAGGGGGTCCCTTCAAACATGAATTAGGATGACGATCCAAATAAAGGGGCTCACAATGCGTGGAAAGTGAACTGGTGGTTTGTTCACACAGAATCCAACACTCCCAAAATTATGCCACCGTGGGGAAAGTACATTAGGCAAGTGCATTAATATGATGATGAATCATCCCTAATTTTACATAGTACCTCTCTGGTGGGGGAACTGTCGCTTTTCAATGTCATTATGGGAAATCTTGAACTAGTTCAGGGAAAAATCTGTAGTTACACAACTCCCCGTGGGGGTCAGGCCAAGAAGCTGACTGTGGGGGAAAGGATGGGATTTGTGTTCTAGAAAGGGTCTTAATTTAATGTCTTATAACTCGGACCAGTGATCGGTAAAGAATGCAAGAGGTACATAGTAAGGTGATTATGAAACCCGATGTGAATGAGGACATAAGTCCAGATTAACATGTGTTCCTTGGAGAAGTGTTTAGGTCAATGGACCGAATACGAAAGTTAGGATGGGCCTGTGGGGAAGTGCTCAGGCGTTCCTACGTATCTAATGATAATGAGAATCAAGCCATACATAGTTCTGAAAATAGCACGGTAAGATACCAGTGCAAAGCGGTGTGCGGGTCTGGCCCCTGCCCAAAGAGAAGTGACATTTGATGTATCTTCTTTTTTACTTTAAGGTGAGTAGTTTTTATTTGTGAAGCGACATGCCTAGGGTAAAAATTCTCTCTATCGCCACAAGAACCAATCCGTATACAGACGTTGACAAATGGTATGGTGAATGACCGATTTGCAACGTGATTTCCTCTATGATGAGGTCACCACAATGCAGTGCCTTTTTTCGCATGCGGTCAGGATGATATTATCACGGTTTAGGGTCATGTGATTGGACCCGACAACATAGTTTAAGGTTATATGGATTGGAACTGAATGAATGCACATGACGCGATAAAGCATACCCGACGTGAATGAGGACATAAGTTCGAATCATCACCACGCGCGATTCCGGGGGAGGAGCCTCAGGCTAGGAGGCCTGTGAGGGTTAGAGGATAGGGGGTAGAGGAGCTGGATTCCAGCTGAGCTAGACCAAGAAACGCAATTTTTGGGTGATCCCATGTATCCCATGAGGATGATGATCAAGCCGCACATAGCTCTTAGAGAATACCCTTGTTTATGGTCTTAGCACTCAGATCACGGGAGCCCAAAGGGACGTCGTATTGCTGTTTTCCCCCTGACGTGTGGAGGCGTACTGAGGGATTGTGCCATGAGGGTCGAGATTCCACCTGGACATGATGGGGTGGAACATAATGTGAATCATGTAACAAACATTCAAGGCCTGAAGGGGCTGGCGTGACGATAGAGGATTACAGCTGACCATGTTCGCAACACAGCATCCTATCGCGTTAGCCTGAAATGGGGAAAAACAAAAGAGCATCGACCACTGACCATGTTCTCAGCATGGTATTTAAATCAATTTTTTCTAAAACCATCAGGGGTGTTGGCCCATAACGGTAGGAGAGCCCTTAGGCATGGTATCCATGCTGTTTTTGGGGGTCTCATCGGGTGTGAAAGATAACATGGGCCCAAATGAAGGAGAGCATGAAGCTTGATAAGTGGATGGGAGCATTCTCTAGTTGAATCCAAAACTCCAGGTCCTAGACCAGTGTACTCTTAGACACATCGGTGAACCACTACAAAGTGTCAAAGGGTTCATCTTGAGAGTGTCCAAGAGATGGTGAAATCCTAGGAGAAGGAGGCATGGTGCCAAAAACCCAATGAGGAGGGAATAACCTTGTACCACAACTACATATCCTCCTCATGGAGAGGAATAGGCCAAGGGGCCTAGGTGACCGGGAGATCGGGATATCTCTAAGAGATGGGGCTTGACCCGAAATCTAATTGTCCAGGAGGTTCTACATATCTCATAAGGATGGGAATCAAGAAACTCATAGGTCTTGAAGATACATTTTAATGTCATGTGGGATGACATATAGTTTAACTCCATGCAAGATGACATACAGTTTAACATGATGCTGGGAAAGCGTGCAGTTTAGGGTTATGCGAGACTGAAAATTTAAGATTGTGTGGGACCATAATCTAGTTTAAGGTCATCACTACTACAAATATGTATTATAATAGTGCTAAAAACAGCCTTTAACAGCGCTAAAAAAGTGTTGTTAATCTCGGTGAAGATAGGGGGGGGGGTCCCATTTATCAGTTCTAAAAATAGCGCTGATAAAGGGTGACTTTTATCAGCGCTATTTTAGCGCTGATATATTATACATTTATCAGCACTGAAAATAGTGCTGATAAAAACTACCTTTATCAGCGCTATTTTGAGTGCTGATAAAAACTACCATTATCAGTGACCAAAATAGTGCTGATATATTATCCATTTATCAATGCTTAACTAGCACTGATAAAGGCCAAATATCCTATGAAAAACCAGAACTTACATAGAACCTGCCCAGCAGCTGCACACATTACAACACCTGCATAGTGCACAAACAATACCTGCACACAACACAAAAAACACCCACACACAAAGCACAGAAGAACAAAAATGATACATACATTTAATTGAAATCATGAATAAAAAACAATACACGTCTATATAAATTTCAAACATTGTTTAATTTTCTTACAATTACATTTATCCAACAAACAGTTAAAAAAATGATGTTCCATCGTTTTTTCATGCATCCGCTCTAATAAATTGTCGTTCGTGGCAGCGGTTTCCAAACAAAGCATTCTAACTGAGGAAAAAGATTTCACCTACATAATAAAACAAACATTATGTTAGTAATACAATAATGAAATAATGAATGGGGTTTCAAAATGGAATTATACTAGTTAGGCATAAAACATAAAATAACCAATTAACGAAGAGACACAATTAGGTCAATGCCCTTACCTCAACTAGAAGTCCAATAAACAATCTTCAGTTCATAAGAACCACAAATGAGTCCATGATCACATGTGTTAATGTCCAGAAACATTAAATTACATAATTAATTAATATTAAACAAAAATCCAACATGGTATAATAGGCGCCAAACTCATCGTGTTATCCAACAAAGGTTTCTCGGCTCGTTCCCAAATTCAGGATACTCGTGATCAATTCTCTTCCACTGAGGAGAGTCTGCTGGGTGACGTAGTTTCCCATCATTAATTATTGTATCTTCATGCCATGTCAATCATCCTTCAGTCTCCTCACTTTAATATAGGCGTCTAAACCTAGGAATTACTGGAAAGTACCATACAAATTTCATAGGACTAGAGTCATCTTTCTTGTATCGGGAAGCACCACACTTTGGGCATTCTTTAAGATATTTATGGTCCTTGAAAAACAATATAAAGTCATTTGGGCATGCATGTATTCTTTTAGAGATCATACCCATCGATCATAGCATTCGTTTGGCATCGTATGTTCGACTTGGGAGTTCATTATGTTCTGGGAGCATGTCTTTCAGGAGAGCAAGTAGTTCTGTAAAACAGGCGTCACTCCACCCGTTTCCTGCTTTTAAATTATACAGCTTCAATACGGCTGACAATGCTGTATATTTAGTGCAACCAGAATACAATGGAATTTTTTCACAACTCTTTATCTTCTCAAACAATTTTGGGTAATCTTGAAGGTCATCTTTAACTGTCCTTGTTATTTCCTCAATACAATCTTCATCATCATTCACATCTGTAATCACACCCTCCATACAATCGTCATCACTGTTCACACTTCTAATCATATAATATGATCTATAAAATGTCGTTTTCTATGAGTCACTACCTACATTCATTTTTCCCCATGTTTATTCAAACATGTATAACTTCGATCTATTCCATGACAGATCAGGTGTTCTTCCAACTCATCTGGAATAATATTTATTGAATAACAATAGTGTAAACACTGAAAAAGGATTTGAGAAGGGTCACATGCATGATCTTCTGCAAACTTGATAAACTCTTTCACGCCATCTTCATACTCTTTTGTCAACCGATTGGCATTCATCCATTCTTTATTCATATTCATCATCTTTATGGGTTCAATCTCAAACATGCCGAATATTAGGTTTTAATTAATCAGGTAGAATTTTTTGGGTTTTATAAAAACAAATCATGGTACAAATGCCTTTAAACACATGTGAAATCCATATACATGGTGTTTTCAGTATGGTGAACGTCATGTATGTATAAGATACCTGATTTAATCTGACATATATCATATTTATTCAAAGTTAGTCTTACAAAGACTGAATGATGCCTTTGAAAATACACGACATTTAGAACTAATTGAACTAAAGGTGTGTACTTTAGATACATATTGAGTCACCTCACCAGCTATGCATCACATTTTTTTGGAATACACGGTGTGTAGTTCTTACATGACCACTAGGGGTGTATAGTCTATACACATCAAGTATCTATGGTATCTATACATGGTGTGAGTGAACTAAAACACATGTCATATAGTTCTACCATTATTTCATGGCATGTACATGGTTTCATGCTGAAGTATATCTCTTGGAGATACATTGTGTGTGACCTAGGTTCACATGACATGTAACATTTAAAATGAAACTTATTCAAAGTTTGAGTTAGAAGATTAGTCATGTGGTGTAAATTTTGAAGATAAATGTCGTTTAGAATTAAAATCTATATAAAATCCATGTATGATGAAGCATGTTCCATGTATTTTAAAGTGTCTAATAGAGCCCTCTAGAAGTGGTTTTCTAGGATTCAGTGGAATTGCACTAGTAACAATGTGGTGGTGCCATTAAAATGGGTAAAGTTTTGATTGATATTTAATGGTGGACGAACTACAACATGGAAAGAAAATGGCTTATCAATCAAGCCAACAACCGCAACACCATACAAAAACACAATCGTGATCACAGTCGCAACACCATACAAACCAAACAATCAAAATTTTAGATTTTACAAAGCATCCCTTATTCAATTTTGTTTGTTAATTAAGTGGTTATCACCGATGTTTTATCAACTTTGGGTGTTCATTCATAAGTCAAGTATACGTAAATTACCAATTTATATATTCCAATGTTCAACAAGAACCAACCATCATTCAATTCATTTAGTGCACAAACAAGGACCACCAACGACCTCGATTTTCAGCGAGGCGTTTAGCCCGTACATTTCACATTATAACCATCAATATAAAATAGTAATAACATGAGAATAAGAGGAAACCAATGAGTAATAGGAGAAAACTAACCGTGAAGGTGTCGTTAAACACACGACAGAGGTGCGTACGTGGCAGAGGAGAGGCGCACAGCAGAGGAGATTTCCAACTGAAAAGAAAACATAAAATAAGGGAAACCCATGAGAATAAAATGATATAAAACCAACTACACCATTTACTACATCCCACAAACCCCAAAACCCAATGCATGAAAATAAATTTAAATTTATAGATAGAAATCACTATCTGATAACTAATTTTTATCCAAACCACTGGTGAAAACAAATCCAAATAGGAATCAGAAGGATCACATACCTCGAGAAAAGAAATCCAACAATAATAGTGATCAAGCATAGAACAATGTGAACTACATGGAACTCAGGATGGGGAGTAAGCCATCATGTAATAACTCTAAGAAATTGGTGTGGTGAAAAAATCCCATCATCCTATTAGTATTTGTGGTGCAATATGTTATACTCAACACCCGATGTAAGGGAGTTTGATTTTTCTATATTCTCAACAACTACCTTACCATCTTATGTTATCCTCTATAAAGGTGTATTTTAATTTCAACTAGAATGGGGAATTACCTCCCATCCATCAATTTAAATAGGAGCATTTGTATAATTAAGGCATTATTCACATTCATATTTATTTTACAATACGTGAAGAAAAACATCTCATATGTACCATTATCCATGTACAATTGCATTCAATGAATTGAAATACACAATTATCATTCTGTATAACATGCAGTAGATGGTGTTTCCTTTCAACCCATTATATATCATTTCAATTCATTTAATTAATTCATTAAATTAAAATAAATCCATCATGTAAAATTCATCTCTAATGATTATTACACATTCAATTTTACCAAGAATGGAAAATTCACTAATAAGGCTCAAAGGGTCTTCAAAATGGGCCATAATCAACATGAAAATTTCCTACATGGTAAATTCTATTAAGAATCTAGGAAAAACACCTATAATGTGTCTTCAATTCCATTTATATACCCTTGTATCAAGGGAAACCTCATTTAAAAGCTTTGACATAAGCTAAAAAGCTATTCAGGGCAATCAATAATTCGACATTAAAGGGATAATTTTACTTGGCACACTCAAGGGGTGTCCATAAAAGAGTTCAAGAACATCTAACCCATGAAACAAGATTCAATAGGTGTTTATTGAGGTGCAAGGATTAAATAAAGAACTCAATAATATTAATAATCCATTAACTCTTGCAATAACACCTTAAACAAGGATTTCACACATTAAATTCAAATGGTAGAAAAAACTTTACCCGAAAATGAATAACAATAATGGTAGTGGCAGCGGTGGAGGTAGCGCCGGAGGTGGAGGCGGTGGTGGCGCCAAAGGCGGCATCGGCGGTAGAGGCGGAGGCGACAGCGGCGGCGGTCGCGGAAGTGGGGCAGGTGGTAGCAGTGGCAGCGGGGGTCGCGGCGGCGGGGGCGGGGGCAGAGGCAACGATGACGGTAGAGAAGGAGGAGGATGAGGAGGAGGAAGGAGGATGACGAGGAGGACGAGGGGGACGTGGATGAGGTCGCGACGGCGAGGTGCCTGTTTTAGCTTCTACGAGAGCTTGACTGCGTGCAAGCGAGGATGGCCTGTTAGGGTTATTAAAAAAACCGATGGAACCTTTGTCAGCGCTCATTAAAATCACTAATAAAGGTATGTTTTATTAGTTCTAAAATAAATGCGCTGATAAAACATTCATTTATCAGTGCTTTTCTAGCGGTGATAAATGTTCCCTATTATCCGCGCTAAAAAAAGCGCTGATAAAGGTGTACCATTTATCAGGGCTTATTTTAGTGCTGATAAATGTAACATTTATCAGTGCTTTTAGATAGCACTAATAAACGCATGCCCCTTTATCAGCACTTTCTGTTTAGCGCTAATAAAGAGCAGTGCTTCCCTTGCCCTATTTTGTGGTAGTGTATGGAGGACCCTATAGGGTCAGGAAAAATATTGTTTAAGGAACATGGAATTGGTAGGAGGTGTTATATGCTCACCATCCATGGTCACCAGGGAGTATTCTCCATTGGGATAATATTTATAAACAAAGAAATTTATTTCCCATTTGGGCTCCAAATTGGGTGGTTTCCTGCCGGGGATCATTGGTTTCTGGAGGGCTAATACCAATTTGACTTGAAGGAAAGAGTGGAGACGAACCTTCTTGTTGAAAGCTCGAGCTATCCTGCTCTGATGCCTTTTAAGATTGTGAAAGGCACAAAGAATATTCTCATCCAGTGCCTCCAATTCAGCTAGATAGATTTCAGCCACTCTATCCAACGCTTGCTGGTCATAGAACACTGTTCACAATAAGGGAAATTGAATCTCAATGGGTAGGATGGCCTTAGTTCCGTACACCAGGGTATATGGGGTAACCTGGGTGGAATTATGAGTCGTTGTCCAAATGGCCCAGAGGGCATTGGGGAGATTATCCAACCAACGCTTCTTATTCAGACCAATAATTTTCTACAGAATGTTAGAGAGGGTTTTATTGAACACCTCAATCTATCCATTTGCTTGCATGTGATAGCGGGAGGTATGGTTAGAGCGGATTACATACTTGGCGTAAATCTTATTCAACTCATATGCTCAAAATTTATTATCATTATCGATGAGGATATTTTGAGGAACCCCAATTCGACGGATGATATTGGAACTCACAAAATCCATGATAGAACATGCCTTGACTTCCTTGAGCAGAATTACCTATGCCCACCTGGAAAATAAATCCATAGTGGTCAGAATGAATCATCATTGGTGAGTTATTGCAGGTGGGTATGGTCCTATGACATCTAATCCCCAGACGACAAAGGGCTAAGAGTACTTGGTAGTATGGAGAGGCTCTGGTGGCCGATGCACAAAGTTATCATGAACATGGCACGCATGTCACCTCTTGGAAAACGCAATGAAGTTGTGGATCATGGAGGTCCAAACATACCCTAGTCTCCAAATCTGGTGAGATAGTTTTGGCCTAGCATGATGGGCCCCGCAAGAACCGACATGAACCTCTTGCATGACCTATGGAATCTCAACTCCCTGAATGAAACAGAGGAGAACACCATCAAAACCGCACTTATAGAGGATATGCTCAATACTGGGACCAATCTGGAGGGTAAACTGTAGCACACGACATCAGATTCGCTCGTGCTCGGCCTGGTCTGACGGGAGATTACCGTGTTGGAGGTATTCAACCAAGGGCATCCTCCAATCGTCAGCCATTTCGATCACTACATCCGGACTACTCGGGGTTCCTGACGCAGAGGTGCCGATGGTAAGATGGCTTACCTATGGGACATCATTTCCATATGGGGTAACATGAGCTCTGACTCCCCAATGTGCCATGTGGGTAATTAGATTATCCTGTTCAAGCTCTGAAAGTGATGCAGCTAAGCTGGCCAAAGCATCTGCTCGAACGTTCTATGACAGAGGGACATGGATAACCTCTGGTTGAGAAGGGAACTATGCCATTAGCTGGAGAGTGCATTCTTACAATGGTACGGGTTCTGGATGCCTGAAAACATTATCGCCATTAACCTTCTTAATAACTTTCTCAGACTCCCCTTTCACATGCAAATAGTGCATGTCGATCTCAAGGGCCAGCTCGAGACCAGTAATGAGGGCCTAATACTCCGCCTCATTATTGGTTCAGCCTTACGACAGTAGGAACGAATACGGTAGAATGGCTTGTGCCGAGGTAATGAAGATGATACCCAGGCCCACTCTGTTGAGTCGAGGGTCATTGAGCCTCCTACCGGTGTGGCTCCGAGAGGCGCCATCAAATTTCATCTGCCAACACTGAACGACTTGATATGCTGAGAGGATTGCCTCATTAGGAAAATTCTAGTGTAGGGACTGATCCATGAAGGTTGGATGCGCAGCTATAAAGTCTACCAACGCCAGCACCTTAATATCCTTCCGAGGCACGAACCTGATGTCAAATTGGTGGAGGATTACCACCCACCGTGCTAGTCAGCCAGTTAGCATGGGATGGCCTAGGATGTACTTCGATTGGTCTACTCGAGAAACCAGTTGTTCTTCATGGTGCAGTAGGTAATTTCATAATTTATACATGGAGAATATGAGCACAAGGCATCTTCTCTCGCTGGGGGAGTACCGAGTCTCTGTATTGATTAGCAGGCGGCTGAGGTAGTAGAGTATTTTCTCTATTCCCTCATTGTTCTTCTGAGCGAGAAGGGTGCCGAGAGACCATTCCTAGGTGGTGACATAGAGAATCAGCATCTTTCCAAAGATGTATGGCATCAAGACCGAATGCTGGATAAAATATTACTTGATTTCCTCAAATGTGGTCTATCACTCCTCATCCCAATCATAAGCAGTGCCCATTTTCATATGTTGAAAAAAGGGATTACACTTCCCAGACTGATTTGCAATGAATCGGAATATATAGGCCAAGTGGCCTTGAAGACCTCAAAGATTCTAAATATTTCTCGAGGGAGGCATCTAACTGATGGACCTTTTCTTCTCTAGGTCAATCTTGATGCCCCATTAATAGAAAACCAAGCCCAGGAACATTCCATAGGTGACCCCAAAGTCACACTTCAACCGGTTCATCTTCGGGTGGTGGGAACGGAGGAAGGAGAACAATTTTTCAAGATCCATGAGATGGTTTTGGCTCTGGCGAGAGTTTACTACCAGATCATCCACATAGCACTCCACCAATGTCCTGAGGATTGTCATGAATATGCGATGCATGGCCTGCTGATAGGTGGCGCCTGCATTCTTCAGCAAAAAAGGGCATAACCTGGTAACATAAGGTACATTAGGGAACCCTGAAAGCCGTGGCATCTTCATCCTCGGAGGCCATCCGGGTCTTATTATATCCAGAGTAACCATCCATGATGTAGAGGCCTAGAACCTTGCCATAGCATCGATCAACGTTTCTGTTACTGGAAGTGAAAAATCATCCTTCAGACAATGGCGATTGAGATCCTGGAAGTCGATACAGACAATTATCTGTCTGTTCTTCTGCCGGACTGGTACAATGTTGGCTAGAAACTTGGGGTACTAGACCTATTTAAGGAAGTTGGACCTGATTATCTTGTCATCTTCGGCCTCAACCATGGCACTGTGAGAAGGGTTCATCTTTCTGGGAGGCTTCTTGAACCCGCGATGATTTTTCAGATGTCCGAGATGGTGGACGACCACCTGAGGATCTTGTCCCAGCATCTCATCGTATCTCCAAGAGAATAGATCACGGTGATGCTTAAGGAACCCTACGTATCATTTCTACTCCTCATGGGACATAGCGGCGCTGATCAATGTGGGTCTCAGGTCTGCCTCGCTACCGAGGTTCACCTGTACCAACTCATCGACCGTGGCTGAGACGCCTTCCTCAAAGGTATGAGGGGCATCTATTATATCCTCTTCTCTACCTATTGAGGGATCCTCCATGGGGGAAGCTAATTCTAAGGTACCAGGACCTAATGGGAGGCTGGTACAAGCATGTGTGGTAGTGGTTATTGCATCGAGGAACTTTTTTCCTGCCGAGACCATTGCTATGAAGGCTGTCGACCCGATCCCATATGGTCTCCGGCCAAAGGGGCCACACATGACAAAATCAAAGTAGTAGTGGCGCGTCGGCCAGAGACAACCTATTTCAGCATAGTGAAATAGACAAGAATGATGTACCGCCATTTCCATGAGCCGGACCTCCTGACACCTGATGGGAGTGGGAGGCTCCAGTATAACTGGAGCCTGATTCATAGAAGAATATGAAGTGATATTCGGATTCCACTTGGATTTGGGAGTGTGGATCCCCTTTTTCCTAGAAATGAAAAAACACTGCCCCATATCAGGGGTTGTGGCCTCTATCCAATGGATCGGGAAGATATAGCCGTCATTCAGGCCTACCCAAGGGTCGGTCGTAGCGGTGGCAGGCTCAAATCCACTTGCCTGAACTTGTTTATCCATGCTCTTGTAATAGTCCGCATCCATGTAGCGGGCTTCACAAGAGGCGAAAGGAGATGCATCACCTTGGAGTACACCCACTCTACCATTAAGGGATTATTTGAGGCATTGCTGATATGATGAGGGGACCGCCGTGTGTAGGTGGAGCCATGGCCTTCCCATCAATGCATTATACGTGGTGTCCTAGGAGACAACCATGGACTTAGTGCTGGAAACATGGACACCGAACTGGGTCTTCAGACGGATCTTGCTGACCGAGGTCTTCTCTGTTCTGTGATATCCCGAGATCCCTAAATTGGACGGAGTCAGGTCATCTTTAGATAACCCCAGCTTCTGCAGTGTCCTAGTCTGGATATGATTGATCCCGAAGCTGGTGTCAACAAGATAGCGTCGAACCTCTATACTGTTGAATTAGACAGTGATATACAATGGGCGGATGTTCCCCTATATAGGGGAGCCTTCATCTTCTCCCGAGGATGATATGATGGCCTAGAATTTGGTATACTCTACTGTTTCATCATGGAAAGCTTTTCCAGCTGCTACCTCAGTCTCAAACTGGAGGGGGATTTTTAAAGCCTCGGCGAGTGATTTGCACATATATGGAGACAGACGAAGGGCTTCAAAGATGGAAAGCCTCCATAGAATTTAGGCGAGAGGCTTGAGAACATCGTACTTCCACACCAGGCGCAAACTTATACTTGCAGGAGGCTGCTCTATGATTGGAGGCATGGCATCCCTTGCCGGCCAGACATGCGGCTGACTAGTACTAGGAATATCCCATTGCTCACTAGTCGAATCCCGGAGAGTAGCTGTCGGGTGTGTACTAGATGAAGGAGATCATCCTGTAGCGGGGTGAAGTAGGTCACGACATGACTACAGTGGTTCTGCCTGATCCATTAGCACAAATTGTGGAGGATGTGGTCTTGATGACATCGGATGAAGAGGCTGTGCATGCTGAGTTCTGCGTTGGGCCTACTGTCTGGTATTAGCGGCATGCATGGCCTAGCTGGAGGTGCCAACTAGCGTGCCCCGACGACCCATATGGCCATGGCTTCGTCAATGTTGGTGATGGCTTGGGACATTGGAGAGTTTTTCCTGGTGCTCCCCCTCGTCGGGAGTCATATAGTTGTTTACCAACTCAATGGTATTAACCGAAGCGTACCCTTGACTGTCACTTGAAGAATCATCCACCACTGGGCGGATTCTGGGGGGAATCCCCATCTCCAGGGCCATAAAGTCTCCAAGAGTGCGGAACGATGACGAAATTGTCGGGGCGCATTGATTTTTGTTGTATCGTCGATGCTTTTTCTAATAGGAAGAGGTTGGCTGAGACGATGCCATAGGGGTGGTGGCCGTAGCTTTTGAAGGCTCCGGCTGATTCATGAATGGATGAATAAATCATGGGCGTGAGTGATCTACTTGTGATCCATCCTGTTGTTATACTTATGGGACCCATGGTCCGTAATCTGCGGCCACTCACCTTCGCCGTCACAACTGCTACCTGACCCCACAAAGACACCTGCCACTAATGCCAGGGTCATACCCAACCTGACTATGTTGTTGTCAATCTGGTCTTTGAGCTATTCCTTGAACATGTAGCATTTCTTGATGATGTTCCCCAGGATCTGTTGATAAGGGCAGTAGTTGGGGTGATCAGTGAGATGAGTATCTTCTGTATTTCAGCACTCAGGCAGTCGTACGATCCCTTCCTCTAACGCGATGTGGAAGTAACTAGGGACCTGTTCCTTGTCGAATGAGTAGGTCCAATTTCTTCTGTCTGGAAAGGGGGATCTAGGATCCTTACCCTGAAGAGGGGCCAGAGGAGCCTACGAAGAAGGCGGAACTTGAATATCTCATCTAGGCGATGGCGGCGCATTACGCGGGGGTGCCTGCTGATTCTCAGGTGATCGCTGCTGGTCTTGAAATTGTGCCTGTGGTGGTGGACCTCTACGGGGCTATAGATCTAGCTCCACTGGTAGCAATTCTAACTGCCTAGGAGCCTCTACTTGGGCCACCGCGGTTGGAAAAGCTCTGGTTTCCCTCCTTGACGGGATTACAGGGGGCACCGGACGTGCCTGGCCGGCCTATTGTAGGTCATCTTCGAGGTGACATGCCTTATCTGAGAAGTCTCTCAACCCTCTGGGAAAGTTTTGAGTGATCAGGGAGGGAACCAGTTCCCTCTTGACATTCCCCACACACATCGTTATTAATTGCTCCTGAGTTAGTGCCATGTCAAGGGAGTATGTGAGCCTCTTCCATAGGGTGCTAAAGTCCACAAATCATGAACTTGAAGAGGTCTGTGATGTTTGTTTTTTGGGTGGTAGAGCTGAACCGGTAAAGGAACTGCCTGCGAAGGTCCTCCCAGCTAGTCACGGATCCGACAAGGAGCTGGCTGTACCAAATGAATACTAACCCCTCCCGTTTCTTGACAAACCAACGGTGCTTGGCGGCCTCCTCCGGTGCTGGGGTCCCTAGCATAGGCCCACACCTTTAGTTGAAGTGGGAAATGTGTTGTAGCAGGTCCCCCGTCCTGTTAAAGGGGGTGAATGTGGGGTTTCCGAATCCCGGGGGTGCTAGCATGTCATCCACTCATGCCGGATATGGATTTCCATCAGTTGGGATGGACACCTGTCGCGTTTCCAAATCCTCTAAGAGGGCGATGAGTGTCTCCATTGGATTTTCTGGAAGTGGGTTCATGTCCTGATGGGGATCCCAAACCATGAGCTTGTTGTCAGGCACTTCAATATAGTAGAAAAACTCATCGGCTCATGGAGCGACTGGTGGAGCGACACTTGGGGCTACCGGAGGAGCCCGAGAGGGGTTAATCGGATTGTCGTGCCATTCGATAGGATTTGTCGAGACATACTGCACCCTCTTGCCGTGAGCCCTGGCTTCCGTCCTGTCAGTGAATGCGGCATGATCAGGGTTTCCTGGGGGAAACCCGCCGAGGGGTAGTTGTTCCTGACCCTGCTTCCCTGGCCTAGGACCACCGTAGTCGGGTCGTCGCTCTGCAATCAATTCATCCAGAAGTTCATCGACTAACATCTTCTGCTCAGCAAGCTGCTGGCGCAGCGTGGCCTTCTTGGGGTCCCCTTCAGTCTTTTTCACTAAGGCAGACGGGTCGGGGTGCCTAACAGTTCCAACCTGATATTTCCCCTTACTGACATTCTGGATGAGCACCAATGCCTCGGTGGGCAGAGGGAGACCATGGAGGTTCCTCTACTTACGATTAATCCCCCCTGATGGGTCCAGTAATGTTGGCACATCCTTCGGGAGGATGGTCCCATAGAGGAGTTCCAGTTCGTTTTCCCCTCCTGATAGATCAGTCATGTTGACCGTAACTCTTCTCAGGGGCTTGTCCTCAATGTCTCCTAGCGAGTTGGGATGCCGACTAATTTCACTAAAGATAAGGGTAGCGTACTTCCCCCAACAACGGACTTTCACATGGGGGTATCCTCCTCAATAAAATTGATGAGTACTTGGATACACTGAACGCATTGCTATTGGAGAGCCCTGTGGTGACCCGACCACTCGAGGTGGTGGACCATGGGGAGTGTGACCAGGTCATCTAGATGTAATTGTTTGTTGATGTGTTCAAAGTGCACTTGGATCTTCATATAATCCACTTGATGGTGGCGATGATGGAATTGAGTCGCCCAGAGGGTCCGGCAGAAACATTCAAACTCCTCCGGGGTGAGCGATTCTGGCGTACAAAAACTTGATCCCACGACAGGCCAAAACTTCTCAGGGAAGTGACCTAATGAAAGGATAGTCCTGAAGCTCCTAATATCAGATTCAGTGTCTAGACATTTATTTCACCACATGTTAACTATGGTTGGCAGAGGAATAGGCAGTGCCACAGAGGTAGACCGCTGAGACGGCGGGCTAGCCGGCAGAGAGTACAACGAGCGGGCTGATTGGCCGCAGAATCTTGGGATGTCCACTGATGATTGTGTTGAACTGGCCACGATATCATGATAGGATGGACTAGCGGATGAATCTCCAGACACAAAATCAGTTTCTTACGAGGGTGGGCTATGTCATGGCTCTTCTGCCATTGACCCCCAAAAGAACCTCTCCATATTCTCTAGCCAAGACAGAAGGTGCTTATGGAGATCCCGATGGAAACATTGTGGTTTTTCCCAGGGGACATGCCATGTTATCGTTCTTATGGATATAAATTTGGATGGAAACCGGGATCCTGTGGATCTCACATTCCAGGAGTACGAACCTGATGCACCTCGTTCCGACCCCAACCCTTGACTCAGAGGACTGAAAATAGGGCTCCTGTGATGAGTCGCACTCAGCTTTGGATTCTAAGAAGCAGACTATTTTGATTCCTATCCAGCCTTCCCTAGAATTCCCCTTGCAGTAGTGATGACCTACCTTCCTTCCCCTGGGTGGCTCCTTGGGACAGGCCTGATTTCCGACCTGGGGTCCTCTAACTGCACTGGTGCTAGGGCTGAGAGGGTTTCCACTCGAGAAAGATGATGTGTGAGGAGCACTAGGACAAATGTCTAAAGGGACATAGGGAGGACTTCTGTGGTGGGCATTGGTGAAGTGAAGTTGGCCTCCACTTCTCCGACCGCTGGGGCGAGGAGGACCTTCGCCGATCGACATGGGGATATGGGAAGGAACCCCTTGTTGGTGAGCGACCAGACATTAAATGTCTCCATACCCACAGTCTACGGCAGGGGGGTGACCCTGTACCTAGTGTAGTGAGCGGGGGAGAGACCCTCGCTTTGAAGGTGGAATGGGGAAGATCTCCGAGTCGAGGTTGGAAACAGGGGGGCCCACACCTTTCATGGTTGCGGCACGAAGTGGACCTCAATACAGGATGACATTGCTATGGATTGATCCGTAATGTCCATCACCTATGCTGGAGACCGGGAGAGTTGACCAAACATGCCCGTGGGGTGGTTGGGGCCTCGATCCAGGTCGGGCGTATAACCTCCCATGGTCGACATATGTCAGGAGGTGGGGATATGAGTCAGCGGTGGCTCGGGCCACAGTAGTCACTGACATTGATGCCCCACGGTGGGTTCCTTCTTCCATTTGTGCCCGACGCTGGCACTGGGTCAGGTGAACTGGAGCCGGTGGTGCAGGCGCGTGCCTTACCCGCTCCTTGGCTTGGGGGATTGGACAGCGGTGCTGACGCATCCTGTTGGGTGCCCTCACATAGAGCCCTGGAAACGGGACTCCAATTGGGCCAACACAGACATCCCCTACCTCGTCGGCATAGGGGAGGGTGTTGTCAAGGTGTTCTGGGGACAAGCTACCGAAACGATTGAATGTTGGGGTTGGGAGTAGTATCTCCCTGCACGGACCTCAGGGGCGGCGTTGATGGCGAGGCGAAGCTGCCTCGAGATCCAAACAGGCCATATCCTTGGTGGGAATGATCCCCACCTCCTCGTACTTGCGTACAAGGTGAATAATTACCCTTATATGGATAATTTCTGATGGCGAGATGGGGTGTGGGAACCCAACAATCTTGGTGGTCGAAGCTGTCGCGGAAGAGGCAGAACCATGCAGGGTAGCCGTGTCGATATTTCCCCTACCCCTGCGCCGGTGGGCAGGTGATCGAGATCCAAATGCAATAACATGGTTCCTGAAAGTAGGAATATGAACCCATTAACACTGCTAGGAAAATAAAATGACAACCAGTGCACCGTCGTCATTCTATCTTCCAAGGCTGGTTAGAGGGATCCACGCTGATAGCATCGCGGAATGGAATGCTCAACGTCCTGACTGTCCCAACTTATGGCGAGTTTCACGTCAGGCCTGTCTGGTGGGACCTGGAACCGGATGACGGGGCATATGACATGTTAATCCATTGATGCCTCAAAATCTACTAGTCTCCACACTGAGGAGAAGAGTTTCACGTCGGGTTCACCATTTCTATTTCTGACGCTTTCGCCGGGGCGTGCGCATCCGTCACGCAGAGGACCCGCTGCTATTTCCCCGCATTCCCGCTTTCCAAAGATGGCGAAATCCACTCTTTATTCTAGGGATGTCTTCTCCATGATCGAAACTGGATGAGGGGATGTCGGTTCTTCCTTCCATGGATACCTCCTCGATCTCATCACCTAATCCGGGTCTCCTTCATAGATTTAAGACGTAGTTCATGAAACCCTTCCCAGCGCCATATCTTCATGGACACTAGTTAATTACACTGCTTCTTTCATGACATTCCAAGGAGTCCGTTTAGGGCAGCAACCTTCGGTTAGGGGAGTAGTCACGTTGGTCACCACTAGAGTTTCTTGACACTGGTGATTGGCATGTCTGTCTTCTGTCCCTTATTATAGGGCTTCTTGAGAGTGCGAAAGCCCGAGGCATCCCACATCGAACGCTGGTAATCGTATGACATAGGCATGTATCTAAGGTTTTCCTCTTCTTCCCATGTTTAACACGAGGTATGCCTAAAGTTTAACATCCAATGGAGATGGATCGGAATGATCCAAACACTGATTAGAGTGGATCAGATTAAGGAACCCCCTGGAGGGAACACATATATCAGGGCCAACACATGGGAAGCTTCCCAGATGTTGTGGAGGGAAATGGGGAATGATGTGGCATGATCTCACTGGGATGTGGAGGCCCGGATAATGACTAGGATGGATGATGGTTTTGGGCCTGAGACTCGAAGATACTTCCTACGTATTCCCTTGGCGGGGAATCAATGTCCACATAGTTACATGAAACGGTGGGACACCTGAGGAGGAAAACTGTGAGAATGGATGCATAGATGAGACCTAGATGAAGTGGATCCTCCGGTTAAGGTCATGAGCTTCCCAATACACATAGTCTCGAGAGAAAGGTTCAGAATGAGACATGAGTGATGGGGCTTGAACCTCGTGGAGGATTCCTACATATCCTCGTGGTGGGGAATCAAAGACCATGTTGTTCAGATGGAGAATACAGTTTAACATCATGTGGGATGGGGTTGAATCGATGTGAAGATGGTAGAAACGACCGGGTGGTGGGCTTGAACCTCGTGGAGGCTTCCTAAGTGCCTTGCTATGACATGGATCAAAGTCCCCATAGTTCGAGATGGGTTGAGGCTTACAATCTGAGGTGTCCCAAGGTGGTTGGGGTTTGATCCTCATGGAGGCTTCCTACGTACCATGCCTTGACATGGATCGAAGTACTTGTAGTTCTGGATGTTTTGGGGATTATGCTCTGAGACGACCCAAGGTGGAAGGGCTTGAACCTCGTAGAGGCTTCCTACATACCATGTCTTGACATGGATCAATGTCCCTATAGTTCAGGATGGGTTGGGGCTTATGCTCTGAGACAGACCAAGGTGGTGGGACTTGAACCTCGTGGAGGCTTCCAACGTGCCATGCCTTGACATGGATCAAAGTCCCCGTAGTTTTGTTGGATTGGGGCTTACACTCTGAGGCAGCACAAGGTGGTGGTGCTTGAACCTCTTGGAGACTTCCTACGTACCATGCCTTAAAATGGATCAAAGTCCCCATAGTTCAGGTTGACTGGCACTTACACTCTGAGGCGGCCCAAGGTGGTGGGGCTTGAACCTTGTGGAGGCTTCCTATATACCATGCCTTGACATGGATCAAAGTCCCCATAGTTCGGGTGGATTGGGGATTACACTCTGAGGTGGCCCAAGGTGGGTCATGGTCGTTGCTCACTCTAAGCTCATGTGAGTCTTGATCAGTGTCAGAAAAAAGAGATAGCAGAGACCTGAAGATCACATCGCAAAGGGTGCGTTTGTGGGAAATAAAGAGGGGCTAATGCGTTGAACGGCCCAAGAAGTGTCGGGGATTACTCTAGGATAGAGGCCCGGGGGTGACAAAGCACAACAAGAGAGGGACTTGGGACCGAAGAAATGAGGATCCCGATTCCCTATCACGGACACCTCTAGCCTTGGGGACCAAAGATAGGAGGAGCAGGGATGCTGACTTCGAGAAGGAAGACTAGGGGCTTACACCAATGTGGATGCCCTTCCCCGTGGAAAAACTCCACTTTGATAAAGAGGATATCATCCCATGTGAGGGGTGATCCAATCCCCCTAGAGATTAGTGGGCATGGATAATGTCTAAGGTGGGGTGACCCTGCGTGCGTGGCATGGGGCCGGGTCACAGTTTAATGTCATGTGCTGAGCACGATGGCACTTGGAAGGTTAATGTCCTGCAGCTCAGAAAAGGTGGGTTCACTTTGCACCCCTAGGACATACATAACCGGTACCCTCTGCAACTTGTGGGAGGGACAACATTGGCAACACCATAGAAAGGGGGTGTCGTGGAGTGAACCATTGAGGGGTCCACATTGGCATGGATATGTGAAGAAGCAATAGCTGTTAACATGCCTATGCGAAGAAGCATGAGGCAAAGAAATGAAATGGGTGGTATCGTCCAAGGGACTTTGATGTTACTCAGTACGAGCATAGAAGGTCGCACCGGAAAACGGTGCATGATGTGGATGCCCGGGGTGTGAGAAACACCTGCGAATGGAATCCATACGAAGAGCATCGGGCGAACATACAAGGAGGTGCCCAGGGAGCATCGAAGTGAGGGGGGTCTCAGGGGGATTGCATGAAACCTTTGAGGATTGCGCGAAATAATAGCCTTGCATGAAAAACATCAATTTGGTGTGAAATTGGTGATGCTTTCACGAAATTGGGGCCGCGTCATTGCACCCGACTCGAAGGATTGCATAGAAGGGGTAGGGATTTCATGCAAGAGGGAGAGTCTGTGTGCAAGGACAGGGTTGCACGGAATTTGGAGGGATTTCATGCAATTGGAAAGGGGTGAGGGCAATGGAAGGAATTGCATGAAACTGGCCGGCCTGTGTGCAATAGAAGGGATGAGTGCAAGGGGCGGACCCCAAAGAGATTGGAATTCAGTCTAAGACATGGGGATCTCACACGAAGGTGCACCCTGGGGAGACTTGGCACGAAAAAAACCATACCTAAAGGCCATATTGTAAGCGCAGAATATGGATTTCATGCACGAGAGCCGGTTTGGATTCTTCATCCCCGAAATAGAAGGGGGTCATCTTATATTTATAGGTGCCCGAGGGCATGGAAAATAACATGGCATGAAAGAATTGTGCACCGAGGTTGGCTGTGCGAATTGTCAACCACACGGGGTGGGGCGCGAAATAATTTTGCTCTTAGGTCGAGGACTCTTCGTGAATCCTGGAACTTTCTGCGCAGAACCCATTTTTTCGCGTGCCTCAAAATTTATTTTGCGCAACTCCTCCAGGCCCCTCGGACCAGGTCCCTGGGTCTGAATATGAATTCACTTTGTCGTTTGGAAACCTTTTTCAGCTCTTGATAACTTTTCGGCATCTACATATACCTCTCAAAAAGATTTTAGAGAAAGGATAATATTTTTGTATTGGTTAGTCGGTATATAAAGTTCAAAATTATCTGATAGCTAGTATATAGATAATAAGAAATTGATTGATAATATTTTACTTGACGTTGGATCAACACAGAATTTTATTTATCACATGTTTCCTAATAAAATTAAATCATCTCACAACATGATGATGAAATAGTTTTATAATTTAGAACATAGTCATAATCTTATTAATAAGATGATATATCAAGTTTTCTATATTAAGATAATATTATATTCCCAAATTACAAAAAATAATTTGGATACCTATAATTCAAATTGAAAAAATCGTTTTTATTGATTAGATTTCAATATATATTTAATGAAGCTATTTTTCAAATAAGGATAGTACAATTTATGAAGGGGCATATAATCCCTCGTTTTTAAGGGAGGTAATTCATTATCTGTATATTTTTTGGATTCACCTCCAGTAGCGCACCTTAATGAAATCCATGGATTATAGGGGGAGAAAAAAAATAATATATATAGAGGAAGGAAATCAAATGAATATATTATTTTTCTATTATTTAAGAATACATTTAAGTGTTTCCATAATAATTACTTGGATATCCCCCTTATAATGAAGTTGATATTTTTATTGAACTAATCTCTAATTAAAAACCAATATTTAAGACACCCTATAGAATAACACCAATGTAATTGGTATAAATGAAGAGTCAATTATTGGAGTTCATGGATTATGAAATTAAAATTCTTAGTGGTTTTCTTTGGGGAGCCCCTACCCTATTTTAAAAAATATCGAATGGGTCTATGATATTATTAAATAACCAAAGGAAATCAATTCCATTTCATTAAAAAAAAATTATCATTTTTCATGATTTTATTAAAAACATAATCAACCTTAAAAGGATCAATAATTATTCTGAATCTATATTCTTTTTTGTGGTCATCTAGTTATATAAAGAAGTTAGATATACTGGAGACAAAATTTTATATGATGAATTTCTATAATGAGCTTCCATTAATTCCATTTGGGATAAACATTACACTATTTTTCATTATGAATATGATGAATTGAGTATTCAAGGAATATATTTATGGATTCATTTTTTTATTTGATGATGATATCTTGGTATAATATATAATCTAGATAGATTATGATAATCGATTATAAATTTTTATGGAATCTTTAAGAGGTAATGGTTTATATGGATAACATATTATATTTGATTTTCTTCGAAATAAGATAGTTTCCATGGACATATTATCACTAAGGATGGAATATATATATATATATATCCTTCAAATAAAATGTTAATAAAAAAATATATCACACTAATTAATATGATCGAGTAATAGAGTTTCCTTTGTTTAGAAAGTTACTAAAGATAATTTTTCAAAAAATTTCATGATTCGCCAACTCATTAACCAAGTGCACATGTAAAGGGGTTAAATTCTCATGGTAATGGAAATGTGATGATATTTTGGTTGAACAAAAGAGGATATTTTTTAATTCGCCATCATTGAATTTACTATCACAAATAATGGTTTTGAAATATATAATAATTCATAAATGAATGGTCTAGGGTGTTTCGTTATATAAAATGATATAGTGGATTAATTTCTTTAAAGGATATTGAATATCCAATAACATTACAATCCAACACATTGTCTTGATTTAGTGTCTAAAATATTCATCCTGATCATATAGATACATTATATTTATTAAGAAATATATGGCATATATATGGACTATAATAGTTTGATGTACACAGAACCGAGCTCAACATGTGGAAAATAATATGGTTCGAAATACTGATGCACAATGGATTATTAATAAACTACCACCCTGAGAAGGTCAATATGTTGGAAAATTCATCGAGTATGATGGAATATTCTGTTTTAGCCATGATGAGGATTAAAAAGTATCTTATTTTCAAGGATTTAGTGAAGTTAGGTATAATATCTATTAGGTATGGTGTAACATCATTAATGTTCCAAGAAATTTCTAGACAATCATTTTAGGAAACATAGATAAATCCTTATAATATTACAAGAATTTGTAAAATAAGTTTATAGTTGTGAATAATTGTAAATTTACATAATTTATCTATAAATATGGTGTATCGATGTTTTGTATGTTGTTATATGATACTTCTATAAAATTACTGAATATGGAGATACTATATGAAGTAGATAGATTAAATTTCATTATACACGCTCCTATGAAAATTATGTATACCTATTTAATTTACCTTTTCTAGTGGTGTAGTATGAAGAAATAAATAATAGACTATCTATCGAGATGATTGGCCCTATAATAGGTTAATGGTGAAATAAAAAAATTTTATGGAGTCTTGAAATATCTTCCTATAATAATATAGATGTGAAAAAATGTTATGATTGACTATGTGAGCAGAATTCCAAAGACTCTTAGGAGGAATGATTCTATATGGGACATTTCTGATTGCCTTAAAATGTTTTCAAATTTCCTAAAAATAAGAGAATATATAACCATAGATAGATTTTTTGGATCTATATTAATGAAGTTATGTGACTTCATGGAACACCTCTATCAATTGAATCTAATCATGAACCATGGTTTCGAATGAAATTTTGGTGGATTATTTGTATAGATATCAACCCTAAGATACATTTGGGAACATATTATCATCCTAATAATTAATTAAATAACGAATAGTTTATGAAATTATATGACATTCAATGATCATTCTCAAATTAAATTATATGTATTTTGGATCATTATCTACATCTGGTAGAATTTTAATACAAAAATAGATTATATTAAATCATCCAAGTGGAACTATATAATGAATTATAGGAAACAATATTCTGTAATCCAACCCATTTGGTGGGTTCTTCAGAATTGAATCAAGTAGTCCTGATATGTTTTGAGGATAAAGCTATGAAGTCAAAAAATATTCAAAATCGTATAAAAAATGCAATGCATAAAAAAAATATTTTTTATAACTAGAGGAAGGAAATAGAATTTCAAGTGGGGAATCATGTGTTTATAATATTTTCTTGTTGGATAGAAGATAAAACATTTCAATAAATAGGAGAAGTTAATAAATAGGTACATTCGATCTTTTTAATTAAAAATAGATTTTGTGGCATAGTGATTGGTTATATCTCCCAATATCTCTAAAGTGCACGAAATCTTATATGTTTTATTATTGTGGAAATTCTTGTCATATCCAATGCATGTACTCTCATATGATGTAATATAGTTAGATCCTGGAATTTATTATAGAAAATATATTTTCATGATTATTTACCCTGTAGATAAATTGTTATATATCATACAACCTTGCTTATGAAAGTTCATTTGAGAAATAAAAAACTAGAGGAGGAAGCATGAGAGCCTGATGAAGTTATAGGTAAGGATTTTAAATAATTTTTATGATCCAAAATATATATCCATTTCTAGGAATAAATTATTTTAGTTGTAAAATATAGTACTTGAAATTCATCTATAGCATGTAAACTCTACATCCCAAAAATATTTCTCAATGAATATCCTATTATTTTATAATTGTTATAAAAACTATATATGGATATATTAAATGGAAAAAATAATAAATTTTGATTTATAATTTATAAAAAATAGATAATATTTTTATGTCTATAAGGTTAATAATTTTTTAGGTTGTCATTTTTATATTTTCCTAAATAAGTTGATATTTAGGTAAAAAATAAGATATAGAGTGTTTACAAATAAAATCACACTTATTCCATCATCATCTTATAAAAATTAAATATAAGTTTATTTCCATTTTTTCTAGATTAAAAATTTTATTATCAGGTAAATAAATCATATAAAATATTACTTTGAATTTAGGAACTAATTTTGTGAATTTTAGAACCTAAGTGATGTATTATTCAAATAGAAGAATTGTTTTCGGATTACTTTTGTTAATTAAATACTGACAATGTCACATTTGGATTTTGATTATTTTTAATGGAAAATAACTCATATATATATATATATATATTCATAATACAATTAATTTCAATGTAATCAACACAATATAATAATTTTGTGTAATGTCATATTTATTCTAAAAAAAGGTATTTTATCTAAAACTAATTTTTTAAAATAATTTTTGGTATTTATATTTAATGAAAATTTTAAATTTTTTATAAATGGAATCACAATACATATATTCATTATTTTCAATATTCTCATTAAAATTATTTATAATTTTCATTTTTTTGTAATAAAATTATGTCCCAAGTTTAAAATATTAGTCAGCATGGTAAGTGAAAGACATGTTAAAAAAGGATAAAACTATGAGGCAAGGTCAACAATATATCTAAATACTATTTTTATATGATATTATTAGTTTTTTTGGAAATAAATAATATCATATTTAATTTTTTTTTTCATTTCTTCCACTTTCCCTTGAAAAATACTTTATACTATTTAAATTTTTACTGTATTTAAAAGGGCTTCATTCATGTCACTTATAAAAGTCTCACCTCCCCCCACACTTCTCCGTAAACTATTAGAATTTTTTCATAACCATGAATTTTACTTAATTACATAATTATACCATTATACATTTCATAGATGTTTTGTTTCCCCCAAAATATCTTCCTAAAAGGTTTAAAGGTGATATCTAAAGGTCGATAGCCAAGGAAGTGGTAATCATCATAACTGAGTTCATTCATTTTTATTCCTTATTAATCATAAATAAAATATTCAATAAATTTGTTATAATAATAAATTTATTATCATTATTTCACTTAAATGTTAATTCATTTATGGACCATCAATCACATAACTCATTTCAATCTTGTGAAAAATTAAAACACCGCTCAAGAATACATGTGTGTTACAGGTTCCATGACCACAATATTTTATATTTCATCACATACTTACATGTATTTTATTAAATATGGATTTAAACAATATATATGATAATAATTAAATAATTATTATTCATATATAGTTCATAATATACATTCTTTCTTTATCATTCATTAAAAAAAATGAAAACATCACTCATGTATTTGTGGGGACTATTACTTATATAGATGTCATATTTAACTTTTATTCACTTTCATATGTGGATATTTATAAAAATGAAATTATTAGATGAATATTATTTTTATAAATAGAAAATTTTATTATAAAAGCTGTAAAATCATTATGAAATAACGTGGTCTTGCATATTCAACCATTATAATGTGATCTTACTTTGGATGGTTTTACCACCTACTTGAACATTGTTGTAATGTTTATGTCATGAATTATTAAGGAATTTTATGAAGTGGTAATATTATATAATAATTTTTAATTTATTTAGTATTATAAATTTTTAATTTTAATATATATATTTATATATATTATAAACAAATAAACCCTTTCTATGAAATAAAAACTTCAAAAAAATTGAATTTTAATGTTTTCTATGGGAATCATCAACATAAGATAAAACAAATTACATTAGATTCAATATTCTTAAAAAAATACATATATAAAGTCATCTTGGGAATTTTGGATGTGGAAAACCCATAACCAAGGTGTAATGACTATAACTGTGAGACCAAAACATGTATGGAAAATGGAACTGTTAACACTCAAATATTGATTTTAGTAAAACAATATTATGAAACTGGTAATAAAAAAATATAAACGGATGGAATATATTAATATAAAAAATAATACATTTATAATATATATATGTATAAATTTTATAATTATTATATAATATATTACATCATTTCGGTCCAAGAGGATGTGTGGGGTAATGGTTTACGATCAAATCTCAATTTGAATTGAAATTTTTTATTTTTCAATTTTCATTCCATGAATTATATTATAATTATATATCAAACCCCTCATATTTTAATGTTATATGGTTATTATTAGGTTTTATGTTTCTTCTTATCATTTCATTCCCCATTGGTTTCATAATGAAATCAAAATTGATTTTATAAGAGAAAAAGTCCTTATATAACATTTATATTGAGAATATGTTTCTGCTATATCAATTTTCGATAAATTATTTTATTAAT
Organism: Viscum album; assembly: GCA_963277665.1. Taxonomy (NCBI): domain Eukaryota; kingdom Viridiplantae; phylum Streptophyta; class Magnoliopsida; order Santalales; family Viscaceae; genus Viscum; species Viscum album. The sequence continues at coordinate 13,381,972 of OY728163.1, forward strand.
TTTATTATATAGAAAATATATACGAACATAATTTTATATTAATTTTTACATTTTTAATTGTTTAGGAAGGATTTTTTTAAAAAAATTTATGTAAATCACTTTGGGTATTCATTACATTATTTAGAAAATATATCAATTTAATATTTACCTCTTGATTGTATTTTATATTTTTTATGAGAATTGTGTCTTTATAAGAATCCATTATAAAATTCAATGAGTTTTTAATTAAAATGATTTTCTCTTTTTCTTCGATGAATTTTTTGTTTTTATAAATCATTACAAAGATAGTTTTACTATATTAACTACTACTAAAATAAATTTTTATTTCACCTTTTTGGAAGAAATTGGAAACAAAAAAGTAAAAAAACTATGGATTAAAAAAATAAAAAAAATTAATTAATATTTTAATATGATTATTAGAATTAGACACCTTATATAACTCATAGTGAGGTTCTTTTTCCTGCACATCCAGATGATTTTTTTATAATATATCCAAATTTACTGGATATATTGACCTAGTTCTTGATATGTATCTCTAAATTGATATTCCCTTTGTTTAATCCTAGAGTAAAAAAATGAAGTCATGTTTATTGATCCACACCCATTGTTCCTCAATTTAATCAATTCCAATCATTCTATTGTGTATTAATTTTCCATAATCCTTTAGAGAATTTATCTATAAGACTCCTTCGATAATTTCATTCTTATAATGAATAATGAGAGCCACGAATTTTACTATTCAATATTTAATTTTTCCTAACATTTCATTCCTAATTCCATTAGAATTAATTAATTTTCCATCCAAATTATATCTCATTTAGGAACCCTATTGAACCATCATAGAGCTTTCACTATTAGCTATCCAGGATCATAATTACCCACTTCAACAATTATTGACTTTTTCGAGCCTATTATTATGCCACCATTCAAATATTTACCTAAGGATCTTGTTAGAATTGTGTTTGGTAAGTTATATCAACCATCGAATGGTCATGATCCCCTTATAAACTATAAATTTTAATGATAAAAGATTTTCTGGCTTTCCCTTCCTCGATCTAGACCCAACAGTCATGTATCTGTGGGGGCAACTACTCATAATCTATTTCTAGTTTAGTGTTTGTGTATTTATTAATTAGATGAGTGTCTTCAACGGACCCTGATCAAGCTTGGGTTTTTTACTAATTGAATAATAGTATTCCAACATTCATAAAAAATATTACACATTTCCATTTATATATATAAATTGGTTTTGGATCTTGATCGATCTCGATGCATCCTTCTCGCTAGAATATTCTTATTCATGAACATATGTTTCATTATTACTAGGATAAAACCAAAATAAATATAATTTACGTGAAATTTAAGTCATATTATAATCATCCTAGGAACTAGTAATAGGGTCAAGTTCCTGTACAATGTTCATTACTTTAGTAATTAGGATAACTATAAAAAAATAAGAAGCATTATATGTATAAATCCATCATCTTTGAAGACATGCGATGAAGAATATTTTGCATTATAATCATTTTTAAAATAAAATATATACTAGCAACCCAGAAAAAATTATTTTTAGGTCCATTAACAATTCGAATATGATTATCAAAAAATGTTTCCTTAACACCAAAATTTCAAATAGATAGAACAAAATGACATATATAACCCTTCAGAACAACACAATCGATCTCCCCATGTTAAATATTATGTCTACATCAAAAAACAGATGAAAAATGTCCCAAATGTTATCATTAACAGTAGTTTTATGTCCATGAATTGAATAATATTGGTTTCTTACACTAACACTCCTCCACGAATATAATCCAAATCCATTTAATAGACAGTTTAGAAATTTCACGTTCATCCCAAATATGATGGGATATGGGATAAAAATAGAATCTATTTTACTATTTGAGAAAAAAAAATTACTCACTAAGTTTGAAAGCATAGAGAATATATTGGGATGTTTGAAATGAAGAGGGAGTTCATGAAAAATTTCACAATGACCCATTTCTAGAATGTTACTTTTAATATGGAAATAAGAAGACAATAAAAATAGTAAAAATAAGTACCCGTTTCACGTGTAAAGATATTTTGACCCATAAAGGATCAAGTCATCCATTGATAAAAAGTAAACTAAATGTGTTAATTATAAAAACTCTTGTGGGTCACTTAGTCCAATAATCCCTAATATTCAAACAAAAACATGTTAATGCTATCATCCAAAGGAAAATGTTGTCTAAAGTGATCCACTAGGGTAATGTTTAGGTGTGATGAAGCTTCTATGAACTTTGAGGATTATGTATAGGGATTTTCGATGCTCTCATGATGAACAAGAACATTTGGGATAAGTGAGATTAAGGGGAATGACTAAATGAAATTCATGTTGGAGAATGGGGAAATGAGGGTCAAAACCCTAATGGAAATTAAGGGTCCCCCTAAATCCATGGGCGATTCACTATAATATGATTATTAATATGAATTTCATCTCTTTTATAATTTATTAAACTATATCATGATTAATTTGGAATATTATGTAATGATATTATACATATTATATCTTGGGATGTATTATGAGAATATTTTTTCATTTATTAACTAGTATTTATATTGTCATTTTGTATTGTAGTTTTCAAATATTAAAGTTAATTTATATGGTGTGTTTTTTTGTACTTTATTTCTTACTCATACCACTCATAAAAGTAATATATTTTACATATTCAATGATAATTGGGGTCTTAAATAATATATCCCCTCAATGATTTGAAATGTATATTAATACAATATCACATAATTATTTGTTATATCCCATATTTATGAATGATATCATGGAATGAATCCTTTATGGCGAGATTATAATATTTGACATTTTGAATTCTTCAATGATGAAAAACAATTATTTCTACCAATGTGGTCATTTATGATTGTATGTCATCCCTAGATATATTCTTTTTTGTGAAATTTGTGACATGGCATGTTTTTTATTAATTACCTCTACCACTTTATTCTAGAATTGGAAATTATATTATATGCTCTACTATATAGATTATATTTCCAATTATATTATTTTATTATATCATCAGGGTATTCAGAAGTGAAATTTTAAATATTTTTTGGAATATAATATAAGAAATAAAAATGATCTCTTAAGAATTTTTAGTTGTGTTTAATGTTTTCAAATTTATTTTCGGAATAATATATGTTTCTAGTCTATCATGACTATTAAACTATTTGATAATATGAAATTATATCTTTTATTTATTTTAAAAATGTAAAATATTTAAAATTGGAACAAATATACTAGAGTCATGGTTGTTACAATGTTTCTTTATATATATCTAGATATACTAAATGTTATGAAATTTGAATTCCGTATGATTGCTGGGTGAGATCAAATCCACCAACATGAGATACAATTTCATCTAAAGATTTATTAGTGATCATCAACATTAAAAATTATCAATTCAAATAGTAGGAATGTATAATATTTCCTCACATACCACCACTTGATTTTGTCTCATATTGATTTCTTAGACTAGATTCTCCTGATTCAGTTTTCATTTCAAGTTAGATTATCATTCTGCATCGCAGTCAAATGCGAAAACTAACATGTTATCAAACTCATTTGATAGATCAATTATTCAATGGTGGGCTAAAAAATATCCTCATGTTGAATCTAGTAAGTAGAAGGATGGATAATGGTTTTAACCTAATGATATAACTCTGAATTGATGTTTACTCTGATTAGTTGAGCATTAATATACTCATATATTTCTAATTTACAGTTTTATGGAACAATATGGCCACTTAATATGAATTTATATCGATTTTTAAGCATTTAGTTGGATGTGTATGTAACCATCCTTATATATCATGTAATAGAATCATCATTTTTAGGAACAGTTGGGTCAAAACTAATAACCTTAACTAATGTGAACAATACATCAATAAAAAAATATATCATTGGAGAAGGTATACTGATAATACTCATTTGTTAATTTCAAATATATGATACTAGGAATAAATAAATTAATAAAAATTCCCCCAACCCATTATATTGGGGTTTCCCATAGTACGTTATATATATATATAAGTCCAATATTATTTAAATCAAAACATATTGTTTTTTTGGGTTTCAAATGTTTTAAGGTATAATTTTTATATCAATGGTGTTGGTAAATGACTTCACACATTGGTTAGGGGTCTATAAAGTTGTCATGAATTTCATATTTGAGAAATTCTACTATTCTAGATAATGGTAACCAAAACGTTACCAAGACCACTGTTGGGGTATTCTTATATGACTCAAGGTTGTTGGTATTATAATGGATATAGGAATTATCTTCATTCTAATTGGATTTGTATCCCTAGTTTGATCTCTTTGTAGCTTCCACAGTCTAGATGACTAGGGAGACATAGATTCTTCTATAATTCCATAGAGAATCTGTGTCACACATCATTAAAAATGAAAATGGTGGATACCAACCCTCATAAGAAGCTTATATGTGGTTTCATGGATGTGGTTGTTTTCTTTATCTACTTATATAATAAAATATAGGTATATTTTTCTATAATATAGTCATAGACTCAAAAAAAAGTTGAATATTTTGACAGGATCCAGTTACTTTTATATAAGCCACCATTGGTAGGCTATTTAGAAAGGCTTCATCTCCAAGAGGCTTTCACAGGTCACCACTAGAGTTAGCCTGGAGGCGCTGAGATAGTATTCACATATAAGGATTTCCATTAAATGGATCTTTATATTTAATGTGGGTGATAACTCATTTTACTGAATCATTTCTAAGGATTCTTTAGATATTATAGAAGAATTGGATAAAAGATTCATCGACTCTTAGTTAATTTATTCCATAGTAATTTTAAATGATTAAAATAAACCCATTAGTTTAGTTTTCTAGAAAATAATGTATGATCAATCTACTTTATTCCTAATTAAGTTTTCACATATAGTTTACCATTATGTTACTAACACCCAAAAATTCCCACATTTTATTTTGACTCTACATGAACATGTTTCTAAAAGAAGATAGTCACTATGACTCAACAATATTGCTCAGGTTGTGCATTGGTCTATGGGATGGGAGGTCGTGAACGACACAACCATTATAAGGGATATATTACCTACATTGAGACTCCCTTAATTATTTAATACATATTTTTGAACGATCCCAAGTGGTGTTAGTAAACCAAAAAGTTACCCTAATGAAATTGATTGAATGAAAAAATTTATTGAATAAGTCTCTACATGCGTGAATTATATTCTCTTGCATTTTATGCTTGTATTTAGTTACTTTGCATTTGATACCCATATACAATGTAACCCTTCCATGGAAGTACTTTGATCTTATATAATTATGAAATATGTATAGTAGATATAGTTCAAGGCTATGATGGGGTATTTATATGTATCCCTATGAAGAAAATTAGGACTCATATAGTTCAGTTCTTTTTAATGGGACACAATGTTACTTTTATGTTCATGTCAAATTGACCAATGTGGTTTATTTTATGTTAATTCCACCATAACCAAGTAAAATATGTTTTATGTTCATACGCTAGTACCTATGGTGTATTAGGGTCAAACATCAGAGGCGGATTATACATATCTGGATTAATTTGAATCAATGCCAAAATAGAAGGGTTTTTACTATTTAATGTCATGTGAGAGGATTGGTCCATGTATTATAGCATCATGTGGTTAAGAAAGTTGTATTATAGAAGATGATATAAAAAGATATTTAACAAGTCTTATACATTGGGATTCTCATTCTAGTTTATCATGACTACTGGTAATTAGATTGGAGAAAGGATCATTGCGATTAAAATAAGTAGGAGTCCCATGTAGGATGCATGTGTTGAAACATGGATGACCACATGAGACATTGTGGGATTATTCATGATCATACCTTTCAGATACATTATTATTATTGGTTACTACAAATAGAAAGTATTATAAATTCTTACACCTATTAGAATACCCATATGGTTTGAACATGACATATGGACTGGGTGAAGGCGAGCTTAATGGCTTACACCAACTAAAAATATGATAAATTGATGTTATCCTCATATCTATTGGTAACTAGAAAAATTAAAAAGACCATAAATATGAGAGATTACACATGCTATAAGGCCTATATATGTATTTCTACCTCCTTTATGTTTTTGACTATATGATAAAGGAGGAATAGAGTGGTATAGTCTTACACCAAGTAAGAGGTCAATATATAAATGTCTATTTACTACTTATTGTTTACTACATGATGATTAAAGAAAATATTTTTTGGCACTTTCACATAGGGGGTATTGTATATGGTATTCAATATTCAATATATTAGTAACTAGATGATGAAGGATGACTAGAGAGGTTTGGGAATAAACCTATTAGTAGATGCATATTTGGATTCTAACCTCATGTTTGATGTTAAATATATAAGTATGGAAGACCAAATAGGTTTTGAAATACACTAATTTATAATAAGATATAGAGATTCTAAACTATTATCTATTGGTAACTATAGTATTAGGTAAGACTAGAGAGGTTAGGGATTATATTTTATAGGATGCTCCGATATTGTTAAATCGAAAGGAACATCTCAACATGAGGTATATAATAAAACCAAAAGGAGTAGCTTGACATAAGGTATATTATATAACATAGTGGATTATGTCAACGAGATGTATATGAGGAAATAATTTTTTTTCCTAAAAATGAGGTCTTTGAGGTATCTAAGAGGAGTATCTCCACACAAGGTCAAGCATAACAACCCAGAGGAGTGTATCAACTCAAGACATCAGTATAAGGGTTGTGAAAATATGAAATATAGGATGAGAGAATTTGGTACCGTGAAATCATACATGGGTAAATAAATTTCATAATTATGGATCTAGGATATTTGTATCCCTATTATGGTATTAGATTAAAATAGGTTCCCTAGTTATAATAATGAATGCAATAACACACTGGTCGATGGAATGGATGAATTGGATACCCTAAATGTTTTTTTGGGAGGGATTATCCAATTCCTTATGATTGTGTGAAAGGATTTATAGGTATGAAAGGGTGGTTAATGGGTTTTTAAATTATGTATTCCTAAGAATAGGGTGTTCCAAGGATGAAAACCTAAGTTAAGAGACAATATATGGGGCCTTGGGACAATAGTTTTCCATGTATAGGGCCTTTAGGGAAATTTCCATCGAGTATGAGACCAATGAGAAATTATTTCATGTAATAATATTTGATGACGACTATGGAATGTGTATGCATATTAAATGATCCATGAAATGAATTTAGTACATGGAGACCTAGTATCGGTAATCTAGAATAGTTAGGGTTAATAGAACCATATTCTTTTTTTCCTTATGTTTGGACATAAGAGTCACTTTAAGGGAAGAGGGAAGACACGAGTGTACAATGATTTTATATACTCTTCTATTTTATTACATTTATGGATTTGGAGATTCATATTTTTATTTAGTTATACTAATACCCATGGGGTACACACTATGGATGACTAAATGGGGGTTCAGTTTTTCTCAGATAGAATATATAAACTAGACATGGATTTTATCTGAAATTAATATTAGAAGGATATTATCATGGTATTTTATATGATTTTATTTAATGTTTAGTTGATGATATCTATTCAAAAGGCTTTCAGAGGATATTGAAAAAAATTGGATTTGATTTCATAATTTACTGTAAATGAATAAATATAAAGTATAATAGAAAAATGTCTGTTATTGTTTGTTGAAATTGGAATATTGTTCAAAATTATACCTAAAGCCTAAATATAAGTGATTTATGGAATGATATAATAGTATAATATTAATATATAAAAATGTCATATTGTTGGAAATATATTGAATTAACGAATATCATATTATTTTATAAATAATATAACAAGTCAAGGTATATGATTTTATCTTATTGCATACCGAAACATGGTATATGATGTGTTTTTATCATAGTGCATGAATCAATAAGGCAGTAAAATTTTATAAAAGAATGGTAAAATCAATGTTACACAAAAATTATACAACATTTTATTAATTTTTTCTAAGATTAAATGTTTTGAGGTTGAAAAAAAAATCCATGTGAGGATTTCCATAATTCAGGAATACTTACACATTTTTTATAATGCATTGCCCAACACACATTTCATTTTGGGTAACTGTGGACTTTCATTTTATAGGAGGTAGTAAATGGGTATTTACTAAAAACACATTGGATATACATTATTCAAGTGGATGTGAGTTTATTCTCACCTCTCCCTTTAAGTGTGAAATGTTTTGAACTATTGGATAGTCTACAATATCTATAGAATTTTTGTGAATAATTTCATATTCCAGGAGTAGTACTGGGTTCCTCCATGACATAGACTGATTGAAACTATGAATTAATTTAAACATCTAGATGTATCATAGGATTTCAATATTTTACATATTAGTTGGTGATTTTTTACTTTAAATCAATGAAAATGGTCTCTCCCGAATCAATATTTATCTAGGGAGACTCTAGGTCATTTAGAGTTGTGATTTGGCCCATGAGAAGGGATTCCTATATATCTTTACAAAGCAAATAAAAACATTTGTAATTCATAGAAACAGTAGAAGACCTGTCAATATTTAATGTTGATTTTGAAAGGACTAAATTATTGTCGTTTAAAACTTTTCACCCAAAAAGTGAGTTTTCCTTTAAATTTATACATCTTGGACCTAGTCTGAGTAATTTATCTTCCTAAATAATGTATTTATCCAACACAATTGAATGTTTAGATTTTGGGAATGTTATGTGAAATGTGTCTAGAAATGGAAGCTGTGAGTTGTGCTAAAAGGAGGCCCTTATGATTTTATCCTACCTATTGGTAACATGATTTGAGGGCATGTGATTTTACTCAATAGTAATATATCCCATTATAGAAGAGTGACCTACATAAAAAATTGTGTATTGATGTAGAATTGGCTCATTGGGAATATGACATATTAATGTATGGGTAAAACAAGGAATATAGTTCAAAAAGGATAGGTTTTATAGAGAATATGTCCCTAATGTGATTTAGTTTTTGATATTAGGATAAAATCACAGTTTAGAATTAATTACTTTTAGTTAATAAGATTCCATTCTCATATATTTTTACTAGAATAGTTTATCTTTTATTGTCAAGAAATTTTCATATAGTTTAACATCATGTGATAAATATGTGTCCATATTTCTGAACATTGTATGGTAATGATTTGTGTATCATGTAAGGGGTGTGAAAATGACATCTATTTTGTCTTATGTGTGGGAACACATAATTTTCATTTTTTATTTAGTGGCATATGTGAAGGTGTTCATGGAGTTTACACTAGATCAGAGGCCTATAAGTATGTGTCTATGTCACATTTATTGATAACTACATTGTGAGTTATGACAATAATGATGTATAATATGGTCCAATGATGGAGAATATGTGAATAAAATTTCTTATAAGGTGGAAAAATCATTCATTATTCATTTAAGAGAATAAAAAAGAAAACTCATGTCCTAGGATTCTAAGATAGGAAATATTATCATGGGGGTCTCACCAGTATCCACATAATGGATATGTTTTTTATAGAGAGAATATATGATTATAAAATCCCAATAGGGACATATGTAATAAATATAAAATTATGAAAGATAATAATATTAAATTAATACATGATCAATATGAATTATTCTAGAATTGAGGGTTTCGTGATCATGTGAATTAGGAGGATTTGGAGAAGGATTGAAGAGACATGGATGCATTAGAAAGGCAAAGATACAGATAAAACCCAAGTAGGATACCAAAGTAAGATTGGAGCACCATTTTATACCTTAGGGAATTGCATTGTATGTATATGTACCTTTTTTAATGGGAACCCCAGTATGAGTGCAGGGGAATGTGTCACCCTAGATAAAGGTAGGGGAAGTGTCACCCTTCTAGAGTTAAGGGTAAGGTGTCAACATGATAGATTATATGGAAAGGAGTTTCCCTAATGGAATATATATAGGAAATACAATTTTATATCCCTCATATTTGATCCAAGAGAATTATAGTTCAAGAAGAACCATTGTGTAGTATTATCAGGTAGTTTGGGAATGTATCACCCAAGTATACTTCTAATGGGATGATTAGGGATGTGGTGCCATAGTTTGGGGTGCGTTAGTGATTATGTTCATTAGGATTGAATTTATGAGTAACCTAATTTGATGAAATATTGATGAGGTGAATATAAAGTGGGTTTAATTTTATATTACAATTTTTTCTAATAGTCCCCCCATAGTGGTTGAAATCAGGTCTATTTGTAGAAACATATGGGGAGTATGACGGATAAGGGTTTGGCACATAAGGTTGTTCACACGACAAAAAATGTGTGAAATTTTGATATATTGGAATACTAGTGTAAATGACATTGAAAAAAAATACTAATTCACTACAATTTCATTGAAACTGAGAGTCATGGGAAAACATGTAGGTAGACTAAGGTGTTCATGTATAAATTCATAGTAAAAATGTAATGTGTGTGTGAGTGGAGGTTGAGAGGGAAAGATTTGATTGAGAAAGAGATGTTTAAATATATCTAATTTTATAAGTGACATTGGAACTTATGAATGGATATTAATGAAAATAGTCTCATGTGAATAAGGGTGCATACCTAGTCCTCTCATCAGAGAAAGACTGAAATTTATAAAAACTGTTTCTAATATGGAATGATAAAAATCATTTTCTCTATAAGTCCCTTTTATATCCATGATAAGTCAAATTGAAAATTGTAATATTAAATACCCATTTGATATTATTTTCTCATGTGTAATTTATTTTATAATTCCAAAAGGTTCCTAGATGACATTAAAAAATGGGTTTTGTATTTAATAACCATTTTCATCAACAATTTTTAAAATACATTAAACAATTTGTGTGGCAGGTTCTCAACATTGTATCATAAAACTGTGATTTTTTTGGGGAATCTCTATCCTTTGAGATTGAGTGTTTTTTAGCACACATAAATACATTTTTTATTTTCATCATCACACAGATACACTTATCATAACACTCGGGTTATTTTTTCTAAATGTGGAAAATATCTCACCTTCTAAATAAATGAGTATGAAATAAAATTTTTTACATTATGAAAATACACCCTATAATTGGATTCTTTTATAGAAAAATGAATTTCCTTCTATGGTAATATAGGCAAGTACTCTAAATTACATGAAAATCTTTTATGGGGTGGATCGAAACTCATGTAATTTTTTCCACCAAGATGGGAATCTAAACTTAATGTGTGTGTTTTCTATGACATATCAGTACATGACAATCATTGAGTCATATAAATAGTAATATTAAGTAAAATGTATTCATATAAAAATAATAAAGTGACAAATCATGTAAATAAAAATCTTTAAATTCTTGAGTCAATGATAAAATATGGATCAACCCATTCGCTGTAAAACATGTTCCTTTCATTTGGTATAGGTGGTAGGATATTTTTCCTTATGTACCATCACGAGGTGTGATAGTTTTTTTAGATATGATATATTTTTTCACTCCATATGATAATGATCATAAATGGGTGTTTTTAATGAGTATTCCATTATTTTAACTGACCCATGAACCATAAAACAAAACTATCATTAATTTAATGAAAATCATATGAACTAATACATTTTTGGGATACAAGGAGTGATATAATTTTTTACAATGTAAAAGAACCAAGAAAATAATGATTATCATTTGATAGAAAAATATGGTGGTAAATATAGTTTTTTTATCTACTAGACTTAAAAAATAAGTTTTCTAAATTCATGTGTGAGGGAGTCATATAAGAAAATAATATAGCATTACATAATCATTTACTTTGGGGTTTTTTAACCTAGAATTTTTTATGCAACATCCATTTATTGAATTATCAATTTCTACGTATGGTTTTAAAGGCTCTAACCTCATTCAATGATGCTTGACTATTTTTCATATTCCCTTTGTATATTTTCATCCTTACGAGTAATATGTATATTTCTATTTTCAATTTATGGTCTTTTAATCAAAACAATTTTAGTATGGGTTTAAAGAGAAATTACTTTGTTATGAAGATGTGGTTGTTTAACAAGTATCAATAGATATATATAATAACATGAATAAATGACCTAGAGACACTATAATAGATGTAAACCTAGGAGGGTGCATACAGTTTAAGGTAATAGTAATCAATAAATTTTTTTACAAGTTTAGTATCATAAGAAGAGAACCATAAGGGGTCCAAGGGAACAATATAATACTGTTTATTTGTTCATAGGAATGATTACAAAATATGAAACATTATGGGTATTCAAATCCACATAAAATATTATATTATAACATTTATAATTCATTATAAGATGCACTTGAGTCGAACAATTATGGTATGAAACATGTATATAGAAGATGACTATTGAATATCCACATATTATAGGTTCCACTAAATTTTCATTAGGGGGTTACAAAGAGTAGATGAAATTTTCCTTCAATGAAAATATCCCTCATATAGAAATGTTAAATATGGTGGCATGGATATCATTACCAAAATGAGGGGTCCCTTGGATTTAAATATGCTCATTATCTGTAACAATTAAAGGTATTTTAATATACTAAAACCTATGGAATAAAATATTTTTATAAAGAAACGTATATTAACTAATAAATATATGACCCAAAAGGATAAAACATAATGTATTTAACACATTATCCAGATTAAGGGATATAATATGATGTTTCTTGATCACATGTGTAGTCGTGAATAGAAAAGTTATGATCAAGATTTTTTCTTAACCAGTGGGTTTATCATGTATACCATGAATTTTTATATGTCCATATGGTGAACCCTAGAATTGATTTTTATATTCCATTTTACGTTTTATCTTTTTCTAAAACCATATAATGGAACGAGTTAGAAAGTAAATAATTATATATTTCTTACGTATCCCGTTATGGAATATTTACCTAAAAGTTCTTTATTCCTTTTTCATTTGTTGGTTTAGGTTATTTCAGTTTATAATATTGTTTGAAATTTTTTAAATTTATTTAGCTTAAACCATTAACAGTTTTAGAATAATTTCATATATTTAGGACCAAATGAATGAAATTTTGTATAGAATATAATGGGAGGGATGAACCTGACATGAATAAAAGACTGGTATCACTAATATAGATATCCTTATGGTGATATTCAGTTAGTTAATGGTTATAGTTCTTTGATATATTAATGAGGAAACTTACTTAATAATATAAAGGTGAAAACCAAATGTGAATGATAAACACACACCATTATTGACCATATCAGAATAGTGAATGTATGTTATATTATTAATACAATATCTATTAATAAGTGTGTGATGTGGAAACCTAGATGGGAATAAAAATATTACAAGGATCTACAACCTATTAACTAGTGTGTTAAGATGATGTAAATTGAAATTTATGATATTACAATAAATAGGTGATTGAATGGAAAATGTATACTAGGGATGATCATTGGAAACATTCAAAAAATGTTTTCCATTTATTTTCTTTTTCAAGGAATATATAACTAATTGAACCTTTTATATAAGATGAAATACTTTGTTGATTGGCATGGATTGATATAAATACAGGAATATCATGACTTATTATAGGTTTCCTTTTAATCTAAATTAAATTATTAATAGTTGATATGATAGATTTATTGTGACTTAATCGACTCAATAAGAGAAGTTTGATTCAATGATAGGGATATTAAAAAATTTATAAAATCATTATAGTAGTAATCAATCCATTGTTATGATTTTATATGCCATTTAAAAGGAGTTAGGGATATGGAAATGTGAGACTAGGTTCAAAATATATGGCTCATATGTCACTATGCATTATGAAATAAATAAAATGAGGCCATATATTATTTTTTCAAAATAATATCTACATAGATCAAGTACATATATAGATGATATTCATTTTTAAATTTTTGGATAGAATCTACATCATTATATGATTCAATGTTTTACCATGGTAAATAAAACAACGCTTAACTAGGGTAGAAAAACAAAAATTCTTTGGTGGATCCCATGCACTATAACATAATTTTTAGAACAAGTGGAGTTTAATCCTAGTGTATGGTCCCAAATACAAACTCGTGTGGTAATCAGTTACATGGTTCTATCTTTACATAGGGTGGTTGTTCATATATAATTGGCCACTATATGCTATTTATGGTCTTTCAGGGTGGACCGTATGTTTTGATCTTTTACATCATGAGATAAGAACTTGGGTGTCATATAGTTTGAGATCATATATTGAAGAACACTTTCTTGCAGTTTTGAGTCATGTGTGGCATGCGTATGTATTATATTGTTTTTTTCATAAAATAATAACATAGAAAATGGTTAGTTTTCTTATAGTTCCACAATATTATTTGACACCAGTTATGAATGATAAAGAGAATAAAAATCTTGAGTTTGGCCAGTGGAATTTAGGGAAGATCTTTAAATTTTAATTCAGAGGGTCACTATAAATCCTGAAATAAATGGAATCAATATAAAAATATTTCTTATTAAAAGAATATGTACATATCTGTATAAATTTTTAGCGAAGTTGACGGATTGTTACCAATTGTGGACTTAAGTTATAAATAACCAAGAAAAATTTGGATGGTGAAAAAAATTGTAAATAATGTTCTATGAAAGTGGAATTTAATCCATGTAGAAGATTATGAAGGAATTTCAATATATTAAAAGAGTTATATGTTGATATTTCTCTCATTTAAAGAAACTAATAAACCTCAATTAGACCACTATATTAAATTTATTGTCATTTTTTGGGGATAAAATATCATGCAATTAGACATCATGTGACACTGACTTGGGTGTCAAACCATTTATTGTCATATGATAAGGACCATATAAAAAGGGGTTTTCATAGTTCTAGATTATGTGTAATTTAATGTAGGTTCAACATATTATCATGTGAATTCATAAAACCTAATGTTTATGATGATAAATCATATACTAAGATGTAGTAAAATATGATTTTAATAAGACATATTACGGACTCTAAGATAAGTGATTTTGATTTTTTATGTATAGGTTTAAAACCATGCATTGATATAGAAATATATGTAAATTTTTACTACATCATATGAATCTAACTACTGAAATTTCTACGGTGTTACACCGACTATTTCATGAGTCTCTATATATAGTGCCTCAATTTATGAATTATGATGAAACCTAATGATAATTATTGTACAATACATTGGTCGTTATTAAAATGAAGTTAAATTTAGTTTCTTGGTTGGAGAATAGTGTTCCAAATTTCACTATATATCTATTGAAAACAAGAATAAATACACATATATTTCTTAATAATGTATAATTTTAATCATATTTTAGATTAAATGGGATATCAGGGTTTACTAGTGTAGCATAAACCATTGATTCCTTGAGGGTTGAAAGGATCCCAATTAGATTAGGATCTTATATAGGTATATTTTTTTCATATTTTATGACTATGGTTAAGGAATCATAAGCCTGCAGCACATAAATATATATTTCTTGTAGAGAAAAAAATTAAATTTAATTAAATAGACCATTCTATATTTTTTGGGACCATGTTGTATATTTTGTATGTCATGATGTTTAAAATCACACCACAAGGTCTCAAAATATTCTTGGATACAACTTATAAAAAACAATTCTATTTTATTCATAGATTCATGTAATTTTTGGAATCATGATTTTAGTTGGGATATTTTCCACAAACAAATATGAATTGATGTGGTATAGTTTATTACATGTGTTTGGGTATGAGATAGGTACACCAGATATCACTACATATCCTGAAACAACACGAATCCACCAATATGTAATTATTATAATACGGTGGCCTTTTATGTAAATTTAAGTTAATGAATAATTAAAACCACACATTGAGAATTATTTTATAAATATTAATATAATTTTAGAGAAGTATTTCTCATATACAACCCATAATTAATAGATAGAGTGGTTATTTATAATGGAATAGATGTCATATAGTTTAACATCATGTTGTTGTGGCTCATATGTTACAAAATTTATGTTCATGTGATGAGGAATTATTTAATGTCTTTTACTTATATGTGGAATATATTTTCCTTTGTGATGTTAAAAATTATTATTTATTTCATTAAAGTGTTCTAGGATTTGGTATAATACAATGAGGTCCTACTTTATGCTGTTTAGAGTCTTGTAGAGTAGACATTACGACATGTAGTTTAATGTCATATTGTTAGCAAGAAAATATTATGAAATTTAGGATCATATTAAAAGGACTTATATTATATGTGAACATTACTCTCAAATATAATGAATAATTTCTTCATCTTAATATCGGGATGTTGAGAATTTACCAACATAAATAATGGGGTCCAACTACTATGATGGAAAAGGGGTTAAGGTTCATAAGATCGACGACTTAGCCTAGGATAGAATATCTAGGTCTCAGTATATATCCCATTCTAACAAGAATCAATCCACTCATAGTGATATATGATGTCTGATTTATATTTAATGATCCATCTCATACACATGGGATTAACTGGTTACTTTGGTATGAAGAAATATGAAACATGACATGAACTAGAGAAGACTATATCATTATAGTGACATAATGAATAAAAATGAAAATCATTACTAGATTTGGGATAGCATGTTCAAAAAACAATATATAATTTAAGAAATATGAATCAACATATATATAGATTAAGATAAATTTACTACCTAGATGAAAATAATTTGTAGGGATGGGTTATAGCAGTCCTTCCCTAGGGACGAGCTCTTGATGAGGAAAGCTTGATATGACTTATATAAGAAGAAACATGAGGTAAGATTCATAATAAATGGGTTCTTTTTTTCCTTATTATAGTATAATGTATAGGGAATATTGAAATGGGAACCCTAACAAGGATCTAGATTACATATATATATTTCCAGTCATATGGTATAAGACACTCTAAACAGTTTAATGTCCTTGAAGATGGACCATATAATGTGTTGTTTAATCTCATGAAGTATTGATGAATTAATTATATAATTTAACATCATATAACGAGGACCTCGTTTTTATATAGTCAATAGTCATACTAATTGGACTATGAACATGTAGTATAACATCATAAGTAACATTATATTGGTGTATTCCATGATAAATTATTAATTCATTATAATTAGTAATATTTCTCAATGGGGTAAACCATCTGTATTGCATTTTTTCCCTCCCATTTTCCTCTAGTTTTAAAGGATTATTCCTAGAAATAATTTGAGTTCTCTAGGAAAGAATTATTTATCCTTGTATAAATGATTTTAGGATATCCTAATTGTTTAATACTCACATGAATCAATTATAATGAATCTCAATGTTATGAAGATTAAATAACATTTTAACATCTAGTAATTATTGATCCTTCAATATTATTGAGGACTTCACAAAGTAATTTTTTATTGATTTCGTTGTGAATTAAATGAAGTTTTACTTATATTTTATTATTTCATATATTTAATACACATTTGAATATGAGGTTTCTTGTTTGGATGTAGAGGATGTGTTATAATAATCCAAAAAGAGAAAATTAATGTTTTTCCTATAATTTTTATCATTTTTCTATCATATTTAAAATGATATTTAATAATGATTTGTTAAAGGATTATAGCTATTTATTTGAAATTTTATCATAGTAGGATGGGTTCTTGAACTAGATGTTATATTCTCGATACAACAATCATAATTTTAAAGCATTGAAATTGGTGTTTTTTCAATAAAAATTTTGTGGGGGAGACAAAATCAAATAATTATGTCAGCCTTCAATAAATTAATTATACCCTTTTAAATGAGCTTTTTACGGGTTATATCCTCATGCCATTGAGATATGAAGTTAGTGCTTTTGAGGATAAACTTCCACATCATAGTTGTTGATAGAGGATATTGTCCCATGACATCAATTCCCCATACAAAAAATTGGCTGGGAGTATTGGGAAGTGGTAAACATATTTAGGGTCTAATAAATGAAGTTTGATTGTATTTCAAAAATGAATCATCACATTGAAATCCATGAAGTCATGCATCATCGATGGACTAAAGAAGTTTTCTCTCTTGATTGGATGAAAGATCTTGGAACCTAGTTGGTGGGTATAACAAGTGATGAAAGTGGATTCATCCCTGAATATGGGGGTCCCTCCACATTAATTCACCTGATTAGGGGTCCCTTAGTTATTTATTTTTTGTGTACATTATAATAATTATATTAATTATAAAGCGTGAAATTTGTTTCTCATTACTAAATCTATTACTTATTAACTAGAGGTAGTGTAAGAATTCAATTATTGAAATAGTATATTATGAGATACATTCACCCATTCCTGAAATAACTTGATAAAGTTAATGTATTTCCTTTTTTGGAGATATTTTTAACCTTATTGATCTCCAATATATAATTTTTTGATTAACAGAGAGACCAACATGTGATGCGAAATGCAAATGGCCATATTTTAATGGTATTGTTCTTCTAGGGGAATATATGCAATGTCTAGTGCATCATATTATTTATTATATGACTATGTAATATAAGATAGTGTTAGTTCTTAGTGTAATTTTACACCTTCTCTCATGCATAATAATCCAAGGGAATTGTCTCTACTTTTTATTGGAATTTTCACCATTACTTTATTAACGTCAAACATGAAATCTCTCTTAACATTTGATTGGACCACAATAATCTATATAGACAAATCCAAGACCCTAGTGAGAGATTAATATTTTTCCCCAGTAATTTTAAATCTTGTTCATATAAGTAAAGTAAATGAAATAACATAATCTATTAGAGATATGTGTATGACCCCCCATGATAGCACAATTGAGCATTATTCTATATATCCTTATTTTTATTGGTCTTATAAAGGCCCATTTAAATATATTTACTCAGTCAAGGAAGCCTCATAGATAGATAAAATATCAACACATGGTTTCCATATTTATAAAAACCGTTTTTCAAGATGTGGTCCACTATATTGTGATCCTTTAGTTCATTACCTTCTAATTCCTCCTAATACATAAACAAGATATCATATTCTTTTAGGATGACCACCCATCATATTAGATTCTCTATTATAATTGGATGACTAGAGATATACATGACCATATCAATACGATAGATGTGTTGAACATAATGGTGATATGATTATGGCCATATTTATTCACTAATAATATAAATTAATGGAAATTATTTTCAATGTCCGAGTATTGGGTCTCACCTTCATGTATTATTTTGTTGAGTTAGAAGATGTTGTTCCCCCTTCTGGTTTAATTATTTTGATCAAGGAATGTGTTAAAATATATTTACATGGTTTTCATATAGAGTATGAGTGGATTCACATCCACATATTTCGTCAAGACCAGGGGATTAAGGATATACTTCTGGAGATAATTTAAT
Source organism: Viscum album (assembly GCA_963277665.1). Lineage (NCBI taxonomy): Eukaryota > Viridiplantae > Streptophyta > Magnoliopsida > Santalales > Viscaceae > Viscum > Viscum album. The sequence goes on from OY728163.1 coordinate 13,401,463, forward strand.
GATATAAAGATATCATTATCTTATATATAGAAGATCCCTTTCACAATTAGATTTATATTGAGAAAACATTTTCCAAAAATATTACCTATAATGAATATTATGTATGTGAGATGTCCATGAATTCCTCTTAACTCAACAAGGTTTCATTGAGGAGGCATGTTGTGTATCTATGATTCATTTTCAAGGGTTACTTCAAAACCAGGATGGTATACCATGAAGATTAAAATTTACCAAATATAACTCCAAAATTTAATTTGTTGGTGCTTGAATTCCATATTTTCTACCACATTTTATTGAAATCTATTTCAATATTGGAAATATGATCATTCTTTTGAAAATATGTGAGAATTTTAAAAACTATGGATCCCTCCATAATATATGATTAATGAAACATTGGTATGCTGCTGGAGTAATCTTTTTGTTAATGAGAATTATTTGGAAGCAATAGTAACCTTGGTGTATCTAAAAGGTGGTTCACTCCTCATAATCATGTAAAAACCTAAATATTCATTATATATATGAATTATAAAAAGGGCCTAAATGGTTTTCATTACATCGATAATTAATTTTTTATGTGTATTAGGAAATAAGTCTTTTGAATTTTATTTTTTAGGTCACTAGAGTACATGAGTTCTAAAATATTCCTATTAATTATCCTAATATGGATGATATTTTAAAAAAAAATTGGTATTATTCTTCCTTAGTGATGTTATCATTTATTATTTAATTAACTTCATCTTCTACCATAGAATAATGGGCCAGATATATTCTCCTCGATGATTTTTAAAATATTAGCAGTCATCTATTTAACTAAAATAGTAATTTCCACATTATGATCTAATCCACGTATTTCTTTGTAGATCTGTGTATTATTATAGGTCGTATATAAAAATTTAAAATTCCTTAATATTAATGGAGTAAATAATTAGTGTATGCAACAAATATTTTTACATAACATTATTAACCTTCATGAGTTTGTTAACGGTGGAAAAGATTCCATCCTAAAAAACTTGAGTAGAATTTCTGGGATCATTGTCTTCCAAATTTTCTAATTCTTTATTATTTTTATAAGAAGTAGTTGATGGATAGGAATCATGAGATCTAGAAGATGATGTGGGGGATCCCTCCTTTTCTCTATTATATAACCATTATATCCTCCCTATGTTTCCTCTATCTTCTATTTTCCCTAAGGTTCCTGAGTTGTTCAATAGTTTCCCTAAACTCCCACTCTCAATCACCTAGTTTATTGATGCTTAGGAACTCCTCAATCAGACTCTAATAGCTAGTTTTTTGAAGCGATGACCTTTAGTTGATTCATTTAATTTGTTTTTATTTGGTTCCTTGGATTTGAAAGAATGGTCTACTGTGGATTTTATCAATAGGAAGAGTATTATGATTTTCTTTTCTTCGGAAGAGGATCTGATAAAAGAATGGGAAATCACTCCACGCAGCTACAACATGTCCTGATTCTTTCTATTCATATGTATTTATGGGATTCACATGATGTAAGAATCTCCCTCGAAACCAATTTGGGTGAGATTTTGTAACCTTCCTTTGAATTTCCATATTCCTTCGATCATTAAGATTCTACGGACCCTAGTTGGTTGGTTCTTGTGTGCTAAATACCGAACTCAAGTGTTTTCTCAGCCAATTAATCATTGTGCTTGTGTGTAAATTGATTCCTTAAGAACCCATCCTGATTTATTTTGGATAATAGTAGGAGAAGAGTTTCTATATAAAAAACAATTTGATTATGAATCATGGATGGATTTCTGCTCGGTATGTATGAGAATGGTCCACTCCCTAGATTTTTCTAAGAGATGTTCTAGATAGATGAAGATATAGGGTGATATAGATGTTACAAGAGGCGGCATGAATCATATGTCCAATGGCAGAACCACTGGGCAGGCACAGGTGGAAGTTGAGAAGGTGGTAGGGGAAGTTAAAAAGGACCGTTGGGAAGGAAACCCTCTGGTTAGTGGCATTTTCCTATGGATGAGTAAGGGCCAGGTGTATCCTTTTCCTGGGGTGAAGGAGTGTGTGGCTAATGCCCATATTCTGGAATATTTAAATATGAAGTCTTCAATTAGTGTGAATGATAATGGACTTTTACCCAGAAGTGGATGCATGAAAGTAGGAGGAGGAAAATACTATAGTTAATAAGGATGCTTCGTACTCTGAGTCTGTGCTTACTGGTTTGGATTCTTATGGAAACGTGTGTCCATTAAAGACTGTGTCTTTGAACATATCATGATCTAGGATCGGGTCGCAAGATATTATGTTGGGTAACTTCTTTAAGAGATTATAGATTGTGGGTCCTGGTAAGGAGGTTGATTTTTCATGGGAGGAATCCGATGGTGAGTCATCTGGTCAGTTTACTAATGATAGTGATCATGAATTCGATGATAAATAACCCTACAGTCAGAGGAAGATGAAGGGGAAGAAATGCAGTAAGAATGACCAAATTGACTTCACATATTTACCTCTTTATAGGGAGATTAAATCTGCTAAAAAAATTAAAAGACCAGGTTTAGGGAACTTATACCAACCCTGCTGTAATTTTGATTCATTTCGAGGGGAATTGCAGGGCTGCCTTCCTTAAGGGTGACCTTCATGGGGATATTCCATTGGATTTTCTCCTTCATTCTATAGATGTTTAAGAAAAATAATCCCTTGTGATTAATTCCTCCATATAGGATACTAAAAAGATGATGGGAAGGCATATTAGGGTGCATACTAACTGTTAGCAGAGTGCTTGGAGAGACAAGAAAAACCCGATTTTAATTAGAGGCTTCAATGAAGAGAAGATCACGCAGGAAGTGTACATGCAAGTGTTTCACATGATAGAATCCCATTTTTAAGACCTACTAAATGATTCTCCAAAAAGACCAGTCACTTCCCTTTCTTGGAAACTCTTTTGGGATAAGAATGTTAATAGGTTCATGTTTCATTTTAACACCTATGTTTATTCCTATAGTTCATGTCCTCTATGAACATGGGGTTTCTCACTTTTTCCCAAAAAGTGTCTTTGATAATAAAAAAATGAACCTTTAGTCAGTAATATCATCTTATGAAACTAATATAATGATAACAACACCAAATGGTCTTAAGACCAATTCTTACATTCTTCTTTTGGGATTAATATCCACAAGTTCAATGTTCCCTGTTTGTGTTGAATAAATATCAGGAATATAAAATTTTTTGTATGATTCTAGGGGTCTAGGTTATTTTAAAAGCACTACAGAGTGATCTTCTTCTCTATTTGTGGTGGTTTCTCAATGAAGACCATATCCAAAATGTCATATTTAGAGAAAATGATAGGGTTATTCATAAATTTATCTAATAAAACCCATGACACCTAAATAATAATCATATCAAGTGTTATTTTATTATTTTTATTAATGGAAACATATATTATTTAATAATTATAATTCTAGGGTTTATAGGAGTTATTTATTTGACCATTAGGTGCATTAATTTTTACCCAAAATATTAACCATCAACTACTTCCCCTATATTTTATATAAGCATGTGTCTATGTATTGATATTTTCTGGACTCAATTAGGAAATTATAACCATAACGTAACAAAAAATATCTATCAATATGATAATTAAATAATTTCTATAATGACGAGGGTAATTTGACATGAGTATAGAGACCATATCTTCCCCAAATACTGTTGAATTTAATGTCTTGTAAAATAATGATGATCTTAGAGTTAGACATGGAGATTCTAAATTGGCACTCATGATGGTCTTCCCATGTGGTATTTTTTACCACTAATGATAACTCTTAATCATTATTATAGAGGGAGAAATGCTATTTTAATGACCAAAACATTTGAATAATTTTTATTTCCTAAATTTGTGTGTTATTTTATACTCAAGAAAACTATATACTTTACTTAATGAAGTGAGTGTAATTAAATTAGATTATTGGGTTTTGACTGTTATATGACCATTGGTTAATATTACTGTTGGAAACTAAACTCTTAATCTTACAATTATTGTTTATAAACAAATGTGATCTTGGTTAATTAAGACAGAAAAAATTTTCGATGGCCTCATCCATTAAACTCGGGCCATACAAAGTCCATCTGTCCAAGCTTAGGAAGGAGGTTGCATCTCTGAGCATTGCTCTGGACCAAGCCCAAGATGAGCTTCAACATGTGGAGCTTGAAAGGAATTTCCTAAGGTAGAAGTTCAAGATGACAGAAATCAAAACTCGGGAAATGGTGTTCGTGCTGCCCCAAGATTCTATCCCCATAGCACACCTTACACTTTTGTCTTATGCAGTTATTTTATGGGGCTATGTAACGGGGCCTAAAATATATTTTTGTAATCCCTTGCTATAGATAAAATTTTTATTTCTTCTTATGGTAATATTTGTGAACATAAAATTTCTAGATAAATGTTGGATGAATTTAAAGAAGTTCCATATTACTAATGAATTTTGAAAGAAAGATTATTTTAAAATATTTAGGTAATCCTTAAATAATTAAATATTTAAAATGATTGTTAAAAAATGATCTTCTACAGTTGTGACCAGTATGAAATTTAGAGTCTAATAAGATCAACATAATTTTTAGTGAATAGTAATGTAGGAATTGTAACATAACCTTTTAAATGGTATTGAATAGTAAATCAGCCAAAAAAATTGAAACTTCACCCATAAATGTATAAATAAAATTTAGACATCTTAAAAGTTAAAAAAATGATCATAGTATAAGTTTTGATATTTTTTATATCATAAATACATTATTTAAAATTTTATAATTAATTAAATAGTTTACAATGGAAATCTATTTTCATGAAATGTAGTCATAAATAGTTACGCTATTTTTTTTATCCCCATATGATAATTTTATGGGACCTTGATTATGTTTTCAATGTGTTACAAAACGAGTTATAGATTTAAAGTTGTTTATTTGGAATAAATAATGATTTTATTTAAAAATTAAATTATAAATATTTATAATATTATATTGATAAAATTTATTTTATTTTTTGATTTACAGCATCAATATTAGGTTAGGGTAAATGTTTGGGATCATTTTGAAATAGTAAAATTTTTGGTGAATAGTAAATAATACAGGTTTGAGTTTCAGGTGTTGAATGACATCATTGATGATGTAATAATGATGTAACAAATCTATTCGAATTTTGAATAGTAAGATATGTTATTAGGAGTACCAAATGCCAATACCATGTGAATATACCATGGGAAAGCCCATGGTTTTGCAAATACCACCGATTAGGTGTCCCTTGAAAATTAATTAAATATTCCCTCTCTTTCTCTATAGATACCAAGTCATTACCTCATTCATTTCATTCCAAAATCCCCCTCAACAATTTTCTAGACTTTTATACCTCCCAAGAAGGCCTCTCAAGGTGTCCTCGGGACCTCCAAGTTCACAACCTTTAAGCATTCGAAGTTACTCTTCAAGGTAAGGGAACCTTTCACCCTCATCTTTTATGTCATGAATTCTTTTATGTTGTGTCTTCTAGTTTCCATCTTATTATGTTGGGGTATGAACATATATTTCATTATTACTATAAATTGATTTTCCAAATGATTATATACCCTCTCCACTCATAAATTTTTATTCTGAATTTTTAAATGACGTCGTTAGGCAGCCGAATTTTTGTAAAAGAAATTGCATCTTCTCTTTTCTTTCATGTTTCCTTTCCTTGTGGTATGTCATTAAAATATACATACCATGTTCTTATTTATATTTTATTCTATCCTTATAATATATTATAAGTTATTTCTGAGTGTTTTACCCTTTTCCCCTCTTTTTTTATTGTATTCTAAAACCATGTTATACAACTGTTTTGCTGGAGAAATTTCGTCTCATAATTTCTCTATCTTTATCTCATTAAATTCTCTTATCTTATTTATGGGAATGCCCAAAACTATTACGTATAAATGATTTCTCATAAATACATAAAAATTATATTCTTGATTCTGGAATTGACATATATATAACCCTCACAACCTTTTTGTGGGTTATAAATGACATAATGGTCTTATTTTTAAGCACTTTTAAAACATCATGATTTTCAAGTGAAACCTATTTCTTTTACTCAATTTGGGTTATTTGTGAAATTTATCATTATTATTAATGTGGCCCAGAATAAAATAATTAATTATTACGGGTGCTCCATGATAACACTTTAATGCATTGGGTAAAGAATTAATCTCTAGAGATGACATGTTTCGCGATACGTTGGTGAATAACCTTGGTAATGTTTTTATGACACCATGGGAATGAACCATGGTGATATGTTAATTAATGTATAAATGAAATGTTGTAGCCAAATTTCATGTTTTTATTCATTCACTTTTTATTATGATATACCTCCACTTCCATTTCCCATGTCTTTATGTTTTTCATCAAGTTCTTATTGATATCACAAGTAAACTGATTCCCTTGCATTTCTTACCGGGCTTTCAGATCACCCTTTCCTTTGATGTATTTCTCCAATTTATGAGATGCAGTAATTTTACATAGGGTGAACATTGTAATAATTTTTCAAGGGGATATAAAAGAGTTTTTAATTTTTCATGTTTTTTTGTTCCTGATTTCCAAGACACTAGACTTTAAAGATCCCCTGTTTGTAAAATGTAATGAAAAGTTATGTAATAAAAAGACGGGATGCTAAAATTTGTATTAATGGATATTTTTGTTAATTATGTAAATTAGGATATGAAAGAATTAGGAAGAACCAAATAGAAAATTTTAAATATAGGAATACTTCCTGGTATTTTGGTGAGTTTTGTGTATGTGTTCTATCAAAATATACATCCATGTTTGGATTCGAGAAGGTAGAGGTGGATCTGGCACAAATGTACCTATGAGGGAAAACATTGACAAGGATTTTCAGGCATGACCTGGGTTATCCGGGTAAACGAAAATGGGCCTTGATAAACTCTTGGTTACGACACTCCTAGAGGATATGTTTGGTTAATCATAATCTTTTTATGAATCATTATGAAGGATTTATAGGGAAATGTAATTGTTTGAAGAATGAAGTTTTAAGACAAAAAATCCCCTATAGTTAAAAGATTCATAAATGAAATAATATTTTCACTAAGGTTTTATTAATTTAGAAAATGAAAGGAAATAGGAGGAACTATGCAAATGGTGACCGCAATGGACCATGCATTGATGAACCTCCGATTGAACCCAAAATGGAAATATTCATGCGAATGATTCACCAACAGACTCAAGTTATGGGAAACAACATGAATCAAGATGATAGACCAATCTCACCATGAAGGTAACAAATTTATGTTGAATCCTTTATGAATAACGACCACCAACCTTTAGTGGATCTACCGACCCATTGATTGTTGAATAGTGGATCTGCTCTGTCAAGAAGATCTTTTTTCTGCTCCGCTATTCTGAATAAGATAAGGTTAACTTGGCTGTTTATCACTTAGAGGGAGAGGCGGATCAGTGGTCATAAATGATTAAAAACACAAGGCCAAGAGTTTAAGTTGAAGCTACAGAATGGGAAATGTTTAGAGGGATATTCTTCAAGAAGTATTTCCCTCAATCGATAAGAAAAATAATAGAGAATTAGTTTCTTGAACTAAAGACAAATGAGGATGAATATGTGGGAAGCTAAAAGATGAACTTCTCATGGCATTCCTGTTACACCTCTAGTTTTTTCATGGATCCAAATGTTAATGTTGATTGATTTTTCATTAGGATAAGACCTCATTTGCAGAAGAATCTAGCCATCCTAGATTATGATATCTATGAGGAGATCTTGTGAAGCACGATAAAAGTTGAAATGGAGTTTGTTGAGATGCAATGGTATCATAAATCCAATGAAAAGAAAATATCGATGGAGCCAAGATTAGGGAAGAGCTTTGATCAGGTAATAGGAGGCAAGCAAGTACAATGTCCCACATGTAATAAATGTTTGAATAAGCATTCAGGGAACTGCCTTGTCACAAGCGAGAAGTGCTAAAAGTGTTGTAGAGATGGCCACATTGCACGTAATTTTCATAGAGAGGTGAATCCACAACTTCCCAAAACTAACGGAAAGGGGAAGATTGTGCAGGACCTAACTGATGTCCAATGATATATGGGTGGATAACTTGGGCACTTTTCCAATCACAGTCTAAATATAAGGGTTTTGGAGGGGAATCACTATCAGACTCATCAATGGCCAAGGGAAAAAGGTCTTACTTTTTCAATCACTATGGTTGATGTTAAATCGCCAAATGATGTGCTGGATGATACTGTTGTTCTTCTCTCAAATCTAACAAATACATTGTCTGATTATAGTTCTATGCATTTCTTTATTTCTTCCAAGATTTAAAACAATTTATAATCAACCCCTGATTTGCTAAAAGTAGAGTTATTAGTAAATAATCCTTTGGAGATTATCCAATGATCATCAATGTTTTGAAACTCTAGTATTTACATTAGTGAGAACAATATTATTGAAAATCCAGTAATCATTCCCATGCTGGAATTTGACATTATACTAGGGATGTACTGGCTCTCAATGTATAATGATGAGATCCAATGCAGATGCAAGGAAATCTCATTAGTCTTGAATGGAAAACATATAGTTATCTTCCATGGAGGGAAAAATCAACCTGATCTTTGTCTAGAATAACCTCCTATAACCTTCATTATGGAGTTGATCGGTGAAGAAGAAGAAGGAAATAAGAGTTTGAGGATATAAAATGTCCCCATCATCTAGGAATACGTTAATTTATTTCCTGAGGAGTTACATGGACATCCCCTAGATATAGAGGTAGATTTCTCCATTGTACTTGTACCTGGATCACATCTAATATCAATGACCCCGTATAAGATGGAAAATGTTAATATGGATCTCTACAGAAGGAGAGGCTTTTGGGAAGTTCAGAAAATTTGAATTCTGGTTACAACAAGTTTTTTTCTTAGGGAACATTGTTATTAATGATGGAATCACAATTGACCATGAAAATAAAAATTTTGTAGAGGAGTGGCCTCACCCTACAACAATAACTGAGATTCATAGTTTCCTTCGATTAGAAGGATATTATAGGAGGTTTGTGAAAAACATTTCATGACTTTATAATCCATTAAACAAGTTAACTTGAAAAGGGTTCAAGTTCATCTGGACAAAGGAGTGTGAGGATTTTTTCCAAGAGCTGAAGAAGAGATTGGTTACTACACCCATGTTAACTCTTCCCACAATTGGATAAGTATTTGTTAGTTTTAGTGATGCATCTATGAAATGGATCAAGTGTATCCTCAAGGAAAATGGCAAAGTCATTACTTATGCATCTTGACAGTTGATGACTCGTGAGCAGAACTATCATACACATGATCTAGAGATTGATGTGGTCTTTTTTTCTCTGAAGATATGGAGGCACTATATTTATGGGGATAAATGTGATATATACAAAGACCGCCAATGTGTGATGTATATTATCACAAAAAAGGAATTGAACATGAGATATAGGAGATGGTTGGAACTTCTCAAAGACTATGATTTTTAAATTCGTTATTATCCCAGAAGAGAAAACAAACTCACTGATTCATTAATTAGGAAAGACACAACTTTTTTTCCATGTTGAGGATTCAATGAGATCATTTTATCAATGACTAGTAAATCTAGAAATGGGAATTATAAGGGAAAGGGCATCATTAACCCTAACCCAAATGATTTCTCAACCGTCATTACTTGAGAAGATCAAGAAAGATAAGAAATAATATCCTATTTTACAGAAGACGTTTGAAGCTATGAAGGATGGGAAGTTTCTTGATTTCAATATTATTCAAGAAGGTGTTCTGAAATTTTGAACAAGACTATGTGTTCTATCTTTATAGAAATAAAGAAGGAGCTGATGGATGAAGATCCAAGATCTTCTTTCTATGTACATCCTGTAAGAACCAAAATGTATAATGACTTTCATGATCATTATTAGTGGGCTAATATGAAAATGGAGATTTCTGACTACAAGTCAACGTGTCCAATATGTTAGCATGTATAGGCATAGAGAAAAATTCCTAAAGGGGTATTACAACCACTACCCATACCAGTATTGAAGTGAGATAATATATCTATAGACATCATCACTAGTCTCCCAAAAACATTCAAAGGAAACAATATGATATGTTTTATTGTGGGCCGTCTCACCAGGACTGCCCATTTTATCTCCATTCTGGAAGATTTACCTCTTGATCAACTTTCACGTTTTTACATGAAGCAAGTGGTAAGGCTATATGGAGTTTCACTTCCTATCATCTCTGATCGTGTTCCATGGTTCACACCAAAATTCTAGAGAAGTCTTAAACATGCTCTGAGTACTGAATTGAAATTCACTACGACCTATCACCCCCAAACTGATGGAAAATCTGAAAGTACTATTCAAACACTTGAGGACATGTTGAGAACATGCTCAATGTAATATAAGGGTGGATGGGATCAATATCCCCCTTTAGTTGAGTTCTCTTATAAGAACATATTCTACTCGAGCATTCAAATGGAACCCTACGAAGATATATATGGTAAGAGATGTAGAACTCCTACTTGTAGGCATGAAGCTGGAGAGATAAATATTATTGGGCATAATATTGTGAAAGAGATGAGAGAGAAGGTACATGCCATCCGACCACACATTAAGGCTTCTTAGAGTCAGCAAAAGATTTATGCCGACAACCATCGATGGTACATGGTATTTGTTGCTGGTGACAAGGTCTTTCTTCGAATTTCACCTTGGAAGAGAGCCATGAGGTTTAGGAAAAAAGGGATGCTCAATCCTAGGTACATTGGCTCATATGAAATCCTTTATCATGTGGGAGTAGTGGCCTATAGAATTTCACTTCCTTAAAATATAGCAAAAGTTCATGATTTCTTCCACATATCCCTATTAATGAAGTTCATACCTGACCCTTCATATGTACTAAATCTAGAGGTGGTATAACTGGAACATGAACTCTCTTATGAGGAGTAGTCGGTGTAGATCTTTGATTATAGAGACAAGGTTCTATGCAATAAAGACTACCCACCTTTTTAAGGTGTTGTGGAGGATCAAAAAATGCGAAGAATCCATGTTAGAACCAGAGGAGTCTTTGAGGTAGAAGTACCCACACCTTTTCTCTTCTAAGAGTATGAGTTAAAATTTCAGGGATAAAATTTTCTTATGGGTGAGAGAATGTAATGACCCTATATTTTGAATAATTTTTGTTTCCTAAATATCTGTGTTATTTTATGATCAACAAAACTATACCCTTTAATTAATGAAGGGAGTATAATTAAATGAGACCATTGGTTTTCAACTGTTATATTACCGTTGGAAACTAAACTCTAAACGTTACAATTATTTTTTATAAATACAAGTTATCATGGTTTATTAATACCGAAAGAAGAGTCGATGGCCTCATCTAGTACACTCGGGCCGTATGAAGCCCATATGCCAGATCTTGGGAAGGAGGTAGCATCTATGTTTTTTTCTCTGGACCAAGACCTACATGAGCTTCAACATGTGAAGTTTGAATGGAATCTCCTAAGGGAGATTTTTAGTTGATAAAAATTAGAACTATGGAAATGATTTCCGAGCTGCCCCAAGACTCTATCAGCATAGCACACCATACACTAGGATCCTATGTAGGTTTTATAAGGGGATATGTAGCAAGGCCTTAGATACATTTTTGTAATCCCTTGGTTTATATTAAATTTCATTTCATTTTATGAAAAAATTTGGGAATTTAAAATGTTCAGATATATGTAAGATGAATTTATAGAAGTTCCATATTACTAAGGAATTTTGGAAAAAAGGGTATTTTAAAATATTTATGTAAACATTAAATTGTTAAAAATTTAAAATAGTTTTAAAAAAACGACCTTCTATAGTAGTGACCAGTATGAAATTTAGAGTCTTATAAGATCAACATAATTTATAGTGAATAGTAATGTATGAATAGTAACAGAACCTTATGAGTAGTAATAAATATTAATTAATAGTAATGAATAGAAATCTACCAAAAAAGTAATAACATTACCCTTGAATGTATTAATACAATTTAGATATCTTAAAAGTGAAAATTTATCATAGTATAAGTTTTGGTAAATTTTGTATGTCATAAATACATTATTTAAAATTTTATAATTAATTTAATAATATAAAATGGAAATCTATTTTCTTAAAATTTAATCCTAGATTAGTACTTTATTGTCTTATGGATATATGAGAATTTTATGGGACATTTATTACTTTTTCATGGTGTTACAAAATGAGTTATATATTTAAATTTGTTTATTTGGAATAAACAATGATTTTATTTAAAAATAAATTTAAATATATTTAGAATATTATATTCGTAAAATTGTGTTCATTTTTGAATTCATAGCATCAATATTAGGTTAGGTTAATGTTTTGAGATTTTTCTAAAATAGTTGAATTTTTGGTGAATAGTAAAAAAATACATTTTTGAGTATCAAGTGTTTAATGGCATCATTGATGATGTAATCATTATGTAATAAATCTGGTCAACATTTAAATTTTGAGATATGTTATGAGGTGTCACAAGTGTACAATTCCATGGGAAAATACCATGGGAAACCCCATGGTTTTGAAAATACCACCGATGAGGTGTCCCTTGGAAATTAATTATATATTTCCTCTCATTCTCAATGAATACCAAGACATTCCCTCATTATTATCATTCCAAAATCCATCAAAACGATGTCCTAGTATTTTTAACTCCCATGGAGTCCTCCAAAGGTCTCCTCAAGCCTCTCAATGTCCCAACCATCAAGCATTCGAAGTTACTCTTCATGGTAAGGGAACCTTTCACCCTCCACATTTAAGAAATGAATTCCTTTATATTGTGTCTTCTAGTTTCCATATTATTGTATTGGGGTATGTTATTATATATTTTTATTACTGTACATTTCATTTCTAAATGATAATATACCTTCTCCACTTTCATCAATTTATTTTCATAATTTTTAAGTGATGTCGTTAGGCTGGAAAATTTTTGCAAAAGAAATTGCATCTTCTCTTTTAATTCATGTTTCATTTCCATGGGGTATGTCATTAAAATATCCATACCATGATCTTATTTATATTTTAATCTATCCCTATACTGTTTCATATGTTATTTATGAGTGTTTTACCTTTTTCCCCTCACTTTTTAATTTTTCTAAAACCATGTTATATAGTTGTTATGCTTCAATGATTTCATTTCAAATGTTCTCTCTTTCTCTCAATAAATTCTCTTATCTTATTTAAGAGAATAACCAAACCAATTTATTCCCTATTTGAGTTCATAAATTCATAAAATTTATATTCTTGATTTTGGAATTGACATACATATAACCCTCACTCCCTTTCTATGGGTTATAAATGACATAATGGTCTTGTTTTTGAGCACTTTTAAAACATCCCGATTTTGAATTGAAACCCATTTCTTTTACTCTATTTGGTTTGTTTATGAAATTTATGATTATTATCTATGTGTCTCACATAAAAATAAAGACATATTAATGGTGTTCCATGATATATCTCTAATTAATTGGGTAAATAATTAATCTTTAGGGATGACTGGTTTCACGATACCTTGGTGAATAACCTTGGTAATGTTATTATGAAACCATGTAAATGAACCTTAGTGATATGTTCATGAATGTATAAATTAAATTTTGTTGCCACATATTCATGTTGTGATTAATTTTCATTTTATTATTATATGCCTCTACTTCCATTTCTCATGTCTTTATGTTTTTCATCATGTTCTTATTAATTTCACAAGTAAACTGATTCCCTTTACTTCCTTATTGGGCTTTTATCTCACCCTTTCCTTTGATGTATGTCTCCAGGTTATGATATGTCATAATTTTACATAGGGTGAACTTTTCACGAATCTTTTCATGGGGATTTTAATGACTGTTTTAATTTTTCATGTTTTTTTGTTCCTGATTTCCAAGACACTATACATTAAAGATCCTCTATTTGTAAAATGTAATGAAAACTTATTTAATAAAACAGAGGGATGCAATAGTTATCTTCATTATAGGGTAAATTCCTAAGGGTTCATATCAGGATGAGATTTCTCCCAAAAACATTATCAATCAGGGATTTCGAGATATTAATGAACTTATTTATTCTAGGTAGATATAACGATATGATAAAATTAGGCATCGAAGCTTCATGATCTTGTTGTCTGAAGGAAATCACCATGTTTAATTTTATAGTGTCATTCTCTTTATGATATTTATCAGTGATAGCAATTTCATCATTTATTTCATCAGAGATTAAAAGGCCCTCATAAATGATCTACATTTGTTTTTATTTCATGTAATGTTAATCATTGATTGATATCCTTTTTTGGGTATTTTTTGGATGGTTCAATAAATCATACTAATGAACTAGGGGTCTGTTCTTCCTACTGTGAATCTTATCCCTTTCTTGAGGTCTTAGAGCCAAAATTTTATATATGTGTGTCCACATCCAAGGAAAAAAATTGTCACCATTGATATTTATAGTGGGTTTGGATGAACTAAAAATTCCACATATTATTCCTAACGAGGTGATAATCATTTTTAGTGAAGAGGTTCATGTTGTATCATTTGATTGGTGGGTTATCATTCTCTAACTGGGGGTGGAGAAGTAGTTCAATAGAGTCTAAAACATCTTGGATGCAAATATGGGATCTTCCTTATGTGAATCCTTTTTTAGCGATGAATGTTTTATCATTTATAATATGGAGACCATTAAAGACACATATTTGTATTCATAGTAGGAATGGTAGTGGTAACATGATGTTTTTCATACACCATGAGCATAATATATTCCATGATAACTGATTAATTTGTTATCTAATAATTAAATTTAAGCATATGTTTATATGGGGTTTTGATACATTATCCGTATCTGGTTGAGGTAGTGGAAATAAATAACACTTTTGATTATTGTGATACTAACACAAAATATTTATATTCAACCATATTATGCTATATGTACTTCATGAGATTGAAATAATTAATATTTATTTGCAACATATAATGGTAGAGTCAATAATCAAGGAGTTTATTTAGACCAACATCATTATTTTATTTGATCCTCAGTAGTTTGAGTAGGTTATTCTCCATGATAGTGATATTTTTTCAACATTTTCAATTTAAATAGATTAAAAAAATTATTATGATCCTTGTGTGGTATATTCTTTTTATCCTTCAACCAAACATAACAAAGGTATCATTTATAATTCTACATTTATAGATAGGACCCAGATGATATCGAGAGAGGAGGGATGTGTGTTACAGAATTGGTGATGGTTTGAGTATGATTGTTATAGTATATTCGCTACAAATATTCTTCACTTAACCCAATATTGTCATGCAAGACACTCTATAATAACACTAACTAGAATCCTATAATTACAATGTGACTGCATCACACTCTGTAAATTCACCTAGGTAAATCAAAAGGAAAAGGGGAATTTGAACAACATCTTTGAGACTCTCTATGAATATATATATTATGTTCTCTAAAAGAAGATACATATTTATAAAATAGATCAACCATTTTCATTGTGCAATAATATATGAGACACTCTTATCATCAAACATTTTTAAATTCAATTGGTAATGGAGAATTGAATTTGTCATATTAGATCTGAATTGATTGAAAAAATTTCATCATAGATCTTCATAGTAAGCAATAACACTATTTTTAATTCTATTTTAAGATGTAAATTCGAGTTCGTACATTGTTTAAATGAAACATTGGGTATTTTTAGATTCCTGGTACTCTAGTGTTCCCATCATGGGATCACATTGTACTGTAAAGTGTGAAATATTTTATTGAAAATATTCAGTTCTATTGAATATCTGGAATGTGTGATATCTAAACATTGTGGGTGGATAATTACAGAACACTCATTCATGAAACAACTTCTCCTATAGTTATATATGCATGTGTAACCCTTCCATGACTTCCAATCATGTGTCAAGATGCACGATGTTGTATTAATGTTATGATGGGACCATCACATTCTTGAATTCTTGTGTAAAGGTAGAAAGTGGAACCGGTTATGGTTTTTTGTCTTATATATACTATTGATATCTATATTGATCTACGATTGGGTAGATCATTTAAATTAATAATTCATACTAACCCAAGGGTGGATATTTGGGATATTACAATGTTCAAAATTTCATGAAAATTATATTAATGGACCCTACACTTGTTTTATTGGTAGAAACTACTCTTACTAGCTGAGCATCATCTTCTTGTTTGATATGTACTTGAGGGGAATCATTGGTGTCTATCATGATGTTTTACATAGAAATTAATAATTGACTCAGCATTGATTCATCTCAATCTATCCAAATCAATTGTATACTATGATATAGGTTCATTAATATAAAGTGTTTCAATTACATTGAGTGGTGGGTGGGATATAGACATGCCTTTCCCATTACCTTTAGCTGAGTACCGTTCAGTAGGTGATAACTGAATATTTTGAGGAACCCTAAAGTCTTTATTATGTCTTAAATTTCAGGTGCAGATTCCTTCCACATGTGTTTCAATGATAGTCAGTATCTTATAAAGATTCAAAGGTACTTTATCCTCATCAGAGTTATATATTAATTACTTATACAAAAAATATTTATCAAGATACAAATCATATTCCTCCTCGATGTTCTCCCTCTTAATTAATTTCCTTGACTTGTGACCCATATGAGGCTTCACCTCCAATTTTCTCCCACATACTTTTAATGGGTATTGGATCATCATTATGAGTTCCTAACCTTCCACATCCATTGAAAAAATTCATAATGGGGCATATAAGTCTATATGTGTATAGATCTTAGAGGGTGTTTCATGGAATGTTTTCCCTTAACTATAAAATATTGATTTTCAGAAAAGATGATTAATGTGTAATAATACCCTATAATTATGTTACTATTGTTATTCAACCATCATATCCTCAACCTATTACTAATTTTAGGATTCTAAGGGTGGTGGTAGTGTAAAAAATATTTCATCCCTATAGTTTGGTGTTATTCATATTGTCATGCTGATGTAGTTGTTATAATATCTATCTTGAGCCTCTATTTTGGAATGTTATATGTGTTTTTATATATCTATCATTTATATTCCCACTAAAGAAAACTTTTAAATAGTTTAGTATTTTTATTCCATAAATTAGGTTCCCTTTTAACCTTTTTATTAGCATGATTCTAGATCCAATCAAGACCTTTTTCCTTCTAGGTATGCATGTCACTGGCATTATGTATGGTGAGATTCAGTTGGATAGAGTAATTGGAATATTCATACCCAGAGAATAATACATATCCTATAGAAATGAAATTGTTTTTTTCTTCCTCGAAGTACCTTATTGGATGATGAAGAGGGGTGAAATATAAAGTCTCATATTTACCTCACCCTCAAATTCACACATCCAGTGGATAATTTTTGATTATCTATAAGGGAACCCTTATACTATAGAGGAAGTTATATTGGAGGCAATCATGATATTATACATTTGATGAGTTCACGTTCACTTAATCGTCAGTCATGTAAACAAAATAGCAAACCCACTTATCACCTTGATGTGTTTTACATACTTTTTATAATAAAAAATAGTCTTCATATTATTGAACATTTTCCACCTGTTTTAATGTATATGTGTTATATATTCCCCAATAGAGTTATTTATAATGTTATATTTAATAGTTTCTTATGCATGAATAGATGACCATTATTCTATCCTAGGCTAATTTTTTCGACACAATTGTGGAATTATCATCATCCTCAATGAGGTATCCTTTGGATGGATCCATCAATAATTACTAATGTTTCATTTATTTTTTGAGAGGAGTGGGATTATTCATTAACACCATTGTCTTATTAGATAGTTGGTGATATTGGAAAGATTCACATGATGACCATCATCTTATCTTATACCTTGAAATTATGAAATGTTATTGATTAGTAATGACGTTCTTAGTGTCAATGGCCTTGATATCTAGGGTGGATCTCGACATGAGAGGAATATTTGAATTGAATTGACATGAGGAAGTCCTCCATTCCCAAGATATGAATCCAAGAGATGATGGAATTCAAAATTATAACATAGGGATTCCATTCTTGGTTAATGATCATAGAGTATTTATCATGTGTAAGAACTCCAGTTTGACTATAATCTGCATTACTAAGAGGATTCCAATAACCCAATTCCTAGGGAGGAAAACTAGAACTATAGGACTGGTTCACATAATTAGGGCCACTATGTGAACATGTTCATAATTTTTTGGAAAGGTGAAGGGAATTGTTTTTGTTACTACTCATATTGTGAGGATGAAGCTACTAGCCAACATTGTAGGGTGGACCTCTATTGAATAATTTTTGTTTGTTTCATTTGGAAGATGTTAACACCATAGAATGTGTTTCATGCACTTTTCTAAAGAATTAATGATTGTATTTCTATTCTCTATTAGTCTACCCCACAATTAATGATAAGCATAAATATCCCCTACCTTTTCAACTAGGCTATGTATTTTCTTGATCGATGATAAAAAGGCATCAATGAATAATAATTCATTTTATGTGTTTTTTCAGAGAGGTCATGTTGTATTTAACATCCCAATTATTGTATATCTTTTTAGATCTTCCATTTTACAAGTCATAGAGCTCAAATGGGCATACAGATCAAAATTTACGGCCCTCTAAAGATGGATAAATTTTATAAAGGGACCTACACGGAGGATCGATGTGGAGGACCTACATAGAGGACCAACACAACAATATAATTTTTCACCCCTACGTGGAAGATCTATGTAGAAGACCTAAGAGAATGACCTATATGGAAAAACTCACTTCAATTGGCTCCCCTCCTTTCCTATAAATAGGACCCTTGGGCTCCCCATTTCAAAGATGAAAAAAAGATAGAAGAACTCCTGAAGCTCCCGTTGCGTAGCTCATTTTCCTTGGTTCCTAAAAAACTATCATGTAATTCTCAAAAATATGGGATAAGATAGAATTAATGGGGAAAAAGTAGGTCAAATCCCTATTAGGGTCTATAGCACATGGAGCTTCTCCAATGGCCTACATGGAGAACCTATTCGGAGCAACTGCATGGAGCACCGATGTCGAGCATCTATGTGGAGCACCAATGTAGGGAACCTTGGTGGAGAACCTAGGCAGAGCACCTGTGTGACCTATCTGGTCCATATTATGGGGGATGCACCCTCATAGCCCCACTCAGTATCAGTGATGGGTTTTGGTCTCGAACCTTCAGTCTAGTCCCTTCACTTCCGTCACTGTCCCCCTATGAAAAATGGAGAGTCGAACTGTGATCTTCTCAAGTTGGGTCGATGACATTTTCCACTGCACCCTTTCTATATCCCATCATTCACCCTTGAAATACCATGATTTGAGACACAACATCACACTCAATGAAGTTCCTTGAGTCAAAATACTCATTTTGGTTCCTTTCACATGTTACTTGGTTAGACTCTCCTTATGGATTCCTCAAGTACATTGATTCGATACACTTCTCAAGATACTCCTCAAACATCATCACCCGACTCCTATGCTAGGTTAAATATAAAATGGTAATCCTAATTAGAAGTAATCCCCATAAAAACCTCAAATGGGCATCCTCCGTAAGAGTGAGCCCGATCGAAACCTCACATGTGCATCCTCCTTAGGTGTAATCCCCAACCAAAACTATCATGGAAATCCCACTTAGATAAGTCCCTAATATTAGAGGGTTGAGTCACATGACCCCCAATGTCATCGCACATTTAAGGGTTATTTTTTTCTATGCCCTATTCGATGGTCAACTCAGCTTCTTTTTCCATAGGCCCGTCCACTTCTATTAGTGGATGAGAAAAAGTGTGCAATGTGCCTCTAAAGAATCTTTAACGTCAACTTGTTTCTCACACTAAGCATGAACTACATGACCTTAGAAATTTTTTATGGTTGAATTTTTTTTACAAACACCCCAATCTCTTGAACTATGAGAACTTTTATTCCCACCATAATTGGGATACGTAGGATGCCTTCATTAGGGACCGAGCTCATTGAATTTCCTCATTAGGAATCCAACCTTAACTCCCTAAATCCTGGCATCATCCTTAGGATTAATCTCCAACCTATTTATCTCATTGGGTCATACACCACAACGAGATTCAATGAACTACGACAACTATCATTCCCATTGTAATTGGGATACATTGGAATCCTTCCTAGGGCTTGATATCCCTCTCATTTCATCAATAAATTGTCATCCTCCATATGAGTAAGCCAAAAATCATTTCTCTCAAAGGACTAAACTCTCCAATGAGATTCATTGAACTATGTGGGAGTTGATTCCCATTGTAATGAAATACACAGGAAGCCTCTCTTAGGATCAAACTGAACACTTCAAATAAATCGTGTTCTTCATGGGCCATATTCACAACAGGGTTTAATCATACATGGAAACCCTTATTCATTGCATGTTCCATGGGATGGTTAAGCATAAGTCCCACTCCAAAAATTGACTAATCACCATTATCTTATATGTTCTTACCAAATTACATTATATTTTACGACTAGGTCCATATAACTTGAATTTAAAAGGTATGATGTTTCCAATTAAGTTGCACTGAAGTATAAGGAACTACTACAAAAACGGGAAAGGGAAGCGCCCCTTATATCAGCACTAAGAAAAAGCGCTGATAAAGGTTACCCTGTATCAGTTCTAAAATTTTAGCGCTGATACAAGGTTTCTTTATCAGTGATTTTCTAGAACTGATAGAGGTCCTCTTTATCTGTGCTAGAAAAGCGCTGATAAATAATCCAAGTATCAGGGCTAAAATTTTAGCGCTGATACATGGTAACCTTTATCAGCGCTAAAGAAGCGTTGATAAAACAACCCTTTATCAGCGCTAGAAAAGAGCTGATAAAGAATATCTGTATCAGGGATAAATTTTTATCACTGATATAGGAATGATTTATTAGTGGTTTTGTAGGACTGATAATGAGTACCTTTATCAGCGCTAAAATTTTAGGGCTGATAAACGTAGTCTTTATCAACACTTTGTTAGCGGTGATAAAACCTTTGTCCATTTATTTATAAAGTCGGTCGCACAGTGACCTTGTTTTACCACGACCTAACGCTATCGTGGTACTAGAACCCTACGACTCCCCTCTGCCGCCCACACTGAGTTTGTGTTTCCAGACCTCTTCCACCCTTTCTTGTCATTGTCGAACCTCCGCCGCCCTCACATCTCGTTGCCGGACCTCTGCCACCCACAATGCCCTCTTCGGTTTTCAGGGCCTCCACCGCCTGCAACTCCCTCTTCAGTTTGCCAGACCTCCATTTAAGGCATGTTATCCAAATATTTTTTTAATATTGATCTTGTTGTTGGTTGAATCATTGATGGATATTGATTGTGTTATTTCATTTCGATTCATTGTTTTGTTTTGGGTGTACCTTTCCTTAGGTTTTGAATTATGCTCTTAGTGGTTCTTCATGGTTAGTGGTTGTAGTCTCTTATTTGGGTGAAGGGATGTGTTCTTAGGATACTTCCATCTTATGTCCCATCATTTTAGTGAAAATTTAAATGTTTGGGTGACCTATGCTAGGTCTCTAGACATTATTGGGATTTTCTCTCTTCTTAGTGATGTAGACGTGTCATTTGGAGATGTATAATGTTCTTGGAGGATATACATTAAGGGTTCTTGGGAATATTGGTTATCTGTTCATTTTAATATTTTCTTAGTGGTCCTCTATTCGGTGAATCTTTCCATTTGACCCTCTATCCCAAGGTGAAACTCCCTCCCTTTCTATCTTCCCTTGGGCTCCATTTTTTGGTGATTTGGCCTTTTATATACAAGGAATCTCTAAGTAAGAATCTCATATTCTCTTTTATTCTCCCTTCCTGGTCACTAATTTTTTCTCTCTTGGGTTATTTTTTCATAGAAACGGTTTTGACATAGGTTGGATTTTATCTCCTTTATTTGGGTTAAATCTTTATGGTTATGGTGTTTAATTACATCCTTAGGGACTTTCCTTAGTTCAGTTGGTGGTTTCATTCTAGTTTTGTGAAGATATCAAAAAATAGGTAGGTTGTTCCATTATTTGACATTGTTTTAGGTGTTTAATATGATTTATTTGGTTCTAAAATGGTTTTATAAATTGTTTGGGTTGTGCGAAACATGTTTTCCAATTTTTTGTTGTGCGTAAGGGTTTGATAATGATTTGACTATTGTAAATGGTTGTTTCCATGTGTGTTTCTATTATTGGAAGTGTGATTGTATAAAATAGATATAATTTTATATAGGGGGTGGAATTGAGCACAATTGAATCCTAGTTATCTAGGTAGGTAGACTAGGTCTATTATATTAGGTGAATTAGTCATTCCGATGATTGGTCTCCTTAATAAGGATATACATAACAACACTAACTAAACATTCATGTGCTAGGGATTGGAGGCCCAAATATGACTTTCATGTCTAAGAGATGTGATCACCAAGAGTACGAGGATCCTAGGATCCTAGTAACTCTAATACCCTTGAGATTTTCTATACTGCTCATACTATTCTTACCATTATCTTTTCACGTTTACTTTCTCTTTTATTTTAAAGAATGTTTTATTTAAATTTGATCTTCCTTTTTCTTATAAAATAACATTTTAATGTTTATCACAATGTCATTTCATGGAATCTATTTTTGTTGTGTCCTACTAGGTATGTTGGCTCACACCTTATATACACCCTCACGTTTATGTAGACCTTATTATGTTTTACCCAGTTAAAGGCAAGGTTCCCTTGGTGGTGATGGTGGATATATGTTCTATTAGTTCCCCTTTTGGTGACTGTTATTGGTTGTGGAATGGGGATTTTGACCCTCATGTTTCATGGAGGCTTGGTTGTATTGTTGGTTCCCTTACCTTTTGTTGTTATTTTGGTTTTGGTTGAAATTGGTAAATGCTTATCCCTTATTGTAGTGTTATATTTTGGTCTATTATATTGTGAAATTTGGTTATGATATGGTGTTTGATTACTATGTAATATTTATGGTTTTTTACATGAAAAACCATTCCCAAAGGTGTTACTCAATGCCTAGGCACTAGTTACAACCCATAGGGATTGGTAATTTCCTTTGGACCTTCCCACGAGTTGGGTCAGGTGTCAAATGGGATGGAAACCTGGCCTCGTTCATTAAAAGAAGTCTACACTACAGTATGGTTGTCTAAATCATTTCTATACTGTGTCCATGGGAGGTTGCAACGTGGTATCTTTTTTTATAGTCTTAAATTCCATGTGCCCCATTTTATATTCTTTTTTTCTCCTACCCAACTATCATTTAAAATCTTGATTTGTTAAGGCTTACTAGAGTCATTTTAACTCCTCCAAACTCCCTTCTTCTCAGATAGAAGATCCAGTGGATGCGTTTGGTTTCTCTCTGATAAGGGGATCTCTCATCGATTGGAAATCCTCTATCTCCTCTTATATCCTCCTTATAGAGTGATATATCATCATATTTTTAGTGAATCTAATATTCTTTTTTATGAATATTGATTATAGGTTAGACTACTTCATCTCCTTCACCTTCATTATTCATTGACAGATGCCATTATGGGTGTTAAGTTGGGTTGATCACTAATTAAAGGCAGGTGGTTCCACAATGTTTCTTCCACACTATTGATACTTTTTTTCTTGATTTATTCAATATGAATTATAAAAATAATTTAATATGATTTGAATTAAAGTGGATTTTATTTGTGATTTTAGAAGCATGTATTTTTGAAAAAAATCCCCTTCTTAGTTGTTTTTTGTGTCATGGAATGATTTGAGAAGCTATATATTTTAGTGGGAATATTTTATAAAATAATTAGCCTTGATTCCAAAAAAATGATTAGAATATAATATGATTTGAGAAGGGAATAGATTTTATGAAAACCTATCATTTGGTTTTGAAATGAAAATTCATGTTGAAAACTAAAATTGGGTATTTGAATGTAATAAATGAAATTATTTTTGGTAGATGTATCATTCATGATTATTCTTTTGTTTTTTCTGGGGTGATTTGAGGAAACTGTAAGGAATCTAAAGTAATTATATTTAATGAAGATGAATAAATACTAATGGTTAGGCTTTATTAATCACTATTTTTAGAAGGAAGTGGTTCTCTTCTACTATATTTGGAAGTATTGTTTTGTGTACTTGAACCATAAATACTAATATTTGAGATTCAAATAGGATGAAGATGAATAAATATTGGATGTATGTTAATCATTTAACAATAGAGTATGAGAATGGAGTGAAAGAGTTCATCAAGTTTGCAAAGGATCATGCAAATGAACCTTCTCAAATCCTTTGTTCGTGTTTACGTTGTTATTATTCTAGACTACTTACTCCAGAGGAGTTGGAAGAACATTTGATATGTCACGGAATATATCGGAGTAATAAATGTTGGAATAAACACAGAGAAAAAAGAGAATGTAGCTACTGGCTGGGATAAAACATCATTTTATGGATCGTTAGATATGAATACAAATATGGATAATGAAGAAGACTGTATAGAGGATGTGACTATAGATGTCAATGATGATGAATATCGTATTGAGGAAATGGAAAAGACAATTCAAGATGAACTCCGTGATTGCCCAAAATTGTTTGAGAAGTTAAAGAGTTGGGAAAAGATTCCATTGTATGCTGCTTGCACTAAGTATACAACATTGTCAGATGTACTGATGTTTTATAAATTGAATGAAGGCAATGGATGGAGTGATGTTAGTTTTATGGAACTACTTTCTCTCTTGAATGAAATGCTCCCGGAAGATAATGAGCTCCCAATCCTGACATATGAATCTAGACGAATGCTACGCTCGATGGGAATGATTTTTGAAAGAATACATGCCTTCCCGAAAGACTGTATATTTTTTTTCAAGGAGAATAAATCACTTACAAAATGCCCAATGTGTGGTGATTCTTTATACAACAAAGATAAATCCAATCATACAAAGGTTTTATAGTACATTCCAATCATTCCAAGGTTTAGGAATCTATATGGAAGTGAAGAAACTGCAAGAAAATTGTCGTGGAATGTAGATAGAAGAAATAAATATGGGTTATTACGTCATTCGATCAACTCTTATCAATGGAATAAAATTGATCATGAGTATCCTGAATTTGGAAAAGAGCTGCGAAACCTTCGTCTTGCGTTATCTACAGATGGAGTGAATCCTTTTGGTTTTCTAACCAGCACTCATAGTACATTGCCTGTTATGGTGGTAAATTATAACTTTCCCCTGGTTATGCATGAAGCGGAAATTTATCATGTTATCTATGCTTATATCAGGACGAAAACAACCAGGTAACGATATTGATGTTTATCTGACTCCTTTGATCGAGGATTTGAAGTTATTGTGGGACTCAGGTGTAATGTTGTATGATGCTTATAAAAGTGAATACCTCATGTTGAGAGCGATGTTTAATGGGACACTAAATGATTTCCATGCTTATGGAAATTTGTCAGGCTATAGAATTAAAGGAACTCAAGGGTGTCCCATGTGCGACGAATATACAGAATCAATTAGGTTGAAACATTCATCGAAATCTGTGTTTCTAGGACATTGTAGATATCTACCTCGTCGTCATAAGTACTAATCTTGGATGACATCATTCAATAGAAGTTCAGAAAAATGCGCAACACCGTCTCCACTAACAGGTGATCAGCTGTTTGAGAAAGTAAAAGATCTGAACACTGTTTTTGGTAAACCATTTTCGAAAAACCTTAAGAAAAGCGGTTGGAAAAAGAGATCAGTTTTTTTTGAATTACCATACTGGAATTTTTTGAACATCATACATTTTCTTAATGTGATTCATGGGAAAAAATGTATGTGATAGTGTTATAAAAATGTTGCTAATTTCCCCTGGTAAAACAAAAGATGAAATTAAGGCAAGGTTGGACATGGCTGACATGGGAAAATAAGAAGTGTTGGCTCCCGTGATGGGTGAAAATCGAATGTTTCTTCCTCCATCTGGTTATACTCTTTCTAGGGTGGAGAGATATCAGTTTTTCAAAATCTTCAATGATGTAAAGGTTCCAGAGGGGTACTCATCAAATATCAAGAAAGTTGTGTCAATGAATTATTTGAAGATAAAAGGTTTGAAATCACATGATTTCCATGTTTTGATGGAAGATCTAATTCATATATATTTACGTTGCATTTTTCCCAATAATTTTTGTCATACATTAGCAAAACGTTGTTTCTTTTTCAAATATATATGTAGAAAAGTTTTAGACCCGAGGAAATTTGTAGCTATGGAAAAAGAAATTGTCACCATATTATGTGAAATAGAAATGTTCTTCCCGCCAACATTCTTTGATATGATGGTTCATTTGATGATTCACTTGGTGAGAGAGATTCTACTTTGTGGTCATGTGCACTATAAATGGATGTACCTTGTTGAACAATATATGAGGATTTTGAAAGGGTTTGTCAAAAATTGAAGTCATCCAGAGGGTTTTATAATGGAGCGATATATTGTTGAGGAATCCATTAAATTTTTTACTTAATACCTATCTGATGTGGAACGCATTGGTCTCCCGAAATCTTGTCACACTGGACGCATTGAGGGTGAGGGAATTTCTGGAAGAGAAGTTTTGACAATCATTATTACATATCGAGAGCAGCATCATCTTTATGTTTTGCATTATAGTTGGGATATTTCTCCATATATTGAAACTCTGAAAAAAATTATTATGAAGTTGAATCCATCAACGGATAAAAATGTTTATCAGATACACATAATCACCAGTTTATAGGATGGTTTCAAGACCATATTTTTAAGCAGTTGGATGAAAATCTGAATTCAATTTCAGAATGACTTCGATGGCTAGCCGCTGAACCAAGTGTGTATGTATTATCATATAGTGGTTATGTAATGAATGGTTATACATTCTATACAGATAAACATGATGAAGATAGTACCATGAAAAATAGTGGAGTTACACTAGTGGCTGAAGTGGTGCATGTTTTTGGTAGTAAGGACAATGGAAATATGTCATACTTGGGCATTATCAAACTAATAAGGGAGTTGGATTATACAAAATTCCAATTGCCTATTTTTCAATGAAAATGTATTGATAACAACAGTGGTGTTAAAATAGATGAATGGGGATATGTGAAAGTTGTTTTTAATAAATAAGGGTTTAAAGACGAACAGTTTATAATGGCATCACAAGAGGTACAAGTTTTGTATGTTCCAGATCCCGAAAACCGAATGTGGTTGATTGTTCTATTATCATCCAAAACTACTGAAGTTTATGATGAAAATTCAGTTGAGGAAGATCCTTTTAGTGGTACATCACAATCATTTCAAAGCGGTCCCAATGTAGATGATGTTTTGTATGTTATAGGAGACCACAATGATGGGATTTGGATAGTCGATAGAGGTGTAAAATATCTTCAACCTTTGAAAAAACGAAAGAGAGTTCAGTAAACAGGTTATATATTTTTTGTAATATAAATATTTTTATCTCATTTTATTATCTTATAATTACTGAATTTATGTAATCTGAATTAACTATTCAACCACTTTTGCAGATAATGACTTCTGCACATTTTGGTGCTCCTATCCTTGAGGTTGAACAAGTCTCTCAAGTTGTTGCTACTGCGGCTGCTGCTGCTCCTACTACTCCTACAGCTCATGTTGTTGCTGTTGTTGCTCAGGTTGCAGCTCCTGTTGCTCCTCCTGCTGCGGCTCCTGCTATGGCTGCTGCTGCTCCTCCTGCTCCTCCTACTGCGGCTCCTGTCGCTCATGCTGCTCTTCCTGCTGTGGATCCTGCTACGGCTGCTGATACCTTTCTAGATGAACATATATATGATGTTGATATCGATGAAATGGTCAGGAATGAAGGATAGACATCGCAGAAAACACAGGTGCATCGTAGTTTGACGGTGTTAGCCAAAATTATTAAGGCGAAAAGAAAAGACATCAAATTTGAAGTCCGATGGAATGCACGGGGCTAACATGTGAATCCCAACAATGAAATGTTCAGCAACTACATTGGATTTGTCACTCTGCAACACGTGCCGATTGATATAGATTCATGGAACCATGTTGTGTCTAGGCTGAAGGCTGTGATCTGGGAAGAAATTACAGTAACATTATAAATTTATTTATTTAATTTACTAGAAAATAAAATAATGAAACAATGGCTTACTCTTCTCAATCTCTTGTAGAGTACATTTATAGTAGACGATTCACAAAAGGATTATGTACTAAGGCTTTCAGGAAAGATTCATCGAGGCTTTCACACTATTTTAACAAGATTCCACCTGAAAGAATCAAAAGGTAAAATAAACCCGCACCCACCCATTGTCTATGCTCACTTGATATCCCAAGAAGCATGGGATGCATTTATTGGTCTTCGTGGGGATGAAAAGTTTCAGGTACATTGTGGGTGATAATACGTTGTTTGAGGATACTTGTATTCATCACTTTGATTGTCAATATTTCATTTATGAAACAGAACCTCTGTACTGAAAACAAGGAACGTGCATCAAAACCAACATACCCATATCGCAAAGCAAGGATGGGGTATGCTTCATTAGAAAATAAAATGGTATGTATTTTAAATTTATAGTAATATTGGTAGGTTCCAATAAACAACGTCATAATTACCTTTCTATGTTTATATGTAGATTGATGAGTCTAAAACCAAATGCATATTCATCCCATGTCATGTGCTATGGAAGGAGGCACGTGTGAACAAAGAAGGGAAGGTAGTAGATGATAACACATAGAAAGTGTGGGAAATATGTGTAAGTATGACATGATGATAAAAATATTTGTTTAAAATTTCTATTACATAAAAATAATTAGTTATTTTCTTATATCCAACAGTCACATGAATCAGCTACTCTTGTAGTGGATACAGACCTATTAACGACGTCTTTGAACTAGCCAGAAAAATACGGTCGTGTCAGAGGTGCATGGTTTGGGGTGACACCCTAAGTATATTTTTAGAAGAAGAAAAAAATGGATGATACAGATGAAAAATTGGAACAAATGAGCGAAAAAATAGAAACCCTTGAAGAACAATTGCAATGGAAGGGAGAGTTGCTAGAAACTTTTATGGGTGGGAAGCAAGGGGAAGACACAACTCAGGAACAACCAGCGCGTGAACATCCCGCCCCACCCCCACCAGCTTTGAGGTGATCCATTCACCTCAAAGAACTATCTTAGCCATGGTAATCAATATTCTATTAATTGTTTCCATGAAATGTGAATCAAACAAATAGTGATAAGTTTTCTATATTGATATTATACAGGGTGATAATGATTGTGATTTATATTTGTCGACACCCACCTATCACCTTGTAGTGAGGGCTACAGTGTTCAATATCTCAGATGCCACACTGCATAATAGACCACTTCCGAAGGATCATATGAAATTGACGATTACTGTAGCTCACGAGCCAAATGCAGTGCTACCTATTCCAAATGAGGATGATGATATTCAAACGGTCCAAAAGGCTATTGGGACATTCATTGCATGGCTGTCACAACTTGTAAGAGTACATGCATGCAAAGAGGTATTTATTTCCTTTTTTTCAATCTAAACCCTTAATAATTAATGAAAAAGGGTCTGAACCAATGATTGTTGTTATAGACGGAGAAAGGGAAGGGGGTGACAAATGTCGGCTCAAAACCATCTAAAAGATCGACCAACAGATCCCAAGGAGCTACTGAAAGCACAATAACACCACATGTTCTCTATCCACATTTACTAGCATTGAATAATCATGTGGATACGAAGCTAAAAGATGGTAATAGTCATCTAGTGGTTTTCGAAGAGAATATATATGGATAGGAAAGTCAAGATTTCATTTCTACTGAAAATGTAAATGAAATCCTTGAAAACAGTTGGCTAGGCGTCATAGTTGTAAATTTATATATGAGGCATGTTTCCATGAATTGATTTTCTAAAAGCTGATCTGCAGTGAATATTATGACTAAATGCATTTTATATTGTCGAAAGATTCATTTATGAAAAACCGTTGAAGGAATTTTCCCACGAGACAAGATTTTTACTCGTTAGTCCTCATATCACATCAACACACCTAACAAAAATAGAGCCATCAAAAAGGGATGCAATAGTGAACAGCTTGCTGAAAACATTTGAAAGAAAGATTATAGAAGACAGACATTTCCTAATACCAACCATGCAGGGGTAATACTCTTTGATTAAAGAATATAAATTATATTTTCACTTCTTTTATTACTTATTCCTTTTTGTATTTTTAGGAAACATTGGTTGCTAATTGCGGTGAACTTGGATACTCTGAAGATTTATTTTTTGGATTCAAAGCCAGGATATCCATCAAACTGACCACACATGAGGGAGTTTGTGAATCTGTATGACACTACATCTTACGTTTTAGTTCTAAACATCAAGTAATATAATTTATATTATCTTTTACTGGGGATTCTGTCATGATAGGGTGGTGTATCATTATCACCTAAAAAAGGAATGAGGACAGTGGCTAAGAGTAGGGAGGCAAGCAAGTACTACATCTGGACAAATATCAAGGTTATATAATAAAATTTCACTATCCAGACACATCTAAAAACAAGTTACTTATTCTCCTAATGATCAATTTTTTTGCATTGTCCAAAACAAACAAATGATAATGATTTCGGTTGTTATTTTTGTAAATTTATGAAAGAGATCGTTTTTCATCAGCAAACTAGAATCCGTAAAAAGGTATTTTAAAAAACAACTACTAGTTCTTTTAAGTTATTTATTAATTCTTTATTTTTATATTTTTTAGTACTTATCTATCTTCTGAAAAGCATCATACTCACAAGACGATATATATGTGTTCAGAAACGAGTGGGCCACATACCTGATGGTAGATTGTACACAAACACAATGAAGATCTGACTTGGGGACATGTACAATTGGTGGTCATTTTTGAGAGGGGTTAAGGGGATCAAAAGACGAAACATTGTTGTATGTAAATGTTTGTAGGAAAATTTTAAATGTTATTAAATAAAACATCCTCTCTCCAATGAGTCATTTTCCCATTTTAACAGATGATATGCACCAGAAACATGCAAGAATGATGAACCACTCAAAGGGTCTCTCTTTTGTTTAAAATGGACACGATTTTAAATGAAAACAACAACTAACCTACAAGAATTTCGACCAAACGCATTCGGATTGTGTTCATCCTTTAAGATAATTATCCACGGGTCTTTTGTGACGTGTATGAGTCAACCCTTCTCAATCCGAGGCACGGTGTGACCACTATCACTCAAAGGGTCTCTTTGGTTTAAAATGGAAAAAATTTTAATTGAAAACAACAACTGACCTACGAAAATCCAACCAAACACATTCATATTTCCTTGATGTTTTATAATAACGATCCAAGGGTCCTTTGAGACATTTAAGATCCATCCCCGCCTCAATCCGAGGCGCATTGTGGCTGGTACCACTCAATGGGTCTCTCTTTTGTTTAAAATGGACACGATTTTAAGTGAAAAAAACAACTGACCTATGGAAATCCAACCAAACGTATTCAGATTATGTTGATCCTTTAAGAGAACGATCCACGGGTCCTTTTTCACATGTACGAGTCTACCCCGCCTCAATCTGAGGCACAGTGTGGCCGGTACCACTCAAAGGGTCTCTATTTTGTTTGAAATGAACACGATTTTAATTGAAAACAACAACTGACCTTTGGAAATTCAACCAAACACATTAGTATTGTGTTGATCCTTTAGGAGAAAGATACACGGGTCATTTGTGATGTGTATGAGTCAACCCCGCCTCAATCCAAGGTACTGTGTGACTACTATCACTCAAAGGGTCTCTCTTGTTTAAAATGGACACAATTTTAATTGAAAACAACAACTGACCTATGAAAATCTGACCAAATGCATTCGAATTGCCTTGGTATTTTATAAGAACGATACAAGGGTACATGGTGATGTGAATGAGTTATCCCTGCCTCAATATGAGGCACGGTGTGGCCGGTACCACCCAAACGGTCTCTATTTTGTTTAAAATGGACACGATTTTAAACAACAACTGACCTACGAAAATCCGACCAAACGCATTTGGATTGTGTTGATCTTTTTGGAGAATGATCCATGGGTCCTTTGTGACGTGTACGAGTCAACCCCACCTCAATCCGCGGCATAGTGTGACCACTATCACTGAAAGGGTCTCTCTATTGTTTAAAATGGACAGGATTTTAAGTGAAAAGAAAAACTGACCTAAGAAAATATGACCAAACTCATTCAGATTGCCTTGATCATATATAAGAACCATCCAAGGGTCCTTGGTGATTTTTACGAGTCAACCCCACCTCAATCCGAGGAACGGTGTGACCTGTACCACTCAAAGGGTCTCTATTTTGTTTAAAATGGACACGATTTTAAGTGAAAACAATAACTGACCTACGTAAATTCATCCAAACACATTTATATTGAGTTGATCATTTAGGAGAATGATCCACAAGTCCTTTTTGACGTGTATGAGTCAAACCCGCCTCAATCTGAAGCATGGTGTGACCACTATAACTCAAAGGTTCTCTCTTGTTTAAAATGAACACAATTTTAATTGAAAACAACAACTAACCTACGGAAATCCAACCAAACGCATTCAGATTGTGTTGATATTTTAGAAGAATGATCCACGGGTCCTTTCTGACATGTAAGTGTCAACCTAGCCTCAATCTAAGGCATGATGTGGCCGGTAACACTCAAAGGGTCTCTATTTTGTTTAAATTGAACACAATTTTAAGTGAAAACAACAACTGACCTACGGAAATCCAACCAAATGCATTAGGATTGCCTTGATAATTTATAAGAACGATCCAAGGCTCCTTGGTGATGTGTAAGAGTCATCCCCGCCTCAATACGAGGCATGGTGTGGCCGGTACCACTCAAAGGGTCTCTATTTTGTTTATAATGGACACGATTTTATGTGAAAAAAACAACTGACCTACAGAAATCCAAAAAAAACGCATTCAGATTGTGTTAATCCTTTAGTAGAATGATCCACAGGTCCTTTGTGAGGTGTATATGTCATCCCTGCCACAATCAGAGGCACGGTGTGACCGCTATCACTGAAAGGGTCTCTCTTTTGTTTAAAATGGACACGATTTTATGTGAAAACAACAACTAACCTACGAAAATCTGACCAAACGCATTCGGATTACCTTGATCCTTTAGGAGAACTATAGAAGGGTCCTTGGTGATATGTAAGAGACATCCCTGCCTCAATCTGAGTCACATTGTGGCCGATACCACTCAAAGGGTCTGTCTTTTGTTTAAAATGGACACGATTTTAAGTGAAAACAACAACTGACCAACGCAAATACAACAAAATGCATTTGGATTGTGTTTATCCTTTAGTATAAAAATCCACGGGTCCTTTTTCATGTC
Source organism: Viscum album (assembly GCA_963277665.1). Lineage (NCBI taxonomy): Eukaryota > Viridiplantae > Streptophyta > Magnoliopsida > Santalales > Viscaceae > Viscum > Viscum album. The sequence continues at coordinate 13,434,897 of OY728163.1, forward strand.
TACTATTCAACCCCACCTCAATCCGAGGCACGGTGTGGCTGGTACCACTCAGAGGCTCTCTATTTTGTTTAAAATGAGCACGATTTTAAGTGAAAACAACAACTGACCTTCAGAAATTCGACAAAACACTTTCATATTGTGTTGATACTTTAGGAGAACAATCCATGGGTCGTTTGTGATGTGTATGTGTCAAATCCGCCTCAATCTGAGGCACGGTGTGACCGCTATCACTCAAAGAGTCTCTCTTGTTTGAAATGGACACAATTTTAATTGAAGACAACAACTGACCCACGAAAATCCGACCAAACGCATTCGGATTTTATTGATATTTTATAATAACGATCCAAGGGTCCTTGGTGACGTGTACAAGTCATACCCGCAGGAATTTGAGGCACGGTGTGGCCGGTACCACTCAAAGGGTCTCTATTTTGTTTAAAATTGACAAGATTTTGAACAAAAACTGACCTATGGAAATCTGAACAAACGCATTTTAATTATGTTGATCCTTTAGGAGAATTATCCACATGTTCTTTTTGATGTGTACGAGTCAACCCCACCTCAATCGGAGGCACGGTGTGACTTCTATCACTCAAAGGGTCTCTCTTTTGTTTAAAATGGACACGATTTTAAGTGAAAACAAAAAGTGACCTACGAAAAACCAACCAAACGCATTCAGATTGCCTTGATATTCTATAATAACGATCCAAGGGTCCTTGGTGATGTGTAAAAGTCAACCCCGCCTCAATCTGAGCCACGATGTGGCCGGTACCACTCAAAGGGTCTCTATTTTGTTTAAAATGAACACGATTTTAAGTGAAACCAACAATTGACCTACAGAAATTTGACCAAACACATTCAGATTGTGATGATCCTTTAGGAGAATTATGCACAAGTCCTTTGTGATGTGTATGAGTCCACCCCGCCTGAATATGAGGCATCGTGTGGCCGCTATCACTCAAAGGGTCTCTCTTGTTTAAAATGGACACAATTTTAATTGAGAACAACAACTGACCTACGGAAATCCAACCAAACACATTCGAATTGTATTGATATTTTAGGAGAATGATCCAAGGGTCCTTTGTGACGTGTACGTGTAAACCCTGCCTCAATCTGAGGTACGGTGTAGCCGGTACCACTCAAAGGGGCTCTATTTTGTTTAAAATGAACACGATTTTAAGTGAAAACAACAACTGACCTACATAAATTAGACCAAATGCATTCGGATTGTGTTGATATTTTATAATAAAGATCCAAGGGTACTTGGTGACATGTAAGAGTCATCCCCGCATCAATCTGAGGCACGTTGTGTCCAGTACCACTCAAAGGGTCTATATTTTGTTTAAAATGGACACGATTTTAAGTGAAAACAACAATTTTCCTATGGAAATCTGACCAAACATATTTGTATTGTGTTAATACTTTAGGATAATGATCCAAGGGTCCTTTTTGATGTGTATGAGTCAAACTTGCCTCAATATGAGGCACAATGTGACCGCTATCACTCAAAGGGACTGTCTTTTGTTTAAAATGGACACGAATTTATGTGAAAACAACAACTGACCAACGAAAATCTGACCAAATGCATTCGGATAGACTTTAAATTTTATAAGAACGATCCAAGGGTCCTTGGTGACGTTTATGAGCCATACCTACCTCAATTCAAGGCGCGGTATGGCCTGTACCACTTAAAGGGTCTCTATTTTGTTTAAATTGGACACAATTTTAAGTGAAAACAACAACTGATCTTTTGAAATCTGACCAAATGCATTCGGATTATGTTGATACTTTAGGAGAACGATCCACGGGTCCTTTGTGAAATGTACGAGTCAACCCCATCTCAATCCGAGGCACGGTGTGACCGCTATCACTCAAAGGGTCTCTCTTTTGTTTAAAATGGACACAATTTTAAGTGAAAACAAAAACTGACCTACGAAAATCTGACCAAAAGCATTCAGATAGCCCTGATATTTTATAAGAACGATCCACTAGTCCTTTGTGATGTTTAAAAGTAAACCCTTCCTCAATATGAGGCACGGTGTGAGCACTATCACTCAAAGGGCCTATCCCTTATTTAAAATGGACACAATTTTAATTGAAAACAACAACTGTCCTACGGAAATCTGACCAAACGCATTCGGATTGCCTTTATATATTAGGAAAATGATCCAAGGGTTCTTGGTGATGTATACGAGTCAACCCTGCCTCAATCTGAGGTATTGTGTGGCTGGTACCACTCAAAGGGTCTCTATTTTTTTTTATAAAATTGACACAATTTTAATTGAAAACAAAAACTGACCTATAAAAATCTGACCAAACGCATTCGGATTATCTGGATCCTTTATGAGAACGATCCACGGGTCCTTTGTGACATGTATGAGTCAAACCCGCCTCAATCGGAGTCACGTTGTGTCCTCTAGCACTCAAAGGGTCTCTCTTTTCTTTAAATTGGACACAATTTTAATTGAAAACGACAACTGGCCTATGAAAATCTGACCAAACGTAGTAGGATTGCCTTGAGAATTTATAAGAATGATCCAAGGGTCCTTTTTGATGTGTATGAGTCAACTCCACCAACCCCATGGACCGCCCCGGCCCCCCTGGACACCAATCACCCCCCCAGACACCCCCACTCCTTGGGACACCCCACCCCCTATAAAGCCCCCCGACACCTTAGACACCAGACCACCCCCCGGAAAGCCCCCCTAGACACCAATCCACCCCCTTGACCACCCCCACCCCCTTGGACATCAATCCATCCCCCAATCCTCTGGACACCCCCACCCCCTGTAAAGCCCCCCAGACACCATGGACACCAGCCCACCCCCTGGAAACCCCCCCGGACACCAACCCACCTCCTGGACCGCCCCCACCCCAAGAAACCAATCCACCCCCTGGACACCCCCACCCCACTAGACACCCCCAACCCCTGTAAAGCTCACCCTGACACCTTGGACCCCAGCCCACCCCCCAGGAAAGCACCCCCTGACAGCAATCCACCCCCTGGACAGCCCCCCACCGCCTGGACACCAATCCACCCCTTGGATACCCCCAACCCTCTGGACACCCCCACCCCCTGTAAAGCCCCCCGAAACCTTCACCAACCACCCACCCCTAGAAATCCCCCCGAACACCCCCTACCCCCCCTTGGATAGCCACCCAAGCCCTTGAAAAACCCCCAAACCCCTGAATTCTGAATTGAATTCTTTATGAATTTAATTAACTTATGAATTATGTGTTAATGATGTATGGGTATACTTGTTGTATGGGTATACTTGGTATAATTAGCTTATGATTTATGAGTTAATTTTGTATGGGTATACTTGCTTTAGTTAGCTTATTAAGATGCTGATTTTTTTTGCAGATGTTTGGGTGTGCTGCTGTAGATTTTTTCAGAGTAGCAGAGAGGGCATTTATCAGCGCTAAAAAGTGCTCATAAACTACACCATTATCAGTGCTAAAAAGCACAAATAAATGATAATTTTATCAGCACTAATGGAGCGCTGATAAAACATTCATTTATTAGCGCTCTTTTAGCGTTGATAAAGAGTTGTTTTATCAGTGCACCTTTATCGCTGATAATGGTTTTATTTATCATTGATTTTTTAGCACTGATAAATTAACCCTTTATCAGTGCTTAGTAAGAACTGATAAAGGTTACCCCCCCCCTTTATCAGCACTGATCTTTACAGTGCTGTTTAGCACTGTTAAAGATCGTTTTTAGTGCTATTAATTCACGTTTTTGTAGTAGTGAGGGTTCTGATTCCTTTCACTAGGATACATAGGTAGCCCATTTATGGGTATGATCCTGACATCAAAACAAACTTTCATCTGCTTAGGCCAAAATAAATTATATAGTTCCCCACAAAGAGGTATAAAAAACAGTTTTATCATAACAATGGTTAAAAAAATCACTAAATTATATATGAGATGATACCATTGATGGGGAACCTTCAATATATATGGTTTCATTATTAATGATGAACATTGAATACATACGGATGATTCTAAATTTCACACATGCCAATAATTTATTTAAAATTCCAAGGAAAATCAACATTATACATGGTGAATTAAAAAGGATTAATGAATATATCTCAAATATATACGAGTGTCATAGAGTCGGAAATAATTCCCCCAAAAGGGTGTAATGATTTTTACCAACCATCATATCAACCAATGATTGTTCTTAAGTATCTTGTGTTCAAACTTAAAGAAGTGTCTGCCTTTGGAAAGCATGTCTCTTTGGATATAGAACTGTTGGATGTTTCCAATTCCATAAATAAATCCAATGGAAACTACCCAGAAGTAGTGATTCTTAACCAGAACACATGTTCTGAGGGATGAAAAAAAATTTCAAATAAATTCTACATGTTTCTATTATCACAAGGAGTTCCTCAATGATATGTTCCTTAGGGATGAACATTATTGTTATTTTTATAGTTCCAATTGTAATGACCTCCCTAGTAACCAGTTTTGAATGAGTTGGAAGAATGAGGACCACAATTGATGTTGATAATCATGTTTTGGGGAGGACCTTCATTAATTTTTATACTAAATTTATGAGGATTACCTTTTTATTTCACACCATGGGGTGGATCTCCATATTTAATTTCTAGTTCCCTATATTGGGGAGGACCTTCACTCATGCGGTTTTCATCATTATATGGAGTAACTCAATTACACATACCCCTAGAAAGACCTCAAAATTTATTTTCATAGACCCATTCTGTGATACTCCTTTTTCATTGTGTTTCCATGAGTAGTAAATTGGAAGAAAACATTTATAGTTGACAAAAATTATATAGAGAGGTCCCCCATAATTAGTGTTTTGAGAAAGAAATTTTTTTTATTTATATTCATATCACTATTTGCGGGACCTCAGTTAAGGGTATTATGTGGAGGACCTATAGAACTTCTAATCAATGTTTTATTGTGATGACATTTTCATCCATAACTTCCTTCACTCGTTGATTATGATTTTCTAGATTCATGGTATTCTATTTTAATATACAAAAGTTCCTAAAAAATTATCGAGGATAAATATAAGACCATTTCTAAGTTATATATTTCATTTAGTGAGTTTTTATTATGAATTTTATGAACATTGTGAATGAAAAAGCGATACATAATGTGGGATACAAACCATGTTAAAGGTATCCCCTAAAGGCCACTCCATCATTTCCATAAAAACATGTTGGTGATATTCTTGGACACAGGTGTGTATATGAGATTTCAATTGAGGTACCATTATAAAATATTGACAAGAATCAAGGAACAAAACATGGAATTGTGAATGTTTATAAACCAAAATTTCCACATGGATATATTAATGATATCTTCGAACATGGAGGGATATAAAGTTATTAGTTTGCACCATGATTACAACTAAGATATGTCATGGTCTTTCTTTAGAGTGGGTAAGAATATAAGACTAATCTATATGTTTTTATATGATACGGATATAGGATATATATCTATGAAAATTGAAATGATCCAACTTCATGGCCACCATAAGAATATTTATTTCTCATGTTGAGGTTTTCTAGAGAAATAACATGAACATGCACCAAATCAACAGTTTTCATCTGGTTGTATTAATGGAAATTATAAGTGAGACCATGAATATGTGCCTATTTGTTTCTTGAACTATTACCCATGGTGAATTCTCACTCTCAGTGTTTGGGTTAATAGAAATTTGGCTAGGGTATCTAGGTACACTTATTCAATAGATTCATGAGGAGATAGAGTCACCGATGTTGTTGATGATAGTGTCTATTAGGATCCATATTAGTAATATATCATATAGTTGTGGGGATAACATCATTATAAACCACTACCTATATATAATATTGGAGTTAGTTTTTATCATAATCATAGTAGAGCTTCTAGAAGTGTTTGGAAGTGTCATTGGATGTCATTTGGTCTTTCCAAAATCTTCACTAATAATAACACATCATGGACTACATATCATGTTGGATTTCATGAGATAATATAAATATCAATGAAGCACTATTTTGGTGATATTAACATCCCAATATAATAACCATAATATGTTGGAGGTTCTATGTTTGCTGATAATTAATGTTGTGGAACTGGGCCCATGACCGAATTATACGTCTAGTGCTTTAACATTTTTTTGTTCAAAGGATCATGGATTTAATTATACACCCCTATTTTATCCAAAGTGATTAGTTTTATATGATGAGAATTTAATTTATTTGTGTCATACATAGGTTCTTAAAATTTTGAATGGAATCCAAAACCCCAAAAAAATGAAACCCATTATCAAATCATCATAATAAAGAGTATAGTTTATTGGTCTCTTTCACGAGTAAAGGATTCATATTTGGTTCACTATTTTGATTCTGAAACAATGTCCCACACATGTTTAGTTTTGAGTCAACATAAATATTTTAACTCAAGGTATGTAAATGTTGGGACATTACAAGTGATGCGTTGGATGATCCCATGTTTAGAGTACATGAAGACTAGCTCACCACATTAGTTAGAGATGAATTATTTCCTACTCTATGACTCTTAATAACCCAATGAATGTTTGTAAATAATTCCCAAATCAAATTGAATGACTATTTATCTCTCTACTAATTATTGACAAAAACCAGAAATTGATGTGATTATATATATATATGAGGTTCTGAAAATTTACCTCATTAGTTACTGATTCTACGTTTTACAACAATGTATTAGAGAAGTACAAAGTGTTTTACCATCTAGTGTAGTGGTAGGTGCGGTGGAGTTGGGATCAGGCCCATCAGTGTTGCATTTGGTTCTATAGAACAAAATTATAAGTTTTTTAGGTTTATAATTTTACATTTATTGAAAAATAATGAAGGATTTTATCACTTCTTGATTATTCCTCAAGAATGAAATAGTATCTGATAATGTTCTAAGAATATATTTCAGACTAGAATTTCTTAGTTGTTCCATGTTTTGATTAGAACCTAGAATTTCTATGGTAGTATTCATCAATATATTTGTTCTATAATGAGATGATATAATTTCATTAGACACAAATGATACATGCTATTAAGGGTTGGGAATCATAGGACATTGAGGTATTTTTTCGTAGTTTATTCCACTTGTCATTTCTGAAACAATATATAATATGAATGAGACTTAAATTTAGGAAATCCACATTTAGATGGGTCATTGAATTTCCCATTACGTAGATGTCTGTATTTATCCTTGAACATTGATGTTATCATTAGTGAATCTAATTAGTTACATAGATGGATTTCGTGATGAAAATAATTATAATGTATGGTTTTGGTGATGTAGGATATGGTTAGTACACCATGAGTGATTAAGAATTAATGGACAATGAGAGAAAGTCTGTATTCCTCACATCCACTAATTGAAGTTGACCTCTTAGTTCTTTCTAGTAATAGAACCACCAATATAAATCCAAGGTCATAGGGATCTTAGTGGATGGTGATTTATGGAATGTCGATGAAAGATACGTAATGAAAATAGGATGATCACACCAACGTGAAACTTTTTTGGTTAGATATATCATGAAAAATAGAAAATATTACATAGTGAATGTTCATAGGAGGTTGTGGAACATTAAGATACTAACATATTTCTATATGGATTCTTTAATGCCTATCTATAAACTAATATTTTACATCAAGCGTATCTAAATATTGAAACTTTGAAAGAAGCCTAGTCATTCACACATTATGCGTATCTCTAATGTCAGTAAAATACAATATGAATTTATCAAGTTAAAATATATATTATTTCTTCTTTTTGGTTTATTAACTATATAGGTTTAGTTGATCACAGAAATTTAATCAATTGTTATCCAAAAGAATATGTGGGTTAAATAATAGTAAATAATTATTTATATGTTTTAATGAATATAATGCTTATTATATCTATTTGAGAATCATCTAGTGATATTTATTTGTTAAATAATCCATCACTATTCCTTGTTTAGTAATATACATGAAGGAGAAGTAGATTTTGTCTAATGGTCTAGTCGAAAATGATATAATTTATTTTTATTTGTTATTGGAAGTGCACATGTTAATTTAATAATAATAATTATATTATAATAAAGACATAGGGATGAATAAGTATTATATAATTCTTAAGGGTTATATATACAAATATGAAGCCCTAAAATTCTAAAAGATATATCTAGTTATATATCTTTCTAATTTAATATTTTTAGTTCACATTGGATTGAGAGATGATCTCTCCAACCCTAAATATAGTTTTACAGTTTTGTCTTTCCTCTTCCACTATCAAGTCATTGGGAGAACACCATGAATATTTTTCCTCGAAGATAGTACTATTATGATATGCAATAAATGATACAATCCATAAAAATTGATCATGATAATATTGAACGATTCTATAATAACATTCATAGATTTTGTGTAAATTTGGTCAACTTCTATTCGGATACTACCCTTAGATCGAGAATGCAAAAATAGTACAATGAAATCAAGTCAACTGTATCATAAATGAAGAATGAATTAAATGTTTATTTAATTCTACATCTACTAAAAATTTAATTATAAATTACATGTGATTATCCCCTTCTTCTAGTTCTGGAATTCATGTAAAAAAATCCTATATTTAATTTTTTTGTTCATGAAATTTTAATTTAGTATATCTTAGACTATTTAATGATTCTAAAATAATGTTGAGTTTACAATTCCATATATGTTATTATTATGAACCTAGAACCATTATGTGGAATCAGAGGAGTCACATGGTTAATTTGTAATGAATTTTTAGTTTTTGATTGTTTATATGAATTTTGAAATTTGTTTTACTTAAGATCTATCCATTCATGGACGCCAAATATCATTTTCAATTCAATTTAATTATTCTCACTAATAGATGAAGTAAATATGATAAAATAATAATAATAAAGGGAACCCAAATATTACATCAAGAGATGCCTTGGTTTTTGCCTAGATAACACTAGAATACATGATGTGTACCTCCAATACACAATGTGTATCCATGTATATCATGTATATATCATAAAGACAAAAGATTAAATGTGTATATATATATCTACATGGCTTGATATCTTCATGCGATATATGGAATAGATAAAACATAGTTTGAATAACTAAATGTCATATTACAATCTTACACGTCATGAAGTCCACGTGTTTTAAGGGTGGAAAACATAGGTCTCCAAGTTTATCATGTATCTACTAAGCGATGTTGGAAGTGAAAAACCATGAGAATTTTAAGCCACACATTATGTAGGAAGAATACATGTTGTTCTCCTTATACAATACTACCAAATTCAAAACTGACTAGACCCATATCTGGTTTTTCTAACACAACAGGAATATATTACACACAATATAACATAGTACAAGATATGTAGTCTATTGTATATAGTGTGCCAAATTTAACACAGAGAGAAGAATGAAATACTTTTTTAAACCTATTCACATGTGTTATTTCTATCGCTTATTTTATAGTACAAACCATTTCATAGGATTATAAATTATATATTAGTTAGCATGTTAAATTCTAAATTATATGTTCTATATGTAATTTGATTGTTTACTTTGAACACATCAAGAAAATCATACATAAAGTGATTCATATGTGTTCTATGTGTTATTTATGGGATAGTACATTCCATTTAATTAAATATCATAACATTAATGTTAGATTATAAGGGAATGCATATTCATAAAGATCATGTTTTGTAGTTTTTAAAGATATAATTAATTTCTAATTAGTACTTTATTAATTTTATATAAAATTAAAAAAATTAATTGTTTTTCATTTATGTAAAATATAATTGTAAGGATCCTAGGAAGGTATTTAGATAAAATTAATTAATTATATTAATTATTGATTATTTATCATCTATATGATTGACTTCATTTAATTTATTATAAAAAAATTAAAATAATTGTTCGTGAGTCATCCCATCATAATTATTATGTTAGGGTTTATGTTCTAATGATTTCTTTTATGGACACAACCTTATCTAATTTATTAGATCCCAACACCTTTGTGTGAGTGAAAACATATATAAGGATGGATCTCCCTAGTGTATGAGATTGTTTTAAGTCATGGAGATGAATCAGAAACACTCAGAGTGATATATAAGAGCAGAGGTGGAATGTTACACAAGGAAACAAGTAATGTTTCAATGTGTTGTCCCATAAAGCTGAGATTTATTTTATCATCCTCAAGATAATATAATAATTATAGTAGCTAATTATCATTACACTAAATGTTTAACTATTTATATGAGTTTCATGATTGATTATTTATGTTTTTTGGATGATATGAGATCACATAATAATTGAAGTAACAATCATCCATGCTGGGATAAAATAAAACTGGATTATGAATCGATGTTTTATCATACATAGTAAATAACTTATGTAAATTCCATTAAATATTAACAAGTTTTATAAAAATATATTGATTTTATTTTATAAAAAATAATAATAATTACAAAAAAATATGTCGGTATTCCCTTACACAACATAAGATAGAATCAAACAAAATTCAAGGTGATAATTGGACTAAGAATGTGTTCTTTCAAATGAAGAAGAACCTTAAGATTGATCTTTTTCATTGGGTTTATTTGGTTCACATCATTGTATGACTTCCCAAGAAAGTCATGGTGTAACCAAGAGGAAAATGTTGAGGAAATAATTATCCATGATTTAATGACTTTGGTGTCAACTCAAAAGATCAATAAACCACAACTTAATGTATTTTATATGTTATTCTGACCTTATACCCTTAATAAAAACATGTTAGGTCCATGTTTGGGTTATGATAAGGGGAATATTGGTCCTTACCATAATAATATATCTTATACAATATATCCAAAAACAAATGGTCATGGATATTATGATTTTAAAAATAATGGTAGATTATTAAAATTAATATTTGATAATTTAATTTTTTTTAATAAATATTGTACTAGTAATATGATATTAATTTTTCATTATTGAAAATCCAAACTACTTTGACAATATCACTATGATCCATAGTAGAAAAAATGACCTTATTGTAACACCCGGACCCCAACTACGCAAAGTCATTGAATTAGATTTATACATTGGCATGATTACTAGGATTCAAGTCCCAATGGAATGATCAGTTTAGCAGTGTTTGTCACACCCCGACCTATCTTTTATTTTATTTATTAACTTTCATTGACTTTTTAATGTTTTGTTGGGGTTTCGGTTGAGTCGTAAACGATAAACTTTGAGTTTTTTTAAAAAAAATGTGTGTTTTTGTGTTGATGTCGCTGAGCTCCTGGGTGGAGCGCGTTTTAGAGACCCGTGCGGCTTCACCTAGGCAACAACACTGTCCGTCGGTCATCGGAAAAATTTAAATGAATAAATTTTGTTTTTTATTGCGGTTACGGTAAATAATTTTTATTATTATTTATGTTATAACTAATGTTATTATTATTATTATTGTTGTTGTTAGTATTATTATTATTATAATCATGTTTGTAAATGTTATTAATTATTTTTACAATTATAATTATAATTATTATTCAAATTATAAATTTTGATTTGTATTTTATTATTATTATTATGGATTAATGTTTGTTTTATTTTATTTGATTGGTTATATTTTTATTTTAGTTTTTTTTATTTTATTTATTTATTATTATTAATTATTTTCCCTCCTGACCATATCCCTTCTCCCATTTTTTCTCCTCTTTCTCTTGTCCTAGGTAGTGCCGCCACCCCCCCCCCCCCGTTTTTTCTTCATCTTCCCGTAGCGGCGCCCCTGCCTTGCTGCTTGCCATGCACAGCATTTCCCCCCTTCGTTTCCATTCTCAGCGCACTATGACCCCTTCGCCGGATCGCCTCCCCTGTCCACATCTCCACCAGAGCGGATGCACCAGCCATTCCCCTATTCGCCTCGCCTCCACTTTCCACAGCACCAGCTACCTCCTGCACCACATCGCAACCACCCTCCGCCTTCTCAAACACCTCCTGTGCCTCTGACTTGCACTGCCCCACTAGTGCCCGACCAGCCTACACCAGCCACAGCCCCGACCTTCCCTCCCATCATCACTCCGACGCCATGCCGCACCCCATCTCCGAACATGCAGCGCCTCTAGCCCACCCCCCTGTTCACACTTATCTCCCAGCCGCCACCCTGTCTCGAACAACCCTCTGGCGTCTCCTATGTTCTGGAATGCACCACATGACCCGCAGCTCCTCCTGTCGACCATCTCCGGTGACCTGCGGTGATGCCTCCCCACTTTTGCATACACTCCGGCAGCCATGCGACCTCCAGTCAGCCACACGCTATGCCGACACACCCATGTCCGACTGACCCTCTTGCCAGAATGCCCCCCCAGCTAGCTCGACATCCAGGACTGTTCGCTTCCAACCTGGGTGCAACTCATCCCAAAAAACCCCTCCCGACCGCCTGGCCACACCCTTTCCTTTACGACCAACCATCAGCAGCGCAACGCCCCGGGCCCTCCGGCCAACGACAGCATGACACCCGACACCCTCCCCCTTCGCTGCAACATCCGTAGGCTCCTCCCACCGGCTCCCACCAGCTGTATCGGTTCCACATACCCCCGTTCAGACTTCTTTTTGGCCGCCGAAAGAATCTCCATTCTGGTTTTCCTCCGGCTCGGCAATGGGTTGCACGCGGACTTTCTGTCTATCCATGCGGTCCCTGCGTGACCCCTTTGTCATTCCTCGGTCGTTAAGCAGTGCCCCGCGATCTTGCTGTTCAAGCGCATCTTCGTATTGAGGTGAGGTTCATGATGTCCTTACTTGAGCATCTTATTTTTACTTTAGTCAGTATTGTGTTAATTACGTTGGTGAAAATTTAGTTTTCTTTTTTTTTAAATATATGAGTTTGTATAATTATGTGGTCTAAGTTCAATTTTTGAAGTACGTCGAGGTGGTTTTTCATCTGTTTGGTTGGTTAAATTACTTTAAGTCGTTGTAACTATGTTTTTATCTATTTTTGTGATGTTTAAATATTTGTGTTATTTTTGGTCAGTGTTCTGTGTTTTAAATTGTTCGACTTTTATTGCAGTGCATTTGCAGGGTTTTTCCGTGATATAGCAGTCGTCCACAAGTTGCGCGTACTTGTGCATGAGTGTGAGATGTGCCGCATCATCGTAACCGAGTTGAAAATTGAGGTAGGTCCGCAAATGCACTCACCTTTAAATTTAGAATTTATTTATTTCTTGATGTTTTATTAATTTTAATAAATTGAAAATAATATAAAATGATTTATTTTAAAATGATTATTTGATGTAAAAAGAGCCGTTTATTTTATACAGGACTCTTGAAATATTTTCGTGACAAGCGGACACCTAGTAGTGAAAGAATGCCCATTTGGCCTTTAAACATAATTCCTGGAATTTCAAATGTAGTTCTAGTTTTAATGAAAAAGGATTTCTTCTGAACAAGTGTTTTGGGTTTTCTCGAGAAATGAGGTTTTTATTTAAAATTGGTGAAGGCCCGTTTGACACTTTAATAAAATATATTATTTTGGAAAACCCACTAAGGGGTGATCTTTTGTGTGCGTTGATTGCATGAGCTGAATGTGATGTTTGTGCATCGTGACTGATTGATTTACATTGTGGATGCACCCCTCTTTATTGCATGTGTTGACATGGGAACCTGTCATAAAGAGTTCATATTCTGAAAACTATTGCTGCACTAGTTTAGATTATGCACTGGCTAGTGGCCCCATAGTAGGGGAATACTCAGTTATTTCTGCTATGGGGATTGGGCCCCTTGGTTTGGCCGTGCAGGGCTATGCTGAGCGTTAGGGCGTTATGACGTCATCGAGTTAGAGCACGCTTTCAGGATGAGTGAGATGTATAGTACGTTCTGGATTTTTCACGATCTCCTAGGTTCGACCCATGTTTCTTTTAGTGTTTATTTGTATGTGGCGGACGATTAAGAGGTCTAGTTCGGTTGCTGGCCCCCTGTTCCACTTTTTCCATTCCACTTAGTGTGTGTTGTGTGTGGTTTTACATTTGACAAACAACTAAAATTTGGACTTCTAAGTTGTTCGCAAAAGTGTTTTCAAATGCAATGCATATGTTTTTTCCAAACACTAGACTTGCTCTTAAATTAAAAAGGGAAATGGGCTGTTACATGTTATAGAAAAGAAATTGTGTGTGGAATCTTATATTTTATATCATTTAGTTCAAACCTGGAATTAATGAATTATTTATTTAATGGTTTGTGCATTGGGAATAGAATTATTCGGGCCTACCAACTTAGTTTTAATACTCACACCTGTAGTGTTTTCTAGTTTTTAGTTTTTGTTGAAGGTTGACCTGAACAACATCGTTGTGGGTGACAATTGTTTGTGGTTTGGTGATCGACTCTCGGGGTCGCGAGGAGTTTTAGTCATGGTCAGGTTAGTTTTTGTTGTTGTCCATTCTTTCTTTCCACAGTGTTTATTTACTTTGTGTTGTTCTATTTTCTTTCCGCAGCTTTATTTATTTTCATTGGGAGAAATCATTCCCTCCTGCCCTATTTTGATTCTCGGGCACTGGTCGCCAGCCTGGGAGGATCGAGAATGCCTCTCGGGCCATGTCGCGCACTGGCTCAGGTGACCGGTTCAGGGTCCACCCGTGTGGGTTCATCAAAAAATGGTATCAGAGGAGGTCAGCTTCTGAACAGACCTTGTTTTCAGAGTTCCCATTGTTATTTGGGGTTGTCATTGTAGAATGAGTAGAATTGTTGGGACTCGAGGCATATAGATGAGAAGGAAGTCATGAACCCTTACTCGTTCTAAACGTCGAGTTACCATGGGATGTTTGGGTATGCCAATGTATTTTAATTCTTAGGGTTTTTTTCTTATTGGGAAATGAAATGGGAGACGGGGAGGTGACATTCGTGATCTTGCATGGTCTGGAAAGACTTGTGCAACTGGAGACTTTGCCCTATAATGAACTTAGTGAAGATGGTGTGACTAGAATATGGCCGCCAACCATATGTCTGAGTCACCAATCATCACATGTTTTCCCCTAGTGAATCGTTTTATTTTTCCTTCATTCTGAAAATTATTTTGTAATGTTTTATTTTGGATATTGTGAAAAGTTGAATTTGAAATGGCAATGAGCATTTCATTTAATATCGCTTATTGTTTTCTTGTTCCTTAGTGTTCACCCCCATGAATGTTCTATGGATGTCCAAGGTGCAGCCTCTTGTGGTGCACTCTTAGAAAATCCTCCAATTGATTCACCCATAGATTACGTCCTTGAGTTTCAGATGTTGAACCCTCCTCTCTTTTATAGACATGTAGAGCCTCTTGAAGCAGAGGAGTGGTTGCGAAAGATTGAGAGGAACTTCAGTTTCATTTGGTTGGATGAGTCATTAAAGGTGAAGTTGGCTACTTTTATGCTTGATGGTCCAACCGAGAAATAGTGGAAGTCCATGTCTTGGAATAAGCCTCGGGAAGATTTAACGTGGGAGTTCTTCAAGTTGTCGTTCATCCAACAATATTTCTCTGAGTTGAAGAAGCTAAGGAAGAGGATGAGGTTGTGTTGTCTTCAGCCAGGCATTGAATCAGTAATGGAATTCTATCGACATTTCATAGACCTAGTTTCGTATCATCAGTGGTTTGTTGTGAATGATCCCAGGACGGCTCGAAAATTTGAGTCTGGAATCCGAACTGAGCTGTGATCAAAAGTGGAAGAGCTCAACCTAACCACCTTCTCAGATGTTGTGGGGAAATCCTTTTTGTCTTAAGTTGGGATAGTAGGAGGACTTGATGTGGAAAATCCTCCAACTTTGGGAAGAAGTGCATAAGATGGTGATAAGAAGAATGAGAAGCGACCTGGAACTGGTTGTGCTAGTAGAGGGATCAAGAGGCCTTCATACCTTCAGTCATCATCTTCACAACACTATGTTGTGATCTCCCACCAGTGTGGTAGGCTGGGTCACAAGAGGCCGACATGTCCGAGTGCTCAAAGACCCTACCACACCTGTGGACATTTAGGTCACATGAAGCGATTCGGTAGTGGTGTTTCCAAGAAGCGCGCTGAAGCTAGACTTGGCTCGTCGAAGGTCACATCAGCCCATTAGTAGGAGTACAACATTGTTTTTTGATCGGTTTGAGGTTTTCTCTTTGTAGTGTTTCTTGGGTGTAGTAATCATCTCTTGTAGTGTTTTGCATTGTCCCTTTTCTTTCAATTGTAAGAATGGTTGTGGTTGAAACTATTTGGAACTTTTATTCTATTGGAAGTGAGTTTTGTGAAATTATGGTTTGTGGGTTATGTTTGGGAATTTATGAAGCCTAACTACGAGGCAGGAGATGCTTTAATCATCGATGCTTCAGCCATATGCCCTGGAGTGAAGCTGGCACGTAGTCAAGAGAGCCCCGATGGTGAAAAAGTTCCTTTTTTAACCTTTGTCCTTAAAGTGTCATGGTTTTTGTTCTTCTGAGGGTGTGATGTTGTTGATGGGGTGACGACGATAGTTTGTTGCTCTATATGTTTGGCCCTTCCCTTCTCCCCCCTTATGGCGGGAGTTTTTGGTCATTGCGGGAAGTCTTTAAGTTCAGTTAATCTCGTTAGCTCTTATGGTGGGGAGACCCACAATGTGTCTTGCAGAGTTACACCTAAAATAATTTAGAGTTAGACCAATCCTTATGGTGGGGAGTCCGTTTAGGCCTCCTTGTGTTAGTATCAGTGTTTCATTCATGTGTCTTTTAGTGGTAGGTGGTCTGGTGTGGAACCACCTAATCCTGACTTTTTTCTCTTGAGTAAAAGTTGAGATTGGAGTACACAGAACGCTTTTGTTGGACCAAGATTATGGTAATAAGTGTCGGAGGTAGTTTATGTTCACTCGTTCCTTGGATGAAATAGATGGTTTTGGTTCTGCTTGGTGACTATTATGGTGACTGTGTTCTAAACGATGAGATGTTTGTCATGGGTTTTCAGTGTCTGTTTGGATCGATCAACTGGAGGTGCTTAAACTTTTGGGGCTGAGTGACACTTAAGGAGATTCAACTCTAGGTATTTAACATGTTTTGTCTTTCTGAGGGCGGAAAGCGTTATGGTGGGGATAATTATCACACCCCGATATATCTTTTATTTTATTTTATAATTTTCTTTAACTTTTTATAAATTTTTTGGGGTTCAGGTTGAGCCACGGACAAAAAACTTTTGGCATTGTAAAAAAATGCACATTTTTGTGTTGACGTCGTTGAGCGCATGGGCGGAGCACGTTTTGGAGACCCGTGCGGCTTCGCCTAGGCAATGACCCTGTCTGTCAGTCTTTGGAAAAATTTAAATGAATAAGGTTTTTATTTTATTACGGTTATGGTAAATAATTTTTCTTTATTATTTGTGTTATACTTAAGGTTATTATTATTATTATTATCATTATTAGTATTATTATTATCATCATCGTGTTTGTAAAAGTTATTAATTATTATTACAATTATTATTATTATTATTTTAATTATAAATTTTTATTTTTATTCTATTATTATTATTATGGAATAATATTTGTTATATTTTATTGGTTTGGTTATATTTTTATTTTAGTTTTTTTATTTTATTTATTATTATTATTATTTATTTTCCCTCCTAACGCTAGCCCTTCTCCCATTTTTTCTCCTTTTTCTCTTAGCCTAGGCCGCACCGCCACCCCCCCTTTTCTTTTTTTTCTTCTTCTTCATGTAGCACAGCCCCTGCATTGCTACTTGACCTACACAATATCTCCCCCCTTTGTTTCCTTTCTCAGCGCACTATGACCCCTTCGTCGGCTCGCCTCCCCTGTCTGCAACTCCTCTCGAGCGGATGCATCGGCCTTTAACTTGTCCGCCTCTCCTCCCCTATCCGCAGCACCATTCTAACCCCCTATCCACCTCGCCTCCCCTGTCCGCAGCACCGGCTGCCTCCTACACTACATCTCAGCCACATGTCGCCTCCTCATACACCTCCTACGCCTCTACCTTGCACCGCCCCACCAGCGCCCGACCTTCCTACACCAGCCACAGTCCCAACCTTCCCTCCCCGTAGCCCTCCGATGTCGCGTCGCACCCCATATCCTACCCCGCAACGCCTCCCTCACACCCCCTATTCACACTTCTCTCCCAGCTTCCACCCTATCTCGAACGACCCTCTAGCGTATCCTATGTTCCGGAATGCACCACATGACCCACGGATCCTCCTGCCGGCCATCTCTGTTGACCTGCGGTGATGCCTCCCCACTTTTGCGTACACTCCGGTAGCCATGCGCCCTCCAGTCTGCCACACGCTACACCGACACACCCATGTCCGACCGACCCTCTTGCCGGTGTGACTCCCGGCTAGCCTGACCTTCAGAACCGTCCTCTTCCAACCGGGGTGCCACTCAGCCCGTGAAATCCCTCCTGACCACCTGGCCACACCATTTACTTTTCGGCCGACCAGCAGCGGTGCAACACCCCACCCCCTCCGTCCAATGGTGGCGTGACACCCTGCACCCTCCCCCTTCACTACAACAACCGTAGGCTCCTCCCACCGGCTCCCACCATCTGTATTGGCTCCGAGTACCCCAGTCCAGACTCCTTTTTGGCTACCAAACGAATCTCCATTCCAGCACACCTCCGGCTCTGTGTCGCATTTCCCTGCGGACCTTCTGTCTAGCCACGCAGTCCCTGCATGACCCCTATGTCATTCCTCAGTCGTTACACGGTGTCCCGTGGCCCCGCTGTTCAATCTCATCATCACACTGAGATGAGGTTCACAATGTCCTTACTTGAGTATTGAATTTTTACTTTATTCAGTGTTGTGTTAATTATGTTGGTGAAAATTTAGTTTTCTTGTATTTTTTAAAATATTTGACTTTGTTTAATTATGTTGTCTGAGTTCTGTTTTGGAAGTACGTCGAGGTGGTTTTTGCTCTCTTTGGTTGTTTAAATTACTTTAAGTAGGTGTTGCTATGTTTTTATCTATTTTTGTGATGTTTAAATATTTGAGTTATTTTTGGTCAGTGTTATGTGTTTTAAATTGTTAGAATTTTATTGCAGCGCATTAGCAAGGTTTTTCCGTGATATGACAGTCGTCGGCAAGTTGCACGTACTTGGGCGTGAGTGTGAGATGTGCCGCATCTTCGTAACCGAGATGCAAATTGAGGTAGTTCCCCCAATTCAGTAACCTTTAAATTTAGAATTTATTAATTGCTTGATGTTTTATTAATTTTAATAAACAGAAAATAATATAATATGATTAATTTTTAAATTATTAGTTGATGTAAAAGAGCAGTTTATTTTATACAGGACTCTTGAAATATTTTCTTGACGAACAGACACCTATTAGTGAAAGAATGCATGTTTGGCCTTTAAACATAATTCACATAATTTCAAATCTAGTAATAGTTTTAAAGATAAATGATTTATTTTGAACACATGTTTTGTAATTTCTCGAGAAATGTGGTTTTTCTTTGAAATTGGTCAAGGCATGTTTGACACTTTAATAAAATAAATTATTTTGGAAGACCCACTTAGGGGAGATCTTTGGTGTGCATTGATTGCGTGAGATGTATGTGATGTTTTTTCATCGTGACTGATTGATTTACATTGTGGATGCACCCCTTTTTATTGCTTTTATTGACATGGGAACCAGGCATAGTGAGTGAATCTTCTAAGAACGATTGATACACTAGTTTAGATTTCGCACTGGCTAGTGGCCCCATAGTAGGGGAATACTGAGTTATTGCTGCTATTGGGATTGGGCCACTCGGTTAGGCCATGTAGGGCTATGCCGAGCGTTAGGGCGTTATGACGTCATCGAGTAAGAGAATGCTTTCAGGATGAGTTAGATGTATAGTATGTATTGGATTGATCATGATCTCCATGGTTCGACCCATGTGTGTTTTAGTGTTGATTTGTATGTGGCGGATGATTAAGAGGTCTAGTTCGGTTACTGGCCCCGTGTTCCACTTTTTCCATTGCCCTTAGTGAGTGTTGCGTGTTGTGTGTGGTTTTCCATTTGACCAACAACTAAAATATGGATTTCTAAATTGTTCGCAAAAGTGTTTTAAAATGCAATGCATATGTTTCTACCAAACACTAGACTTATTCTTAAATTAAAAAGGGAAATGGGCTGTTACTTGTATTAGAAAAGAAAGTGTGTGTGGAAGCTTATATTTTATATCATTTACTTCAAACCTAGAATTAATGTATTCTTTATTTAATGGTATGTGAATTGGGAATAGAATTAGTTGGGCCTACCTACTGAGTTTTAATACTCACGCCTATATTGTTCTCCGGGTTTTAGTTCCTATTACAGGTTGACCTGAGATTGCTTTCCATGTGTGAGAGTTGGTTGTGGTTTGGTGAGCGACTCTCGGGGTCACGAAGAGTTTTAGTTTTGGTCAGGTTAGTTGTTTTTTCAGTCGTTCATTCTTTTCACATTGTTTATTTACATTGTGTTGTTCCATTTTCCTTTCACTGCATTATTTATTTTCATTGTGTGAAATCATTCCCTCCAACTCTCTTTTGATTCCTTGGTGCTGGTCGCCAGCCCAGGAGGATCGAGAACACCTCTCGGGCCATGTCGCGGACCGGCTCGGGTGACCGGTTCAAGGTCGACCCATGTTGGTTCGTGATAGTGTTGGAAAATAGATTACATACATTAACATAACATTAAAATTTCTAAAATAAAATACAACCTAAATAATCCTTTGATAATGCCATTATTCCCTTAGCTTAATCCATTATATCAATCATAATAAACTTCTTCACATATTGGAAAAAATAAACCATATTAAAGGGGTGAGATTAGATTCTCAGTAAGGATAAGAATATATCGGAAACTAACATAATGAAACTTAAAAATTTAAGACAATGTATAATACTAAAAAAAGACTTTTAAACATAAACATGAAGAAGATTATGGAAAATATAAATCATGTAATTCAATTTACTTATTCACATTGATATTCTACTATTGGAATAATCACATGTAATATCAATAGATAATTTCATAATTGTGGAATGCATAATGCTGGACATTATAACCACATAGTCAAGGCCTCATGTTAAGACTACAAATAATATTTTATCAAGGACTTCTTCCAAGAAACTAGTTTGTGTCATGAGACCTACCGATGCATCGAGGAGCTATAGCAGGCTCCACCCATCATATACTAAGTCCAATTTATTCCTCATATGAAAAGGATGAAACATAACATAAACATTCGTATTAAAACTAACATAATTTTTTTTAATATTTTAACCATAATCCATGAATGGTATAAAAATATCACATCCATATTCAAACATATCACAAAACATTTAGTAAAATATGGAAGAATGTATTATAGTAAATCAACCTCAATAAATAATAATATCAAATAAAGGATGTCGACATAGTTGAAAATAATCAATAAAACACTTTGATAGAGATAACAAATTTCAAGAAATCATTTAAATTTCACACAATTTATAAATAAGTAATTTAATATATATTTTTAAATCAATGTTTTCATATCAATTTGAAACTTTTGAAATAAATTAACACTTTAAAAGAATCATTTATACATAATTAAATACTTAAAATCATTTTGAAAACATTAACATTTACTAAAAGATTTAGAAAAATAAATCATATTAAATGTTAAAAATGATGATCTATTTAAAGAGTCCCCTACATAAAAAAATAAAATATTCCTTGTTAAAACATTTTAATGAACAAGGACATATAAGATAAATATGTCCCGGAAGATACTTACAGATAAACAATCTCAGATAATAATGATATTGATGAAATAAAACTTACCTTGTGCTTTTCTTTGGCCGAGGGTACATTTATCCTCTTGGACAATGACCATAGTATGTTATTTAATTATTAAAGAACCATATTCATATTTATGATATCATACATTATTAATTTATGGCTTTATACTACCCATTTAATAATAATTTCGATCTTAAAATAATATTTCGGGTAATAATCGCTTTCTCTATCATAGATGTTTTAACTAGTTAATCTTGATCATTTCACATATATAATGATTTAATTTTTTTTAAATATAATATTTATGTATCATATATATTCAGAATATAAATATTTATAATAGATAGATACATGAAATAGAAAACACCATTTACAGAGAAGGTAGGCCGCACGTATGCATAAACGTTGTTTCCATTTTCATATCGTATTGAACAGAAATAAGTGAATGGGATATATGTAAATAAATAAATAAATATATATATATTTATAGTATCATTATTTTTTAATATATTACAAACTTATTAATTATATTTATTTTTATAATCATCGTTGAATGGTGAACGTTGAAATGAATCTCATCACGTCGTGGAGACGGTGAGTCGTACATACGCACGAGCGATTATATCATTCTATTGATGGTGAAATAATATTTAATTGGATGTTATATTATATATAAACATTAATTAACATTTTATAATTATTATTTACATCAATTATACTCATTAGAAGAACCATTCAGATGATGAAGTGTTGAATAACAAAATACACCACGACGTAGAGATGATAAGCTGTACTTGCACACGTATGGTGACATTGTCATTCATAGGATAGATAGAATAATTAATATGGTTGTAATATATTTATAATTACATCTTAGTATGTATAAGGTATGGGATTTTTATGGAATAAATCAATGAATTAGGAAGTGGAAGAAGAAAAGAACATTGAAATAGGTGACAAAGTAATTACCTCTTCTTCAGGTGCTTCCATTTGATTTGATCAAAATGGATCATTAGTTTGTATTATGATTAAATAAAAGCCTCTTGGTTGAAGTTAATGTATTTTAGAGGATATTTGAGAAGGGTGTTTTAGATCCAAATGGCTTTGGAGGTGGGATTTTGAGGGAAGGGGAAGTATCTTTTTTTAAGAGTGGTGAGGGTCACTTTAAGAAATGCTTTGAATAGTATTTTATTTTAAATTCCTTTTCAGTTTATAACGGATCCAAATGGATTTATTTAGAGGATATAGTGGGGGATGGGATGAAATATTCTAAAAAAATTACGTTTTTGACTTGTTCAAGATACCATATTAACCTAATATTTTAAGTTTTACTCTAAGTCAAATAGTTAGACTTTTAGAGTGTCTTCTTGTATTTTTATATTGCACGATTATTAAACATACAATAAAATAAAAAGAGAACATAAAGTGGTTCATTAATGAAATATTTATCATTTAATAAGTCCTTTGGATGATCCTTAGATTTTTAGGAATATTAAATCATTTTTTAATATATTATTGTTTTTAAAAACTCATTTATCTCAATTTTAACACTATTTAGTATTTGTTTTTTTGTGAAAGTCAATAAAACATGATTATTTTGAAAAATATACATTAAATAAACCGAGAAATTTAATATTATTCTATAAAATTAGTGGAATTTATAAAAATTCTCAATTTATATTTATTTTGATATTTATAATATCAATTATTTTAATCTTTCACTAATAACGTAATTACTGCATCATCATTGTTTCGTAAATAAATTTAATTATTTAATGTCTCCAAATTATAAATAAAATATCATGATCTAGTAAATATCTTTATCTTTATATTGAATATTTATATTCAAATTTATCTTTTGAATTTACCTAAATTAAAATGGTTAAGTTATTAAACATTGATTTTAACACATTTAACTCTTGATTAAATAAAATAATAATAAATGTCCAAATCTAGTCCGAAAGGACCAAAAGGGTTATATTTTATTCATAAGGTTTATTTTCGTATAAATACACTTATCCAGTATAGTTAGTATATGTGTTAGGGTAATTATAATATCATTTTGACCTTTAATTACCCTATTTACTTTTAATCGTGGTAAATAAAATTCAAAAGATACCATTCCCCAAAAATTATTTTCATCCAATTGAACCACATTTTACATAATGAGGACAACCGTTTCTCTTGTATTTTTGAAATTAAATTCACAGAAGTGGTAAAATTACGTTTTATACAAATTTGAAAATGTTCCAAAAAGGTGGGTAAGAACGTTAAAAAATTCAAAATAATATTATACATATAATCTTATTTTAAAATGACTCCAATGAATTAAATTTAAGTAATATAGGTATAATATATCTATTTTTTCTTTAAAATAAATTTAAATTAAAATAATAATTATTTAAATAATATTCAGTTTTAAACAATAACATAATGTTTTTCACTTTTCATCAAAAATTGAAAGTTTTCAAAAAAATTAAAAAATTAACCTTAAGATAAATTTGATGTTCTAAATCCAAAAAAGATGTATATTTTACCAAATTAAAAACCTATGATTTGCATTAATTAATTTAAAATTAATTCTCATTGTCTAAACCAGAAAAAGGGTTTTTAAGAAATAAAACTCTTAAAAGATTGACATGTGTTTATGTACAAATTAAATGTGAAACTACATCCAATGACCAACACTATATTAAATGAAAAAAATAAAATCTAATTATACTTTAAAAAAACTGAAATACATAATTTAAAAAAATAATATTTTTAGATTAAAAATGTTGTTTTCAATTAAAATTTATAATTTTTCACTATTCATCAAAATATGAATGTTATCAAGAAAGTACAAAAAATTTATCTAAACTGAATTTTTATATCCTGCTTTTATGGAAGAATTTAATTACAATAATGAGATATATAAAAGTGTCAAATATTTGATTTAAACGGGGTTCTCCATTAAATGGCTGTAAAATTTCATTTTAAAAAAAATACATATTTTATATTAAACAAATGAATTTGATAATATATTATGTCTAATAAACACATAATATGGATTATAAAATGATATGGAGTATATAAAATTAAAAATGATGTTAATACTATTCATAACCACTTTTTGAATAGCATGTTTGGTAAGTCGTGGTGTGCTCGAACTCAGTATTGCGTGTATTGTATGCTGTTGAATTACATTCAAGAGATAACATAGAATAAAATATTGGGTTGTTAAATTATCCCATCATTCAATAAATTGCGTCCTTTCAATTTGAAATTTTTCTTCGAATATAAAAGGATTAAAATAGAAAATACCTTTCGTGGAAATCGCACATCAAAAATAGGGTTATTAAAATGTAGTATTAATAAGCGGGAATGAGAAATAAAAGAGTCACCACCAAATTAGGGTTTCTATTAAGAGAACAGTGGTTTAAAATATAGACACATAATTGGAGGAAAATTATAAATATTTATAGAGAGTGATTGATGACATCAATCACAAACAAGTGAACAATAAAAGGAAAATTGATGGCTTCAAAGCCATATATTTATGATGAGTTGAAATATCATTGGTTCATTAAAAAATAATGTATTAGGATAACAAATTTATTGTTTTGAAATATTATCCATAACTTTTAAGAATTAATTTCTTCATAAAATTATAAAAAAATACTTAAGAAGTAGAGTTCCATCCTTTAACTAATTTCTACCACAAATGCATCTTTCTCTCCAAAAGATAATAGAAATCAGAAATATTCTATTTATCCTAATAGTATAGGGTTCCTAAAACATAATGTTATAATTCATCTGTCATACCTTTTAAAAAACTATATTATACAATATAGGACATCACATTGGCCAATGTTAGGTGATGCACCCTTGTCTCCCATTATTAGCGGGTTCAAATCTCACGACTTGCCGGATGCGACGGGTTGTCACCCGACCTCCATGTTGTCCTTTTTATAAAAATCCAAAATTAATTTTATGAAATTCGGTAACCTTAACAATAATATCCAATGTCAAACTTATTACATTCCAACCATTATACTTATCCACAATAGTTCTGTCCGAACCCATAGTAAAATATTTATAAGGAAGGTCACATAATATACATGTAAATACATCTATCGTGTATTCACGTAAAATGTGGACATACAATGAATTACCAGAAAACCATATTTGAATAGGTATGCACTTTTTTATTCCTTCTGTAAAACATAGAATACTGGATATACTCATTAAATCCATACATGTTTTAATATCTAATAATGATTGAATAAACAAACCATTAATTATTTCCAAATTAGTCCATAATATCCAATATAATTTATCCAAATCAATAATCTCTTATACCAAAACCAATACCTCAGTATAAAGACCATATTAAGGTTTATATTTCCTTTAACCATGTATTTTACAGAAAGTTTAACTTGCTATGGAGTCACTTTTCTTGTTACAAAATAATCTAAAATCCTTAATGAAATAGTACTGTAGTATAATACTTATATACTCCATAATTTTTATAACCAGGACATCATTGATAAAACACTTAAATGAAATAATTACTTAATAACAACATAAGAACACTAGTCGTTCCACTTCATCAATAGTAGTTTCATAACATGAATATTGTCAAACAACATCATTTTTGGTATACTCTGATGATTGGAACAATGATTTGTGTAGTGTCTCAACTCCTTGTAGATATATCATTGTAGATTTGAAACATTTTACTTACCCTTGCAATCACGTACTTGGTGTACTTTTTCTCCAAACATGTAAAAAATTCTCATTCCCTTAAAGCATTTAACAAGATGATTCTTTCTACAGTTGTCACATATGAAAAAAAATCCTTTTTTCCTTTATTATCATAATCCATCTTTCCCTCTACAATCATTTTCTTTTTTGGCATCCCTTTAAATCCATATCACTCAGAGAATTCTTTACATATATTATTATCACATGATACTATTTCTTCATATGTTGAGAATACGTGGGAGACTATTTTCCTACTATATGTTGGCATAAGACCATGAAAGATATAATCCTTCTTACTCTTTGGATCATGTTTATTGCTGGAGTTCTCATTCCTTATTCTGGGCACCATTTCTAAACAAAGGCATACACTAGGTTTGTTTATGAATCACAATGCATTATTCCAGACCTGTAAAATACCTAATATAAACTTAATAGTTTAAAAATATAATACATAATCATAAAAAATGTTTTCTTTTTGAAGGTATTTACCCATAAATCCTTCATAATGGTTTGTAATGAAAATGTGAATTATCGTAAGCATATCCCCCTAGGAGTGTCGTAACTAATAGTGTAGCAAGATCTATTATCGTGTACTATAATACCCCGGTTCAAGCCCAAAACTCCTTGTCAGAGTTTTCACTCCATGTTACATCTGTTTTAGAGCCGCCTCTACCTACTTGTATCCAGATAGAAATTTATTTCTTGGAAAATCCACAAAAACTCTACGTTACCAAAATTTTAGGAATTTCTTCTATACAAATCCTCAAATTATATCATAGGGTAATGTTTCAAAATCAGATATTATCAAAATTTATTCCCAAGGTTGTTTCTAAACATCCTATGATACCAACTGTAACACCCCAACCCCAGTTACCCAAATTCGATGCATTATTTTAATACATTAGCTTGATTATATGGAATCAAGTACCAATGGACTGATCGGTTTAGTATTCTTGGAAAATATATTACATATATTAACGTTACATTAGAATTTCTAAAATAAAACCCAACATAAATAATCCTTTGTGAAATCCATAATTCCATTAGCTGAAACCTGCATATCAATCGTAATACACTTCTTCACATTTAGGAAAAAATACAACACAAGAATGGGGTGAGCGCAAATTCTCATTATGGATAACAATATAGTGAAAACTATCGTACATAATTATAAACATTTAAGGAAATAATACCAATACAAAATCCTTTAAATATTAATCTTCTGCATAATATGGAATAGATAAACCAAATAATTCCTTTTACATATTCACATGGATATTCAACTAGTTGAATGATCACAAGTAATATCAATAGCTAATTTGAAAATGGTGGAAATCATAATGGTGAGAACTTTCGATGGATTGAGGAGATATCGTAGGCTCCACGCGTCATTTACTAAGTCCAATTCATTCCTCATATGAAAAGGTTGAAACATAAAATAAAAATTCACATTAAAACTAGAAAACTAAATGTTATTACATTAACCATTATCCATGGATGGTATAAAAATATCACATCCCTAGTAAAAAATATCATAACGCGTTCAATACAATATGTAAGATTTTATTATCCTAAATCCACGTCAATCAAGAATAATATCTAAAAAAGTATGTTGACATAGTTGAAAATAATCAATAAAACTCTTTAAAGGAAATAACCCTTTTTTAAGTAATCATTTAAAAGTCACAAAATTTATAAAGAAATTCATTTAATGTATATTTTTTAATCAATGTTTCCCGTACCACTTTGTAACTTTTGAAATAAATTAACACTTTAAAACAATCATGTCTACTTAAATAAATACTTAAAATCATTTTGAAAACATGGGAATTAATTAAAATATTTATAAAAAGATTTATTTAAAAACATTTAACATGGTGATCTAGTTAAAGAATCCCATCTATAAAAACATAAAATATTCATTTATAAAACATTTTAATGAAACGTGGTCATAGATTATAAATATTTCCCAGATGATACTTATAGATAAACAATCTCGGATAATAATGAGATTAAGAAAATAACCCTTACCCTGTACTTTCTTTTGGTTGGGGGTACGTTTAAATTCATGTATAATGACCATAGTATGTTATTAAATTATACTAGAACCATTGTAATTTTTTTGATACCATACAGTTTTCATTTATTTCTTTATACTACCGATTTAATAATTATTTCGCTGTTAACATAATATTTTAGGTAATAATCGTTTTCCCTATCAAACATGTTTTAACTTTTTATTATTGATTGTATCATTTATATCATGATTTAATTACTTATAAAATAAATAAAATAATTTATGTATCATATATATTAAAAATATAAATATTTATAATAGATAGATATATGAAATGGAAAACACAGTTTATAGAGATGGTAGGCCGTATATACGCAGAAATGTTGTTTATGTTTTCATATCGTATTGAACATATTTATGTGAATGAGATATATGTAAATATATATATATATATATATATATATAATTCTAGTAGCATTATTATGTCATATACTACATACTTAATAATAAAATATATTATTATTATCATCATTGAATGGTTGGCGTGGAAATGAATCACATCACGTCTTGGAGAAGGTAAGTTGTACGCACACACAAGTAATGATATCATCCTATTTATGGTGAAATAATATGTAATTGAATGGTATATTATCTATACATAATAATTAAAATTTTATATTTATTATTTACAACAATTATACTCATTATTATACCCATCCAAATAATGAAGTGTTGAATAACAAACTACAACATGACGTGGAGACGGTATGCTGTATGTACACACGTATGGTGACTTTTTCATTCAGAGTACGGATAGAATAATGAATATGGTTGTATAAAATTTATAATAACATACAATTATGTATAATTTTCTATAATTATTATTTTAGTATGGAAAAAATGAATGAAAGAGTAAGTGGAAGAAGAAAGGATCTTTGAAAGAGGTGATGAAGTAATGACCTCTTCTTCGTGTTTATCCTTTTTATTTAATCAAAAGGGGTCCTTAGGTTGGATTATGATAAAATTAAGGCACTTAGGTTGACGTGAGGTTAGTTGGGAGGTTATTTGGGAAGGGGATGGTCGATCCAATTGGAATTGTAGGGGTGATTTTGAGATAAGGTGAAGTACCCTTTCATAAGAGATGTGAGGGTCAGTTTAGGAAACACTTGAAATATTATTTTATTATAACATTATATTTGGTTTATAATGGGTCCAAATCAATTTATTTCTAGGATAATATGGGGATGGTTCAGAATCCTATCATGAAATTGGTTTTAGACAAGTCTACCTTACAATATTAACCTTATCTTTCAGATTTAACTCTTAGTTAAATAGTTTAACTTTTACAATGTCATCTTGTATTTTTATATTACATTGTTAATAAACATACTATAAAATTACAAGAAAACATAAAGTGATTCATTAATGACATATATATAATTATATAATTCCTTCTTCCGAACCTTATATTTTTAGCAATATTATCTCATTTAATAATATAGTATTTGATTAAAAGAACTCATTTATGTAAAGTTTATCAAAATTTAGCATTTGGTTCTTGTGAATGTCAATAAAACGTGATTACATAGAAAAAAAAAATTAAATAAACCCTAACATGTTATATTAACCAATAAAATTCATGGAATGCATCAAAAGTCTCTATTTACATTTATTTTTATATTTATAACATCACTTATTTTAATATTTAATTAATAAGGTAATTAATGAATCATCATTGTTTCATAAATAAATTTAATTATTTAATGTAAAAATATAATAAATAAAATAACATTATGTATTAAGTCTTTCTATCTTTCGGATGAATATTTATAGTCGAATTTAGCTTATGTATAACCCTATATTAAAAATGCATTAGTTATTGAACTTTAAATTTAACACGTTTAACTCTTCTTTTAAGAAGAATAATAATAAATGATCTAATATAACCCAATTGGACCAAAAGGATCATATTTTATTCCTATGCTATATTTTGGTTGAAATATATTATCCAATAGAATTAGTACATGTGTTAGGGTAATTATAATATCATATTTACCTTTAAATACCTTATTTACTTTTAACCGTGGTAAATAAAATTTAAAAGATACTATTCACCAGCAATTATTTTCATCCTATTGAACCACATTTTACTTACTGGTGTCAATCGTATCTCTAGGATTTTTAAATTCAATTCATAGAAGCAGTAAAATTAGGTTTAATGAAAATTTGAAAATGTGGCTGGAAGGTGGGGAAAAGATGTTAAAAACTTCAATAAAATTTTATACATCTAATCTTATTATAAAATAACTCCAATTAATTACATTTATATAATATAGGTATTATGTATCTATTTTGACATTAAAATAAATTTAAATAAAAATAAATATTATTTAAATAAAAGACGGGTTTTAACAATTACGTAGTGTTTTTCACTATTCATCAAAAATTGAAAGTTTTCAGAAAAATATCAAAAATTCTCCCTAAGCTAATTTTTTATATTATGAATCCAAAAGCGATGTCTATTTTACCAAATTCAAAATATATGAGTTTCATTAATTAATTTAAAATTAATTCCCATTTTCAAAACTAGAAAGCAGGTTTTTAAGAAATAAAACTATCAAAATATTGACATGTGTTTACGTACAATTTAAATGTGAAATTACATACAATGACCTAAATTATATTAAATGTCAAAAATATAATCTAATTATCTATTAAAACCAGTCAAATTCATTATTTAACACAGTGAATTATTTGGATTAAAAGAATTTTCTTTCAATTAAAATTTAGTATTTTTCACTATTCATCAAAATATGAAAGTTTTCAGAAAAGTACCAAAAATTTATCCAAACTATTTTTTTCCCACTTCTAAGGAAGAATTTAATTTCATTAAATTTAATATATAAAAGTGTCACATGTTGGAATTAAAAGGGATTCTCCATAAAAAGGCGGTAAAATTCCATTATTTGAAAAATACTTCTTTTATCCAAAAAAATCAATTTGTTCTTATATTATGTATTATAAACAAGTAATATGGATTATAAAATTATATGGAGTATATAAAATTTAATATTTTTTAAATACGATTCATAACGTCTTTTTGAACGGCTACATTGTTATGTCGGGGTGCGCTCAAACTAGGTGTTGTGTGTAGTGTAAGCTATTGAATTACATTAAAGAGATAACATTGTATGAAATCATAGGGTATTACAATTAAGACTATAATGAAATTATTAGAATTATATTAGTTGTTACACATTATACTACACCATGAATAAAAGTTATATGTTCCAGAAAACCAACTTCAAGAGTCTCATTCCAATGACTCTTGTGAGAAATAATTATTTCTCTTCTTAAAACATATGGATGACACAATTAATATATGTTTTATGTTAACCACAATGTACAGTGAGCTTATAATTAAATATTATTATATGGATTCATATATAATAATTTTTTTACTGTTTTATATTTATCAGAAATAGAATATACATGAATGATATGAGATCTCCATTGCAATTTTCACATGTAATATTGGAGAGTTAGTCGTTGTTCGGCCTTCTGTGGTCAAGATGATTGGTCACATAGAACACCTAGATAACTTGGACATTTAGATACCTCATGAGATACACAATGACCTAACTATATCTTTACTACCTAAACACTTCCCCATTTTCATTGTGAGTTATAATATAATGAATAGTGATAAGAATCATTCAGAACATATTATACTTATTATCCATGTTGATAAAGACATAGGAAGTGAAAATAAAATAGTTCATATGGTGAATAAGAAAAATAAAAATTAGTAAATTGGTTTTAATGAATCATTCCATTTATAAGTCTCCAGAGCATTATCCTTCCATCAATAAGAACATTTAATGGTAATCAAAGATGCAGATTGTGGTGTGTTTTTTGTGTTGTAAAAAGATCCACTAAAAGAGAAACAACAACCATTTAAATAATCAGGTATAATCATTATGTGTCTTAATTATATAGTTTAATATTATCATATATAAAAATTTTCTGTCAGATACTTCATTTAGCGATTACATTTGTATCAAAATATAGGAAGCAAGTCGATTTCGAAAGGTTTCTAGAGGTGAGGTAGATCAATAGGCTAAGAATGTAGCATGGATGGGTATTATATCCATTAGAGGCCACCAAATCATGTTTCTAACATGGTTTCTTTTAGTATAAAAAACTAATTTTATGTTTCTTGTATTTCTATGAACATAATATTAGTTACTTTCTTATATATGTAAGGTTTTATTTGTTTTTTTTAAAATAGATTCCACTTTATAGTGGGATCATATATTATAGTTTTGAATTATTAAATAATGAACTTTATTTATTATATTATAAATATAAACATTGCAAATTGATTATGAATCAAATTCACATGACATAATTAACATCCAATAATGGATTCCCCATATTAATCATGTAAACAAGATGATTTTGGTGAAAATATATGAATATGGTAACTTAGAATCTTTTATGCTTAAAATACTTGAAATATGACATGTTTTTTATATGGAATTATGAATTAAACAAAATTTTTTAGTCAATATAGATGGTCCATAGAATATTTAGACTTGGTACAAACTAATCTCTGTTGAAATTTTAACTTAGAAGTCAAAGGTGGATTATCAAACTTTTTTTGTTTTATCGATGAGTTGAGTTGTTAAATTTATGGGTACATTATATGATAAAATTACGAATCATTTGGAAATTTGAAGTAGCTATAAAATTAATTTACAGATTGTCTTGTAATGAATATAAATAATCATTGGTTTGATCTAGTTTTTATATATATTAACCAAGAGTATATCAACTTTCTACAAGAGTGTTGTAATTTTTCTCAGCTCTTTCCTCCTTATACGCCAAAATATATCAGTGGTTGTGAATGGTTGAACCATAACTTACTAGAAATGGTGATTTAAATGATCTTTCATGTCAGCTATCCATTATTATTTTAATTTGATACAATACACACGATAATATACATACTAAATAGACTACCAACTAAACCGAATAACAATATTCCATTTTATTTTATGGATTATAAAGAATCCTTTTTTTGTCACATATTTATGCATAGTGGTTTGAGGAAATGGTTAAGGTTATATCATGAAAAAAATAACAATGAAGGTAATAAAGTGTATCTATATAGTTTACCCTAAACAAAAGAGGGGATACTACCTATATGACACAAAATATTAAAAAAATTTGTTTCTATTTAATATATATTCCCTGATAGGGAACAGATACACATAAAAAGGATAATGGGAGTTAGATTGAATTTTCATATGTTGATGCTTAAGATACACATGAGTCTCTATGGTAATTTACTCTATAGTTTATTGTTGAAGATAAGGTTCTTAAAACATCGGTACTAAATAGAATCACCATAGAGGTTATTGTACTAAAAAGATATGGTTTTTTAGTCATAGAAGTTGTAGAGCCACTATTTGTTTAATATAATGAAATTATATCTCAAAAGGATGTAGTAGAGAACTCAGGAACTATAAAAATGGAAGAGTCCAAGAATTTAGAGATGTATTCTATTTATAGAAACAATGTATTGGTTTTGGTTAATCTTCCAGTAGATGTAAAACTAATTATATGAAAAGGGGTATTAAATAGAAATATAGATATTGAAAGATAGGTTATTACCTAAAATGAATGATAATTTTCTAATTGTTTTATAACACTTCCTGGAATATAATATGATGAATCTTATTCTATAGTACCCAAAAATAAATCCACTATGACTTTTACTTCCATATCATTTTTCTAGGACTATGAGATTTTTAAGAAAGATGTCAAAACATATTTCCATGGTGGGAACATTTAAAAAATGAGTATTTTATATAACCATAAGGTTTTTGGACTCTAAACACTGCTAAAAAGGTATTCAATTTGTTTATATATATTTTTGGACAAAATAAAATCTCATGTACATGGAACATTTGGTTTGATAAGTCTATAAAATATGTTTGTTTAATTAATAATTTAAGTGATACATGTGTTTACAATACATTTAGTTGGAGTACGATGGTTTTCATAGTAGTATATTATGATGACATATTAAAATTTATATATGAGATACCATCAATGGAATATATTGTAGTAAGGTTGAGGAGGTGGTCCTCCTTGAAGAGTTAGGTGAAGAGTCCTAAATTTTAGGGATCAATATTATGTGTGATAGATTAAATAGGAGACATGGATTAGATTAAAGTATATACATTGACTAGATACTGAATAGTTTTAGTATGGAATAATACAATATGGGATCGGTTCCATTATAAGATGGTATATATATTTCTATGAAAATTTTCCCTCAAACACTATAGAAAAGATGAAAAATGAGTCAGATCCTATGAAATTGTGCAATTAGATAAATGATGACTGTCATATTATATACAAGGCTGGATGTTTTTATTCATTAATCATGGTAAGAATATATCATGAAAATCCAGGTGAACATAATTGTATTAATGTTATAACTATCTGTAAATATTTGAGTTAAAATTAATGATATATTCCTGGTATATGGAGAATATGGAGATAATTTCATCAAGGATTATAAATATTCTATAATTCATAAATATCATAATTATCTGAAGTCACAATCTAGATATGTCTTTAGTCTCACCAGCGCAACTATGAGATAAATGAGTTTAAAGCCCCAAGTATTTGCCTATTCTATTGTGGATTCTGAGTATACATTGTCTAAAGAGTTTAAAGACTCAAATATTAATTTCATGAGGGATTTTTATTAATAGTGTGATGTTATAGAGATCAGTGTATTCATGGAACAAATGTGGTAGATACATGATGAATTTTCTATCATAGCACATATATGAGTATCATATGAGAGATAGTTCATTGTAGTTTATTAAGAAAATCTCCCAAGAGAAAGTGGGAGTTTGTTAGAGTTGATTCACTAGAACCAAAATCTATACTCATGATGATTTTATATATTGATTTTTTTATTTATAATGACGTTTCTTATCATATCAGGATTTTTTTTCTACATGACCTTTTTTTAAATTGTAATAAGAATATTTGTTATACTTAAATGTCATAGAATTTCCCCCAATGATGAGAACCCTAATGCTCCCTAATATTATCCGTGATTATATATATTACATATATCTTGATGAAATCATTTGAATGGAAAAAATGATATAGTTTGTTAGGGGTGGGGACTCATTGGAATTTGCGGGACATTGCATAATGTGTTGAATTTAAAAATTCCATAGTAGACGATTATGAAAATGATATTTTCTAGTAAGTAATCAATAGTAATATTTTTAATTAAGTGTTTTAATCTATGAACAAGTCAATTTATCCTTTTACATTAAACTTTTATTTAAATAATTTCATTTGTCATGTAATATGATGTATTTAAGAAATCTATAATGACGTATGGTCGTAGTGATGTAGGATATTTTGTGTACATCATGACTGATATGGAAATAGTGGCTAATATAAGAATGTAATTAACTATTCAATCCATTAATAACGATTTATATCTCAAGATATTTTGTATTAATATAACTAAAGGGATAAATGCCTGGAAATGATTTTCATTGGGAAATTTCATTATGGAAAATTTAAATAAGTATACATAAATGGAATAGGTTGATGAAAACATCATATCACTTTTTTATAGAAAACATGATAATGAGATTATATTAATTAGTGGGTATTCAAGGATGTTTGTATATCCTTGAAATATTGACATCATTCTCTCTGGGAGCCTTGGCATGCTATAAAAGTCTATCATTCGACATCAAGAATATTCACCTATTTCCTATAAAAACGTTTCCTTATGGGTAACAAAAAACATTTATCCAAAAATCACAAATAAAATAAATGTTTAAGTTAATAAGTTATAATAAAACATAATCTTTCATTGAGGTTTCTTAAATATTCTTTTCTCGTTGATAATTATGATGTAATCTCTAGTTTTTCAAAAGACAATATGTGGTAAATAATAATAAATACTTATTTTAATGTTTTTTTTCAAAAATAATATTCATTTAATTTATTGATGAATAATGTAGTAATATTTATCTTAAAAAAAAATACATCTTATTCACGGTTCCATAATTTTTGGGGAAGAGAAGGGACCAAACCTAATGGTCTAGTCCAAAATGTTAAAAATGATCATTATTTTTTATCTAGTGATTCAAATGTCAAGTGAATAATAATAATTATATAAATATTAACACATGTGGATCTTATATAATTAATGAATTGGAAAGTTGAATTATATAAAAATAATAGATCCAAAAAATTCCTTAATATATAACTAGTTATATCTCTTACCAATGTGAAATTAATTATACACAATAGATAAAGAGAGTGTCTATGAAATACTAGAGAGAGGTCTAGAGATATTGAGTGTGCTCCCTCCACTGCCTCTATGAATACATCATGAGAGAACAAATAATTATTTCTTGTTGATGTGAAATCTATTCTGATCAACCATGCCAACTCTTGTGATCGAGATAGACCGTACTAGCAACTAGTGATTCTACGATGACATTTAGCATGTGTGGTGAACTTGAGGATCACCAATAGAGAGATTATACACTTATATCCTACAATGAAATAAAACATGAAGAGACCGAGTCAACCAAATAATCAACCATTAAATAATTGAAAATTCTAGATTTTCATATAAATTAGTTTTAAATTACATGTATTGGTCTTCCTCTTCTAATTTTGGAATTCATGTTAACTAATCCAATAATTAATTTCATTTTACATTAAATATTCTTTGTGTAAATCTTACACTATTCAATTATTATAAATGAAACTTTAGTTAGGTATGAAAAAAATGCTTATTTGATATTCCTATAACAATTAATGAGATGTTATTCCTATGTATCCATATGAAGGGAAAAATATCCCAAGAATTATGGTCTTACAAAATCGGACACATCATTGATTTCATGTTTTTTATACGGATTAATATGGTTCCTTTCATATTTGTGATGTCATAACTAAGTTATGTTCAATTTACAGTCATGTGTCGAAGACATTTTGTAAAATCCCAGGTAAATAATTTGTAATACATTTTCATATTTATTAATATTTTTTTCATTAAATATTAATTTTACTTTAAATAGGACACTATGATTCGATGGAATACCTGATACACAACAATTATTTTCATTGAAATATAACATTGCACACAATGTAGAGTCATACTAAAAAAAATATAATAATATAATATTAAATTATAGTTAAATCCTAGCCATTGTAATGGAAGGAATGAACATAACTAACTACAATATGATTAAAATTTTTTTAAAATGTTTTTACATTTATCCAATAAATTCTATAGCCTTAATATAAGAAAGAATCTAATTTTTAGCATAAATACTCTAATATTCTTTAAAAGATTGATTTACCGCATTTCAATGGAGAACCCTCTTGAAATATATTTTTGGTCATTATTATATGTTCTATTTGACAAAATGAAATTCTGATTTAGATTCGGGACATCAAAATGTACTTTGGGTAAATGTTTGGTATTATCCGGATAAAATTCATTATTAAGTGAATTATGAAAAATACAGTATTTTAATTCAAAACTACCTTTTAATATAATTTATTTTTATAGTTATATTATCTTTATATGTGGTTTTAATGTTTAGTTAGATTATATTTTTACTTGTTTATCCAATTTTGGTCATTGGAATTAATTTCACATTGAAATTGTACATAAACAACTGTCAATCTTTTGATAGTTATTGTTTCTTAAAAATACACTATTTGTTTTGACAACGGGAATTGATTTTATATTAATTAATTCAACTTCTATGTTTTGAATTTGATAAAATAGACAATTTTTTTGAATTCGGAATATTAAATATATCTTAGGCTGAATTTTTGGTATTTTTCTAAGAAACATCAATTTTTGATGAATAGTAAAACCACTTAGAAGTAGTTAAAAAATTGAATTTTTCATTTATTGAAACTTTTACCTCTTCTTTGAATTGAATTTCAAAAATCTGACATACATGGATATATTAATAAGTAAAATTTGGTTCAATAAGATGAAAATTATTTTTGGTAAATTGTAACTTTTGACATTTATTTACAGCGGTTAAAGGTTAATAGGGTAATTTAAGGTAAAAAGAACTTTATAATAATAACTAATTACCTTAAAACTTGTCCAAAACATATTTTATGAGTCATTTCCAACCATGGGCATATCTATGACGATTTTGTGACCCCATGTAGTCAATTAAGTGTGATAATGGCACTTTATTTTAATTAACTTAAAGTAAAGGAAAAAATGACATTAACACATATCTTTTAGTATATAAACTTTTACTAGGGGTTATATAAGTCATAATTTCAACTATAAATATTCATCAGAAATATAATACGAATTCATATATTATCATGTTTTTTTATATTTCATAGAAATCAAATTAATTAAATTTTTGATGACACAATAATGATGCCGTATTAACCTCATTAATAAATTATTCAAATGAATAAGATTATTAATATTAAAAAAATATTCAAAACTTGTACAATTTTTGTTGGATGATTTTATTTCTAACATGAGTAATCTTATCTTCTACTCTAATGAGTTATGGACCTTTTTAAACAACATATAAGTTTATAATAAAATAACATTTTCAAACATTCGTTAAGAGCCCTTCCTCTCCCTTATAGAAGGACACCACTTCTAATCTATTTCTTACACCTCTTAAGCCCCTTGAATCATCCAAACCCTGCCTGAATAAGCATTAAAGATCCCTATACTCATCCAATAAGCCTTACCTTAGGCATAAGGCACTTCAAGAACTCCTTTTCGTTCAACCCAAAGTGGGTTACCCAAATTAATGGTAATAGTTTCTCTTAACTTCATTTCTTTTATTTTATTTCTCCAACCAATAAACTCATTTTATTCCCTTATTTTATGAAAAAACCAATGTCCTCAATATAATAGGATGTTTTTATGATAAGTATTCGAACTACACTTAAACACAACTCCATCTAATCGGTGAATAACATACTGTTTATTTGGATGGAAAACTAACGCCTCATGAAGCGATGATTTCTCTATTATCTCTTACCGCCTCTCATGGTGGCCATTAAGATGGAACTATATTTATATATGATATATATTATGTTTCTATTTTTTATTTTCTTCTGTAATTTTTATTTATAAACTGACCTTTATGCATTGAAAAATGTGTAAACACGATAATTGCATTGTAGGAATTGGATACTACCGCACCCTCAAAGTGAAATGATTCATTTATGACATTCATGGATCATATAAAAGATGTAGTTAATGAAAATATGTACCATATATATCATGATATAACCCTTTTATCTCTCATAAACTATGTTTCTTAATTTTAATGCGATGACGTTAGGCCGTCAAATTTCTGTAAGGGAATTTCATTACCCAATTTCAATTATTTGGTTTAAACTTCTACTTATTCATTATGTCGTGCTATGTATATATTTGAAGAACCTATAATTTTTTTACTCTTAATATCCACTTTTATTGGGTGTATTATTATTTGTCGCACATTATTATGTCATTGATTTATCCTTAATCAAAGGATACTGTCTTTATACGGAATTTCATCTTAATTTACATTCCATTGAGACTTCAATGTTATTAGGAAGTAATTCACTCTTATATGGTGTATATACTATCCTTTGACATATTATATCATGAATCAATTTATTATCATGACATTAAAAAGTTCTGATTAAATTTTATTCCTTAGTTATTTGTATTGAAGCGTCTCTAATTTTATTAAAAACTCTTTATCTAAATTATCGTTTTAAATGTTTTAATGATTTATTATTCTAAATATTTATCATTAATGTCCATGTTTTAAAAATTATTTTATGTATTTATATATTTTGATATTAATTGTTTAAAATGTTATTTCCTGTAAATGATTCAAAGTGGTATGAGACACTTTGATTCAAAAATCACTATTAAATGTTTTAAATGGGTTTGAAAATTGTTTGATAAAGCATTGATATTGTCGATATCTTGAAATTATTTATTGTGATTGAAATGTGGAAATGTTATCTTCCTTTATGATTGTTTTACATGTTCTGAATATGTAATGGATATTGGGAATTGTTTACGTATATGGGTGGTTCCGCGATAAACCTATGGATGGTGAGCCTTAGATAGTTCTCCAATGAATTGGGTAACATGACGGAGGTAAATATGATGTTTATTCTAAGAGATTTAGGGAATATACTGTGATGGTAATTCCAAGTGTAAATCCCTACGTAGTTGTGATAGCTACAATGTATGTTTGATATTGATTCCATAAGTTACCTTTATGATTTATGATTTGTGTGTGTTATTCATAAATCTTATGATTTCATGAGGTAGTTTATGATTGAGAAGTATGGTTTCATTGATTTGTATTTATTAATGGGATAATGTTGTCTTTCCTTATTTTATAACCCTTACTGATCTTTTTATGCTCATCCAATGTTTTTGAAATTTTTTTCATATGGTCTAAGTAAGGGTAAGAGAAAGGACGTATTCATGAAGATTTATATCAGGAAAAGAACTCTTTTTTTAAGGAGTTTTATTTTTGTGAAAAATTGGATAGTGTATAAGTGTCTACATTGTAATTTTTGAGATATAATGTAACATTTATGGCCTAATTAACTTAAAATATAAACCTAAAAAGATCCCCATTGTGAATTCTTGACTTAACTCAAGATTATGTAATGTTTAAGGATGGGTCCTTATAGTTGGTATCAGTGGTCGGTTTAGATAGAATTAGAGGTTAGGGTGTTATTTAAGAATAAGTGACATAACCATAATTTTTCTCATATAATAAAGAGTCATGGTAATTTTAGATAAATTTAATTATTTTAAGATAACATGAATAAGTATATCTTAGTTTTTACCCTCCTCATAAGATAATATATGATGATTTTAAGGATAAACTCAAACTGTCCTTTTTGGTTTTAGTAAATGGTTGGATCCTACGGGAACCAATATAACAATAGATGTGAAATAAACTGTAGTGGTTTCTTAATGTGATACTGAATGAAATGGGAGCAACAATGAGAACTATTATGGTTTAAATATGTTATGGTTATTTTTATGGAATTTGTCTCATTTTTTAGAATGTTATAAAATTATATGGTTTTAGAAAAAGGACAACCTACATGAAGAGTGAAAACCTATCACGTACAGAAAGACTTTGGGAATCTAACCCACAACTGAAGGGCGACTTTGGTGCATCACCTACCACTGGCCTACGTGAAGACCCTGGTTTGTATGACTAAATATTTTTTAGTTAAAATATTTTATGGATCAAGAATAAGTTGATCTTATTTTTTATCAAATTGATAACTTTATTATAGAAATGATTTGGTGATTAAGTGATAATGTTTATTTTGAAGACGTTCTCGCTTTTGGGTAATATTATATACCTACGGGAAATAGAATACTATGGGATTTAAATTGTGGAGTAATGGTTGAAATATTATTTTTGGAGGAATCTATGTTTTATTTTGTAAATATGGCTATTTGGGTTATTTATGGAAATGATTAACCTATAATAGAAAATATGGGATTATGTTAACTACACTTCAGTATGAGAGTTTAAAAGTAGTCGATGTTATTTGTAGATAAATGTAATGATTTTCTATGGAAGACTATGGGATTTGATTCTTTTGAGTTTTGGTTTTCAATATTTGTTTGGATTATATTGAGTAATTTTAAGGAATTTTGTTTATTGAATGGTATTTTTTGAACATATGGTACTATTTTTTGAATTTTTTAGATTAGGAATAGTATTTATTATTATCAAGGATTGTCCTTTTGGGGATTATCTAATCTTGTACTAACCTTTTTGGTTTTGGTTAATGTCTATTGACATGTGAAATATATGCTTCATCATTTGTCGATCATGGGATTCTCTATATGTTAATTCCAGTGCATTAGTTGTGACCAATTCATCTTTAATACTCATAATTTGGAGAAAATATGAGTTTTTGGTAGAAAATTATTAAAGGATGAAACTCTACTTGAAAAGTTAGTATATTTCCCTCTATGATTATTCTATGTAGTAAATCAGTTCCTTAACATTATGAAAATAAACTTAAAACCAAACCTTTTTCCATTACCTTTTATTACTGGGTAATCATAGACCATTTGGTCTATCAAAAGTTTATGAGTTTTTGGTGGTTAAATTTCTCCTAACCATGTTTTCTATCACACTCCCTGAAGAACATGATGGTTTCTTTTCACTACAATATCCATGTTTTCCTACATGGAATCCTAGTATGAGATTATCTCGGGTGTCCTTTGTACTTATCATTATTTATTTTAGTGTGAAATATTTATTGAATGTTTTTCCGATGTGGGACATTAAATTATGTTTCCAAGCCCAGTTTAAAAATTTCAAGCACGTAATTTCTAAAAGGGGGGAAGGATGTAACATCCCAGGTAAATAATCTGTCATACATTTGTATATTTATTAATATTTTTTAATTAAATACTAATATTAATTTAAAGGGGATGTTATGATTCAATGGCATACCCAATACAAAAAAATGGGTTTATTTGAAATCTTACGTTGCACACAATGTTGAGTCATACTGAAAAATAATAATATAATATTATTATTTTAAATAGTAATTATTGCCTAGCCGTTGTTATGGAGGGAATGAACAAAACTAATTACAATATGATTATACATGTTTTTTAAATGTTTTTACATTTATCCAATAAATTATAGTGCCTTAAAATAAGGTAGAATCTAATTTTAAGCATAAATACTCAAATATTCATTAAAAGGTCAATTTACCACCTTTTAATAGAGCACCCTTTTTAAATATAGTTTTGGTAACTTTAATATTTTTTAGTGTACAAAATAAAATTATTCTTTAGATTCAAGACATCAAAATTTATTTTGGGAAATGTTTTGGTGTTTTTCTGATAATATTTATTTTTTAATAAATATTGAAAATACTGTATTTTAATTCAA
The DNA here is from genome assembly GCA_963277665.1 of Viscum album. Lineage (NCBI taxonomy): Eukaryota > Viridiplantae > Streptophyta > Magnoliopsida > Santalales > Viscaceae > Viscum > Viscum album. Next base: position 13,478,413 of record OY728163.1, read on the forward strand.
TACTGCCTTTTAATCTATTTTTTATATGGTTAGATTATCTTTATAATTTGTTTTGAAGTGTGATTAGATTATATTTTTAAAATTTTATCCAATGTGGGTCATTGGAATTAATTTCACTTTGAAATTGTACTTAACCAAGTGTCAATCTTTTGATAGTTATTATTTCAAAAAAAACAAGCTATTTGTTTTGACAATAAGAATTGATTTTAAATTAATTAATGAATCTTCATTGTTTTGAATTTGGTAAAATAGAAATTATTTTTTAACTCGTAATATCAAATATAGCATAGGCTGATTTTTTTGGTATTTTTTTGAAACACTTCAATTTTTGATGAATAATGAAACCACTTAGTAGTAGTTAAAAAATGACTATTTCATTAAAATGAAATTTTACCGCTTCTGTTAATTGAATTTTGAAATTCCGAGATACATGTATGTTATTATTAAGTAATATTTGGTTCAATAAGATTAAAATAATATTATATTAATTGTAACTTTTGACATTTATTTATGGCGGTTAAAGATAAATAAGGTAATTCAAGGTTAAAAACAATATTTTAATAATACAAAATTACTTTAACACATTTCAGAAATTATTGAATGAATAATGGAAAACCATGGTTATCCATTAGTCTATTTTAAGACACCATGAATCCAATTAAGAGTGATAATGATACTTTATTTTAATTAACATAAACTAATGAAAAAAATGACATTAACAAATATTTTTTAGTATATCAATTTTTACATGAGATTATATAGGTCATCATTTAGACTATAAATATTCATTGGAAATATAATAATATTTCCTATATTATGATATTTGTTTTATAATTTTTATACATCAAATAATTTATATTATTTATGACACAATAATGATGATGTATTTACATCATTAATAAATGATTTACATAAAAAAGATTATTAATATTAAACCAACAACCAAAACATTTCCAATTATTATTGGATGATTTTATTTATGAAATGATTCATCTCAACGTTTTCTCTAATGAGTTTTGGAACTTTTTAAACGGATGATACGTTTATAATAAAATAACTTTTTCATACATTCCTAAAGAGCCCCTCCTCTCCCTTATAAAAGGACACCACTTCTAACCCATTCCTTACACCTCTCAAGCCCCATGGGTCATCCAAACCCTGACCAAATAACCTATATAAATCCCTCTCATCCTCATAGAAGACTTAACTCAGGTAGAAGGCACTTCAATAAGTCTTTTTGGTTCAAACCAAAGTGGGTTACCCAATTTAAAGGTAATAGTGTCTCTTAACTTCATTTCTTTTATTTTACTTCTCCAACCCCTAAAATCATTTTATTCAATTATTTTATATCAACACCAGTATCGTAAATATTCTATAATGATTTTAAGAAAATGGATTTAAACTTCACTTACACACACCTTCATCGAATGTCTGAAGAACATATTGTCTATATGTATGGAAAACTAATGCCTCACGATGCGATGATTGTTCAATTATCTCTTACCACCTCTCATGGTGTCCATTAAGACGGAAATTTATTTATATATGATATATATAATGTTTATTTTTTCTCTTTTCTTCTGTAATTTTTATTTACAAACATACCATTATGCTTCCCAATATGTGTAAACACGATAATTTCATTTGAGGAAGTGCATACTACCACCCCCTCAAGGTGATATGATTCATTTAGGACACACATGGATCATATAAAATATGGAACTAATGAAATTATGTAACATATATATATATATATATCATATTTTATTATTCTATAATTATTATATACCTATGTATTATAATACTTTCAACCATTTAAATATAAAATATAAATGATTGTAAAGTTCATGCATACGTACGGCTTACCATCTCCGTGAATGGTGTGTTTCATTTCATAACTCCAAATGATATGGAATGTTATAAATACATAAAAACTGGATATATATATATATATATTATATATGATATCTAAATCAGGAGTATAATTTTTCAGATAACGGACTTTTGACCACAAGGACAATTTGTAATTATAACAAGTTCAATTTTTACTAATGTTCCGAACATCGACCAAATGTCCGATATGCAATCATTAAATAGTTAATTGTTATAGCTAGGTAATAAGTGATATAAAATTAATAATAAAAATTATAAATATTTTTAATTAATTATAAATTAACTATTTTTTATTATTCTGGAAGAACAAAGAACATAAGAACCAAGTCAGACATGAGGTAAGGGATTTCTTATCTCACTTTTAATTCAGTGAGATTTCCGTTGTTCGCCCCCTATTTATTGAATATGGTGTATTGTGTACTGCCATTTGATATATACTATCATGATTATTTTTATATTCATGGTATTATTTGAATAAGTTGTTGGTTATTAACTTTTATTCATACGACTCGATTTAATTACAACGTGGTAAGGGGTTTTCATCTCACTTTTTATTCCCGTGAGATTCGTGATATATTTTCCACTATATAATTTTGTGTGGAATATTTAATGACTATGATTTTATTTCTTGTGGAATATAATTTAATTTATGGGTATTTCCATCTTTATTGTATGATCCTTATTTCATGTGGTGTATGTTTCATAAGTTACCAAATCGGTAAGGGAACCTTTCACCCTATTATTTTTAAAAGACTTATTTTTTTGTTATGTATTTTTTATTTACATCTTCTTATGTTTCGATATGTTCTTATATATCCTTATTGCTATAAATTTTAGGTCCATGTGATGGGATACCCTTTTTGTCTCTCAACAACTCATTTTCATAATTTTAATGTGATGACGTTAGGCTGTCGAATTTTTGTAAGGGAACTTATTTACCCAATTCTATTTCTTTGGGTTAAACATTAACTTATTAATTATGTCATTCTATGAATATGTGTGAATAAACTCTGATTATTTTACACTTAATATCCACTTATATTGGGTATATTATTATTTTTCACCCATAATTATATCATTGATTTATCCATATTCTAATGATACCGTCTTTATAAGGGATTTCATCTCAATTTACATTCCACTGAGGCTTCAATGTTGTTATGCACCAATTCACTCTTATATGGTGTATATATTGTCCTTTGGAATAGTATATCATGAATCCCTTTATTATCATGAAAATATAAAGTTGATATTAAATTTTATTACTCAATTATTTGTATTCAACCGTCTCTCATTTTATTAAAAAGACTTTAACTAAATTATCATTTTAAAGGTTTTAATGAATTATTATTATAAATATTTCTCATTAATGTACATGTTTTAAAATTGTTTTTAAGGATTTATTTATATGTATATTATTGGATTAAAATGTTAGTTCCTTAAATTATCCAAAGTGGTAGGGGACACTTTGATTCAAAAATATCTTTATGAAATTTTTTAAATGGGTTTTAAAATGGGTTGATAAAGCATTGATAATGTAAATATCTTGAAATGATATATTGTGATTTTAATTTGGAGATGTTATCTTCCTTTATGGTTTTTTTACATGTTCAAAATATGTAATGGATATTTGGAATTGATTACATATATGGGTGGTTCCATGATAAACCTAGGTTGGGTGAGCATGAGATAGCTATCCAATGCATTGGGTAACATGACAGAGATAAATGTTATTTTTTCCTAAGATATTTAGGGAATATACTATGATGGGTATTCCAAGTGTAACTCTATAATTTAATTTGATAGCTACAATGTAAGTTTGATATGGTTTCCATAAGTTAACTTTATGATTTATGATTTCTGTGTGTAATTCATACATCTTATGATTTCATGATGTATGTTATGATTGAAAAGTGTGGTTCCTTTGATTTTATTTTATTAATGGGATAATGTTTTATTTCCTTATTTTATATCCCTTACTGAGCCTTTTATACTCATCCTTTGTTTTTGAGATGTCTTTCATAGGGAATAAATAATGGTAAGAGAAAGGAAGTATTCAAGAATATTTATATCAAGAAAACAACTCTTGTTTTATTTAAGGAGTTTTATTTTTGTGAAACATTGGATAGAGTAGAAGTGTCTAATTTTTAATTTTTGAGATGTAATGTAAAAGTTATGGCCTAATTCTCTAAAACTCTATACCTGAAAAGATTCACAATTTGAATTCTTTACATAACTCAAGATTATGTAATTTTTATGGTAATGTCCTTATAGTTGGCATCAGATGTCATTTTAGATAACTTTAGAGGTTAGGGTGTTATTTAAACAGAAGTGACATAACCATAATGTTTATCATATTATAAAGAGTCATGGTTATTTAGATAAAATGAAATAGTTTAAGATAACATGAATATGTATATATTAGTGTTTACCCTCCTCATAAGATAATATTTAATGATTTTATGGATAAACTCACACTGACCATTTTCGTTTTAGTAAATGGTTGGATCTAGTAGAAAACAAAGTAACAATAGATGTGAAAGAAACTGTAGTGGTTTTTTTAATGATATACTGAATGAAATGGGAGCTGCAATGAAAACTCTTTTGGTTAAAATATATTATGGTTATTTTTGGTGAATTTATCTAATTTTTGGGAATTTTATAAAATTATATGGTTTTAGAAAAAGAAGAACATGTAGGAAGGGTGACAATCGGTTGCATCCGGTAAGGCTGCAGGAATCAATCCCATAACCGAAGGGAGACAAGGGTGCATCGCTTACCAATGGCCTACATGAAGTCCCTGGTTAGTATGACAGAATAAATTTATTTATTAAATATTTTTATGGATATAGAATAAGTTGATCTTATGTTTTATCAAATGGATATTCTTATTATAGAAATGATTAAGAAATTAAGTGAGAAAGGTTATTTTGGAAGATGTTCTCTCTTTTGGGGTATAGTATATACCTAAGGAAATTAGAATACTATGGGATTTAATTTGTCAAGTAATGTTTGAAATATTATTTTTGGAGAAATATATGATTTATTTTGGAAATATGGATATTTTTTTTCAATGGAAATGATTAACCTATCATAGAGAATATGTGATTAGGTTAATTACACTTTAGAATGAGACTTCCAAAGTAGTTGATGTTATTTGGAGATAAATGTTAAGATTTACTATGGAAGACTATGGCACTAATTCTATTTTTTTTTGGTTTTCAATATTAGTTTGGATTATATTGATGAATTTTAATTAATGTTGTTTATTGAATGGTCTTTTTTGATCTTAGGGTTCTTTTTGTTGAATTTTGGAGATTATGAATAGTGTTTCTTTTAATAAAGGATTATCCTTTTAGGGGATTATCTGATCTTTTACTATCCTTTTTGGTTTTGGTTAATGTCTAAATACATGGGTAATATATGATTCATCTTTTTTAGATAATGTGATTCTATAGAAGTTGATTCAAACTCTTAAGGTGTAACCAAGTCATCTTGAATACTCATTGTTTCGAGAAAATAAGAGTTTTGGAGGAAAAATTTTAAAGGATGAAACTCTACTTGGAAATTAAATACATTTCCATATATTCATATTCTCAGTAGTAAAAGAATACCTCAAATTTATGAAAATAAACTTAAAACAAAAATTTTTTGCATTTACTTTTCATACTGAGTAATCAAAGACCATTTAACCTAACCCAAGTTTGTGATTTTCTAGTGGTTAACTTTTTCCTAACCATGTTTTCTATCACACTCCATCAAACATGATGGATTGTTTTCTCTTATATATCCATGTTTTCCTACATGGAATCCAAGTTTGGGATTATCTCTAGTTACCTTTATACTTCTCTTTATTTCTTTAAAGTTACATATTTATTGACTCTTTTTCAGATTTGGGACTTTCAATTAAGTTTCCAAGCCCAGAATTAAAATTGTGAGGATACAATTTCAAAAAGGGGGGAATGATGTAACATCCCCGATAAATAATGAGTAAGAAATTTTCATATTTTTTAATATTTGTGAATTAAATAATTATTTTACTTAAATTGGGATGCTATGATTCGATGGCATACCCAGTACACAATAATGGGTTTCTTTGAAATTTTATGTTGCACACAATGCTGAGTCATACTGAAAAATAATAAAATAATATTATTTTATTAAATAGTAGTTAATTCCAAGTTGTTGTAATGAAGGGAATGAACAGAACGAACTAAAATATGATTATACATGTTTGTTTAATTTTTTTATATTTATCCAATAAATTTAGAGCCTTAAAATAAGAAAAAGTCTAATTTTAAGCATAAATACTCTAATATTCTATAAAAGGATGATTTACCACAATTTAATGGGGAACCCTCTTTAAATATATTTTTGGAAAATTTTATATGATCTATTTGACAAAATTAAATTTCTTTTTTACATTCAGGACAAAAAAATTTACATTTTGTAAATTTTTGGTATTTTTCTGATAGAATTCATTTTTTAATGAATAATGAAAAATACTGTAATTTAATTCAAAACAGTGTTTTAATATACTTTATTTATATTGTTATATAATATTTATAATTGGTTTTAAAGAGAATTAGATTATATTTTTACAATTTTATCCAATGTTGGTCATTGGAATTAATTTCCCTATGAAATTGTACATAAACAGGTGCAGATATTTTGATAGTTACTATTTAAAAAAAAATACAAAATTTGTTTTGAAAATGGGAAATGATTATAAATTAATTAATGCAACTTATATGTTATGAATTTGGTAAAATAGAAATAATTTTTGAATTCGAAATATCTAATATAGAATAGGGTGATTTTTTGGTATATTTCTGAAAAACTTCAATTTTTGATGAATAGTGAAACCACTTAGTAGTAGTTAAAAGACAAACTTTTTCATTTTAATAAATTTTTACAGCTTCTGTGAATTGAAATTCAAATTTTTTACATAAATGGTTGTTATTATTAAGTAATATTTGGTTAAATAAGATGAAAATAATTGTTGGTGAATAGTAACCTTTGACTTTTATTTACAGCGGTTAAAGGTAAATAGGGTAATTCAAGTTAAAAAGAATATTATAAAAATAAAAAATTATCTTAACACATGTAATAAACTTATTGTATGAGTCATGGGAGACAATGGGCCTCCATGTCCCGATTTTGGGACCCCATGGAGCCACTTAAGAGTGATAATGACACTATTTTAATTAACATAAAGTTAAGACAAAAATGACATTAACAAATATCTTTTAATATATGAATTTTTACATGGGGTTATATAAGTCATATTTCTGAATATAATTATTCATTGAAAATATGATATGGTTTCTTAAAATATGGTAGTTTTTTATAACTGTTTGACATCAAATAAGTTAAATTATTTATGACAGAAATGATGCAGTATTGTAGAAATTAATAAATGATTTAAAAAAATAAGATTATTAATACTAAACCAATATACAAAACCTGTCCAATTTTTATTGGAAGATTTTATTTCTAACATTAGTCATTTTAGAATTGACTTTAATGAGTTTTTTACCTTTTTAAACTAAAGATATTTTTATAATAAAATAACATTTTCAAACATTCCCAAAGAGCCCCTACACTCCATTATAATTTGACACCACTTCTATCCCATTACTCGCACCTATCAAGCCCCATAGATCATCCAAACCCTACCGAAATAAGCTCTCAAGACCACTCTACTCATCATAGAAGCCTTACCATAGGTATAAGGCACTTCAAGAAGTCATTTTGGTTAAATCTAATGTGGGTTACCCACATTAATGGTAACCATTTCCCTTAACATATTTTTGTTTTATTTTATGTCCGAAACCCATAAAATCATTTTATTTAATTAATTTATTACAAAACTAGTATACTCAATATATTAGATTTTTTTATGATAAGGACTCGAACTATACATACAAACACCTCCATCTAAGGGGTTAAAAACATATTGTATCTGTGGATGGAAAACAATCGCCTCACGAAGCGATTATTGTTCAATTATCTTCTACCGCCTCTCATGGTGACCATTAAGATGGAACTATATTTATATATGGTATATATTATGATTATGTTTTCTCTTTTATTCTGTAATTTTTATTTACAAACATACCTTTATGCTTTCCAATATGTGTAAACACGATAATTTTATTTGAGGAAGTGCGGACTACCGCCCCCTCATGGTGATATGATTCGTGTATGACATACATGGAATGTATAAAAGAAGGACTTTATGAAATTATGTAACATATATATATATAATATGATATTATACTATAATTATAATATAACTATGTATTATTATATTTTCAACCACTTAAATATAAAATAGAAATGAATGTATCGTTCATCCGTATGTACGGCTTACCGTCTCTATGAACGGTGTGATTCATTTATTAAATCCAAATGATATGGAATATTATAAATACATATAAACAATATATATATGATATATATGAAATCTAAATCACAAATATCTTTCTATAGATAATTGAATTTGGACCACATGGAAAATTTGTTGTTATAACAGGTTCATTTTTTATTAAAGTTCCGAACATCAACCAAATGTCCGATATGAACTCAAATAATTTTCAAATTGTTATAGCAAGGTAATAACTTATATAAAAGGAATAATAAACATTTAAAAATGTTCTTATGGAAGTATAGATTATCTTATGTGAACTATTTAGGAAGAACACAGAACATACGAGTCAAGTCAGAAACGAGGTAAGGGATTTCTTATCTTCCTTTTAGTTCCATGAGATTTTCATTGTTCGCCACTTATTTATTGAAAGTGGTGTATTATGTACTAATATTTGATATATACCATCCTTATTCTATTAAAATTCATGGTATTCTTTGATTAATTTGGTGGTTATTAACTTTTTTTCATATGACTCGATTGAATTACAACGTGGTAAGAGGTTTTCATTTCACTCTTTATTCCCGTGAGATTCATGCTATATTTTAAACTATTACATTTTTGTGGTGTATATACTTCCCATGATTGTATTATTTGTGGAATATAATTAAACTTATGGATATTTAACTCTTCATTGTATGATTCTAATTTCTTGGGGTCTATGTTCCATAAGTTACCAAATCTGTAAGGGAACCTTTCACCCTATTCTTTTTCAAATACTTCTTTTTTGTTATGTATTTTAATTTACGTCTTCATATGTAGTGATATGTTCTTATATATCAGTATTTCAGAAAATATTATGTCCATGTGATGAGATATCCTTTCTCTCTCTCATCAAGTCATTTCTTGAATCCTATTATGACGTCGTTAGGCTGTCGAATTTCTATAAGGGAGCTTCATTACCCGATTTCAATTCTGTAGTTTAAACTTCTACTTATACATTATGTCATGATATGAATATCTATGAATAACATCTGAGGTTTTTACACTTAATATCCACCTCTATTGGGTTCATTATTATTTTTCACACATAATTATGTCATTGATTTATCCTTAATCTAAGGATACAATCTTTATAAGGGATTTTGTATCAATTTACATTCCATTGGGACTTCAATGATGTCATGAAAAAATTCACTATTATATGGTGTATATACTGTCCTTTGGAATATTATATCAAGAATCCCTCTAATCTCATGATATTATAATGTTTCGATTAAATTTTATTTCTCAATTATTTGAATTCAAGCGTATTTCATTTTATTAAAAACTCCAAAACTAAAATATCTTTTTAAATGTTTTAATGCTTTATTCATATAAATATTTATCATTTATGTCCATGTTTTAAAAATGGTTTTATGGATTTATTTATATGGATATTAATTGTTTTAAATGTTAATTCATTTAAATTTTTCAAAGTGTTATGGGACACATTGATTCCAAAATCACTTTAATAATTGTTTTAAATGGTATTGAAAATGGTTTGATAAAGCACTGATAATGTCGATGTCTTGAAATGATTTATAATGATTAGAATGTGGAAATGTTATCTTCATTTATGATTGTTTTACATGTTCTGAATAAGTAATGAATGTTGGGCATTGTTTACGTATATGGGTGGTTCCATGATAAACCTATGGAGGGTGAGACTGGGATAGCTCTTCAATGTATTAGGTAACATAACGGAGGTAAACATTGTGCTTCTCCTAAGAGATTTATGGAATATATTGTGATGGGTATTCCAAGAGTAACTACCTACATAGCTATGATAGCTATAATGTATGTTGGATGTGGATGTCATAAGTTACCTTTATGATATATGATTTATGTGTGTTATTCATAAATCTTATGATTTCATGAGGTATGTTATGATCGAAAAGTATGGTTTCATTTATTTGTATTTATTAAGGAGATAATGTTTTCTTTACTTGTTTTATAACCCTTACTGATCTTTTTATGATCATCCCATGTATTGAAATATTTTTCACAGGATATAAGGAATGGTAATAGAAATGAATTATTCAAGGAGATTTATATAAAGAAAAGAACTCCTGTTTTATTTAAGGAGTTTTATTTTTGTGAAACATTGGACAGAGTAAAATTTTCTACTTTGTAATATTTTAGATGTAATGTAACATTTATGGCCTAATTCTCTAAAACTCTAAACCTAAAAACACCCTCAATGTGAATTCTTGAATTAACTCAGGATTATGTAATGTTTATGGTCAGGTCCTTATACATATATAGAGTTCTTTATCATCATGAGGAATAAATGAAATAAATGAATTTTAACATTATGTAGTTGGGACTTCTTGGTGACATGTGTATTGAAATTGTTATTATGGGTCTTATTCATGATCATCCTTTCCTAGTTCACCAGAACATGTGGTAACTATATTGGATGGGAATTAATAGACTCACCTAGAAGAAGTCCATGTGGGGATGTTTGGTTTATAGGTAAAATATCCCATTAAGGAATGTGAATCATGATGAGTGCAATTATAAGAGGGCAGGATTCAAGTCGAATATGTCTCAATGATGATTTATTTTTGGATGTTCGTTTTGAACATCTAAAAGGAATCCATCGTATATTGGTTAATAAGAATCTAATCCTATAAATTTTGAGTAGTATAATTTAAGTTAATTTTATTGGATCATACCGTTATGTTTAATTTAATTTGGTAATGATGTTTCCATACTATTTAAAATGACGATATAAGGATTTTTGTATCACGTGAAGGGAGACACCATAATAACATGTGTGAGTTTTGAAAGGGAAGGCCTTAAGTTTCTCACCAGGTCAATGAATCATGTAATGGAGTGTTTTGTGACTGACACTGAATTTGAGGCCCACATATGTACATAAATTTCACTTATAGAGGTAATTTTATTAGGAGTTACACCTACAGTGATGTAAAATGTTTCCTATGATGGAGAATTTGGGTATACACCTAATTGGAGGAGGACTAGATGTGCAAAGATTATTGATTTGAATTGGGAGGATAACTTGACACATGGTTAGCCATGATGGGAAATGGGATCTATGGAAGGCTTAACCGATTTTTATACAATAGGGATCCATTTTATTATTTTAATAGAAGGTTTTAAACTCTCTTAATACATTATAAGTTGGGAGTATAACATTGAATAATCCCTTATTTAAGGAATAAATGATCAACATAAATTCCTCTAATGTGTATGGTTCCTTGATCATGTTGATATTGAGGTTATGTGGGAGGATTTATTGAATAAGTACCTAGGTAAGATACTTGGGATATGATGTGACATATGTATGAGACCTGAGAAAACATGGTTTCCCAGTGTAAACCAATGATAAGTTGAATCCAGGCATAGGGAAATGGGTGAATAGGAACCGAGGTATGAGGGGAGCGTGATGTATGACCCTAGTGGAGGGTTGGGTATTGTGTCTTAATACACTAGAAGGAAAAGAGGAGTGTATCCTAGATGTTGTTTAGAAAGATGTGACTCCATAACAGGATTCTTTTAGAATATCTAGTTTATGTGTTACCCTAGTATTTTATCATCATAACAACTGAGAAATGGTGTCCCATAATGATATATCCTTGATTTTATAATGATTTTTGGTCCCTAGTACAATCTCTTTAGAGTAACATGGGAATGTGGCTCCCTAGTAAGGGGAATCCCTGTCTTTTTTTGTAAATGTTTTGAATTAGGATTCACATAAAGTGAGTAAATAAGGGAGAGATGAATAGATCATATGAATCATTTTATCCTAAAAAATATTTCACACATTTTCTATTCAGCAGGATAACGGTTCCATTAATAGAAAATTATAAGGGGAAGGGTGCATAATGATGGATCCTAGAAGGTAATGTTTTAGGCTCATAGTTTTCAAAAGGGTTGAAAAAAATTCACATAAGGACATTTCCGAAAATTCTGACTAGGGGGATGAAAATTGAGATAGAATTTGTTAAATAGAATAATTGAGAAAAACGCATACCATGATTCATGTAAAAAGCTAAAAATTTGGAGATAATCATGAACAAAGCTTATATGATGTTCTACCAAGATTATTATACCACATTTAATTTTTTTCTGCCTGGAAGGTGTCCTTTTAAGACTTCACATATTTGAGTAACATTTATAAAATATTGGAATTGGATGTGTGGCCCAGTAGTGATTTGATCTAGTGTTTATGTTCCTTCCCCAACATGGAATTTTCAATTTTGGATGGAATTAATCATTTTATAGCCACTAATACAACAGTTTAGATTCCCACGAATTATTAATGTTTGTGTGAATATATAGTGATTTGATCACTTTATTAAACACTTATCTGGTGTGACATTATCATTTGTAGAAACGAATCAATTTTAGTCATCACAAAAACCATTTTTAATTATGATATTATGGCATGTATTTTTTCCTAATCACAATGTATAATTCAAAATGAAGAAAACCGCATCAGAAAAACATTGGTGTGGTGTTAAATCATATGAAATACCTATGTTACAAAAGGTTACACAGAAACTGTCATTTTGTGGAAGTGGATAAAATTAAAATGTTTTCAAATACTAATGGTATAAAAGGTGAATGGGATTTAATGATAGATGGTACTTCAAAATTCAAGATACTTGAAACTAAGATATACTATTGAAAAGAAACCATATGCAATTTCACTACCATAAAACATGAAACATGGAATAAAAAAACAAAACAAAGAAATCATTTATAAAGTAATACATCTGAAAAGGATGCGCCAACGAGCCCGTACCTGAGTGGTAAGGGCTCCTGCTTGGCATCAAAGAGACCTGGGTTCAAAACTGGGTGGAGGTGAATTTCGGGTTACTGTAGCAGTCATGTAGCAGTCATTGTAGCAGTTACTGTTCGGTAATGTAGCCACCAGAACTATTCACCCGATTTGGGCCTTCAGGCCACCGGTTCGGGCCTACGGGTCTCCAGGGCCTTCTGGTCATCAAAGGCCTTCGGGCCATTGGGCCTTCGGGTCACGTAGACCATGGAGTAGCCCAGTCCACACCGAACAGGCCCCAAAAAAGGATCAGAGCAATAGGAGTAGCAGCCACCAGATGCAGAGCTAACCGGATTGGAAGAATGAGAGGGTATGGTAGCCACCATCAGGACCAGGCACTGTGAAACTTTGTACAGGGCAATGCTATCCTATCAGCAATGCAAGGTGAGAGCTAGGTGATCAATGACGCAGAAAGCTGGGGAGGGGAAGTTCAAGTGGGATGAGCCTACAGGTCATGTATTGGGCATGGTATGCCTATGGGCCTTCAGATCATGTATTGAGGGTTTGTCGGGCCTTGTGCCTTGGTCCTATGGGTCTTCTATAGGTTCCCCTTCAACCCTTAAAAGAGCGTTTATCCATAATAAAATAAAAAACACCTTCGGGCCATTCAGGCATCTGAAAAAGAGGCCATCCTAAGGGAACTCCTTCATGATTCCTTCTTTGAGGAAACTCATCAAAAGATATTCATTAAATACCCACATCCTAAAGGGATATCATTTACACACACCACATTTCACATTGAAAATCTATTATATTAAATAAGGTGTCTATATGTTTTCTTATTAATCCTCTATTAATGCTCCTATAATGCATTGATTTTTTTGTCTCCATAATCTATTGAGGTAGAATATAAATGACACCTAAAGATTTCATTTTCCATAATCGAAACCCAAAAAATTCCAACTATATACCTATTTTTAAATTATTAGATGTACATGATCATGGAATGCATGCTAGGTTTTACCCCTTTAATGATGGATTCCATTAATAAAAGGATGGATGAGAATTTTCATCTCATATAGGTATAACCTTTGGGGTATCATTATCATGAATTTTCATGGTAACATGGGAAGTTATCAAGAGAATACTACAACATTCTCTTCTATATAATTGGTAGATTTATTCTCTATCTATTGAGACTGGTTGAAAAATTATCCATCCTAAAGTAGTACTCAATCCTATCTTACACGATTACATATATCTAATACCTTATATATTGTAGAGACCAAATATTTAAGTACATGGACATTACATTACATTTTCGGAATACTTAATACATAACAAAAACAGACACCCATGGATCGTAATAGTTTAGTGTCTTTGGAAACTCGGTACATAATCCTCTAATCATGGTGAATGATCTTCAACATCTACCATAAAGATCTTCACCATTTGTTTTCTTACAAAGAACCTTTCTTTAAGTCCTGATGAAAAGAAAATATATAAAGGGTGAGCTCAAATGCTCATTAATGATAAACATGGAGAACATAAAACAATCCATAAACATTTGAACGTAAAAACATTAACATAAAACATCAAAGTAACGAGTAATGACATAAATCCTGGCAGTACCTAAGGCATAGATCACAATGGAACATTAATCGTGATAAAATATCATTGGAATAAAACATGTAATTGTGGAATCCATTAAGCACATGTTATGATTTCCATAGTAGCCAAGGCCTTAATGCCAAGACCATTATAGTGGACAAAGCCCATTACTGAATGGGATTTACATGCCGTTACAACCCTATATTACTGAACCAGATTCACATGCTATACTAGCCATGTCTATCTCATGAGATATAAATCTTCACCCAATGCATTTTAGGTAGATATAGGTCTCACCCATCTCATAATGAAATCATTCTTTCATGTTCCATAAAATAAACATAAATCATTCACCATAACCCAAAGAATAAAAGGGGTTTCATATATATCATCCCATCATAACATAATCAATATAAAACAAATGTATATCATTTCATCATAAAAAAAATTAAACCGTGTAAATAATGGATACATTATACTTTAAGCATAAACATACTAAATAATTTCATATTAGATGGAAAAGTTTTTTGATAAAACATTTGAAATTAATTCTTGAGGAAAATATCATTTCTTCTACAAAATCAGTTTCCTTTCACAAAATTCCATGCAATTTTAAAAGAAAAGGATTTTTGTTGAAAATAATCATGAAATCTTGTAGAGTAAGCATCATTAAAATAAGGCATTATGAAACTATAAAAAACTATTCATGCTTTATAAGTTAGAAAAAATATTCTTCTTATACTTTTGCCGGAAAAGTAAAAAAGTACCTCATATGGTAAACAAAAGAAATATTTATTCCATAAAACATAGTAAAAGTAAAGAAGAGGTAAAAATGACTTTATAAAATACATGGAAGAATAGTAAAAACTCTATGAAAACATTTTTATAAATCATCGACATGGATGATAAATATAACCCCAGTAAATACTTTTGAATAAACAATCTCGGATAAGAATGAGATTTTAAATATTATCCCTTACCATTTATGATTGGCGAAATCACACGTTTCATAAAATAAAGAAAATTACATGAATATGTAAATATCATATCTTTCATAATAAAAATCATAAAACATTCATGGGAAGCATAAATAGCATACAAAGGAAATAGATGGTGATTAACGCATATGTCTCATAAAAAAAAGTGAGACGAAATAATACCTTACCTTAGGTCAAATTTCATCATTATGTGTCTGAGACTCCTATATAGTGGGTTTAAACATATTATTAACTTGTAACAGAACCATAATAATATTTATGATATCATATATAAATCACTTATGACTTTATATTACCCGTTCTTTTCTCAATTCCATGATAAAGTAGCGTTTTGGGTAAAATTGTTTCATTTATCGTATGTGTTTTTACTTGTAATTATTCATATGATTACATATATCATTATTAAAAAATTACAGAATGAAAAACTTGATTTATATATAATATATATTCAGAATATAAATATATATAGTAGATGAATAAATGAAATTAAATACACCGTTCATGGAGACGGTAGGCTGTACGTATGCATGAACGCTGTTTTCGTTTCCTTATCAAATTGAATAGAAGTATGTTAAAACAATATAAATAAATATAGTATCATTATTATGTCATATAGTTCATTATTATTCATTATATATACTTTATATTCATTCTGGAATGGTTAACAAGGTGAATGAATGTCATCACATCGTGTAGACGGTAATCCGTATGTACGCACGAGCGATCATATCATTCCCATAATTATTGAATGGAATTAGAATGGATGATATAATATATCAGAATCAGTATGATGTTATAATAATAATATATAGTTATTACTCTTACAATTATATCCATCCATGTATGGTGGTGGTGGAAAAATAGATTACACCACGGCGTGGTGATGGTATTCCGTACGTACGCACACACGGTGATTCCATTTTCTGTAGGATAGATTAAAGGTGAAATAGGGGTGTTTAATATTTATAATAACATATATGTATATGAGTGATACCTATGTTATTACTTTATAATGAATCAAATAAAAAAGAGGAAGTAGAATGAGAAATAAATTTGAACGAATCAGTAAAGGGTAATACCTATTCTTCGATGCGCCTCTTCTAAACCTCCTCTTAGGGCACTAAAGTTGGTCTTTGAAGAAGATTGAGACTTCTAGTATGTTTATAGGGAAGTGGAGAAAAGAAATGGACAGCTTTTGGATGAGATATAAGTCTCAAAATGTTGTGAATAGGATAGGAAGGAGGTTCCCTTTTATAAGAGATAGTAGAGGCACTTTTGGAAACCTCAAAAATATTAGTTTATAATAAACTCAAACCCCACTTAAAAACCTCCAAAATAACTCAAATTAAAAGAATATATGTGATAGGGTTGTAATATCATCATCCAATAAAATTTTGATATGATGGGAATTATTTTAAACCTTATCAATATGATTTATCCTTATTTAATCTATTTCATTTTATTTGCGGTAATAATATTCTAATTTTTAAATTGATATAAATACTTACTTATTTTTTTTAATTTTCCATAATTGGATAGTTTATGACATTTTAGACCATTTAAATTTCAATTTATAATTTTTAAATATTTTTTTGATTTTTAAACAATTTAATAATAAGTTATGTTTATAAAATATCAATAGTGTCAATTTTGACACTATTAATATATTTGATTTGAAATAAAATCCACACAGAGGTTATATTTGAAAAAAAATATTTAATCGATTCCTGAAATGTAATATTCATCTAAAAAATATATGTAGCACATTAATTAGTTCATATAAGACTTATTTTAATATTTTTAAAACCATTTATTTGATATTTCAATCAATAAAATAATTCCTACATCACTTTTGTGACACCATTAATGATAGTAATTTAACACCTAAAAATTCTAAATAAATTCAGAAGATTTAGATAATTTTATTATCTTTCTCGTGACTATTTATGTTCGATGTTTTCTGATGTTTTTCACTAAATTAAAATTATTACACTTATGAGATATAAGAGAGTGACATGTTGTCACATTCTTTGGTTGTTATAATAATTACATCATTTTCATGGTCCAAAGACCATAAAATGAATCTATTCAGACTATAGGTGAAATGGGTATCGTTTTATTCATCCAATAGAATTTTTTCAGGTGTTATGGTAAAATTAATAATCTTATTTGTAACCTTAATTACTGGATTTACCTTTAACTGTAGTAAAAAACTTACCATAGTTACTATTCATAATATAAATAAATAAGAGTAACCTATTAACATAATTTGGACCCACAGAATTCAAATGTGAACTCCATTTTTCAAAATTAAAAACACAGAAGGTGCAGTAATTATTTTAAAATTAATCTCTTTGTTAAGAAAAAGAGTTTTAAAAGTTAAAACATTACCAAAAATTGAAATGTTTTTACCTATGAATTCAATGTAAAATTAATGATAATAACTTAAATTATATTAAAAGGTCTACATATATTATATTTATACTTTAAATCCATTAAATTTTATAATTTAATAATATAAATTATCTTTACGAAAAAAGTTGTTTTTAAGAAAAATTTAGCGGATTTTTACTATTCACCAAAATATAAAAAATAGCAAAAAAATATAAAAAATTTATCCAAAGTAAATTTTTATATCTTTATTGCAATGAATAAAAATATTTTGTCTAATGGAACTTATAATGGTGTCAAAAACTGGATTAAAAGTGGGTGCGCCATCAAAAAGTGGTAAAACTGCATTTTTTTAAAAAGACTTTTTTTAACCAAAAAGTTTATTTTGTTTACATACCATGTTCTAGAATATGTTTAAGATGAATTATTATGTAATAAAATTTAAAATTTAGTTAATACTATTCATAATGGCTTGTTCATAACAATATATCTTTCTTTAGTGAAACTCAGTATTGCGTACAACACATGCTATCGAGGAAGGTCACTCTTACGTGCAACAGAATCCAAGAATAGTTTTTGCGTATACTACAAGATAATACGATGTTGCGTATAGCACAAGCTATCCTTGGTGTAGCATACAACCCAAGACATCAAAGAAATTAAAAATAATATTTCTCATAAAATCTCGGGGTGTTACATTCTACCCCCCTTAAAATGAATTTTACCTTTAAAATTCATTGAGGTTATAAATGATTTACTACATGAATGTTTCTTTCATAGACATCATAAAAAGGAATACTAAAAGATAATTTTAAAAAATAATGTTAGAAAAATTATAGTCACCGAATGTAACTCATCAGTAGGTTTCCACATAAGATAATATATGTGTAAATATGGATATGGAAGAGAAATCTAACCATCATGTTCTGATGAATAGTGGTAGAGAACATGGATATGAAAAATAAAACAATCACAAAGCCATAAATTGGGGATGATCTAAGGTACCATCTGATTCATCAGATATGAGGGTACAAGGACAACAATTTTGGATTTCAAGATCATTTCCCTAATGTTGATGAATTTTTTTGCATAAGGATAAATTCTTACATGATTTTAGTTTAAAATCATCTATGATCATTCCATGAACAACTTCTAATTCATCTCTTATTTAATGAATTGAAATTCATTTTTTCATTCTTTACATATTATCAAATCTTGTGATAGAATGACAGGACACTACATCTCTATTTATCACAAAAAGTTTAGCACAAATTATTAAATATACATAAGTACATCTATAGTGTTTATGATTCCAAAAATGGACTTATAATATATCTATTTTACCACTTAATAAAATAAAACTAATTTCTACTAACCAGGGACTTCCTGTAGGCTAGTTTTAGGTGATAAAGGCTTGTCATAATTCTGTTGTGGGTTTGATTCCTGCATCTTTGTCAGACGCGACGGGTTGTCGGCCATCCTATGGGTTGTCTTTTTTCTAAAACTATACTATTACAACATTTCAGAAATAATATCAAAATGTTCTAGCCTTAAACAATACTATATGATGTCTAACTTAATCCTTTAAAACCTTTAGGGTTCTCAAAAATACTTCTATCCAATCTCATTGTATAATGAAAATGACTACTAGAAAGGTAATCTACCAAGCTGTCAATACCAACATTTATCCCCATATATCATACGATATATCTTGTTGGTCACATTCCAAACCTGTAAATTCCATAATCATATATTCTCTGAAAACATGAATTACCATAGAACATTAGTGAAAACATGAATGCTGTCAAAAGTTAACTCTTTCCACATACCAAAATCCCGAAATTTCTATATACTCAATCCATGATGTCACTTTGTCTATATATTAGTCATGAGCTCATTAATACTATCAATGATATTAGTTTCTCTTTATCCCTTCATTATGCGCATATCATCTGCTTTCCAAGAACATTTCAATCACATTTCATGGTTACTGGTACCATATAATTACTGAAAACCATAACAAACCAATAAATAGATATTTCAATATTCCACGATACTATAAATGAGATTCCACAACACTATTTTGGAATCCCTTTACATAAATACCTAATCATTCCACCACATCGTTGTCATATTCAACATCGCCAATAGTGGTTTCTTGTGACTTCCCTTTGTCCTTTTCCTTAATAGGTTGTTGAT
The DNA here is from genome assembly GCA_963277665.1 of Viscum album. NCBI lineage: Eukaryota > Viridiplantae > Streptophyta > Magnoliopsida > Santalales > Viscaceae > Viscum > Viscum album. Next base: position 13,498,667 of record OY728163.1, read on the forward strand.
GTTGATCATAATTAACCGATAGATTAGTGCATTGGATAGAATAATGCCCCATTTCCCCGCACTTGTAGTATTTAAGGGTTGGTTGTGCATTCTCTATTGTATTTTCTCTATTCAAAACATTAGCTACCTTTTTTCCATTAGTTCGAAAGTCAGCTAATCGATGACATTCTTTTCCACACATATAACATTTTCCAGTCCCTTAAAGACAACCTCCACCATGCTTCCTTAAATTCTATGAGAATAACGAAACAATTGACTCCTTTTCACCATAGTTTTGAGATTTTTCCTTGAACTCCATCTTTCGTTTCTGGTCAAAACCATTAGATGGATATGTAAAACTAACTTCCAGTTCTACCTTGACAACACAACGCACAATCTATTCATAGCTACTGAAGTTTCTTATAGATAATGCCTTTCTAAGACTTGGTTTTAAGACATTGAAGAATCGTTAAACTTTACTTTCAGGTTGGATGATAAATCTAGATGCATACCTTGCAAGCCTTGGAAAATTCACATCGTTTATACCAACAGATTCATCATCCTTTTTCTTATGCTCAAGGAACTCCTTTTCCACCTTCATTCGAAGAATACGAGGAAAGTACTTATTGAAAAATATGTTCTTGAACTCATCCCATTCTAGGGATTCAATGTAATCTTGGTGCCATGTATTCCTAATTAGAGTCCACCACTGGTCTACTACACCTTCTAAAAGGTAAACATCAAAAATGACATTTTCATGTTCTGAATAGAGAAGTATAAAAGATATCATATCAATGGTACTAATCCATTGGTTAGAAAAAAGTGGACCAGAAGATCCATTGAAATAAGGTGGATTTTTCCTCATGAAGGAATCAATATAATTGTTCCCTTTTTTGCTCATGTGTAAGTCTACAAGGATTCATAGCTTGTGTAAGTATCTCAATATAATTTTTCACTCCATCTCCAATAACATAGTTTTGTTTAGGAGTATGATCATTGCATTATCTATTACATAGATCAACTTGGTTCCTTCGGGTTCTAGCCATCATCTAAAACCCAAAAAGAATAGCGTGAGAGGAAAAACACATGCTACAAAAACAACATAATAAAGAGGTAGTACCTTCAATATTTAACATATTAGGATTAATTTTAAGATCATTACTCTAATTCTTAGACTATAACATATAATTATACTTAACCTTAGGGATATCCCAAGACATACCTTAGAAATATCTCCAGGGATCTCTCTAAAGTTTTCACATCCTAGTTTCCAAAGGTTAACTAATTGTTTCCTCTAATACCAAATGTAGAGACCAAAGCTTGACATGCATGAACATTACATTACTTTTTCAGAATACATAATACATAACAAAAAACAGACACCCAAGGACCATAATAGTTTATTATATTTTCAAACTCAGAAGATAATCTTCTAATCATGGTGAAAGATCTTCAACATCTCTCATAACGGTCTTCCCCTTTTGTTTTCTAACCTAAACCCTTTCTATAGATCTTAGGAAAATGAAAACACATAAAGGGAGAGCTCAAATGCCCATTAAGGGTAAACTTGTAGAACATAAAAAATTCATAAACATTTGAACGTAAAAACATGAACATAAAACATCCAAATCATGAGTAATGACATAAATCATGGGAGTACACAAGGAATAGATCACAAAGGAACATTAATCATGATAAAATTGCATGGGAATACAAAATGTAATTGTGTAATACATTAAGAACATGTTATGATTTCCATAGTAGCTATGGCATTACAACCAAGACCATCATAGTGGACAAAGTCCATTACTGAACCAGGTTTACATGTCTTTCCAGCCCTGTATTACTGAACCAGATTCGATTTCCGCACCAGCCATGTCTATATCATGAGATATAAATCTTTACCCAATGAATTGAAGGGAGATATAGGTCCCATACATCTCATAATGAAATCATTATTTCGTGTGCCACAAAATAATCATAAATCATTCATCATATCCCAATGAATAAAATGGGTTTCATAAACATCATCACATCATAACATAATCCATATAAAACAAATGGATATCATTTCATCATTAGAAAAATAAAACAATGTAAATAATAGAGACATTATACTTGAAATATAATCATACTAAATAAAGTCATCTAATATGGAAAATAATTTTGATAAAAGACTTGAAATGAATTCTTGAGAAAAATATCCTTTCTTCTTCAAAATCATTTTCTTTTTACAAAATGCCATGAAATTTTAAAAGAAAAGGATTTTTTTCAAAATAATCATGAAATCTGGTAGATTAAGATTCATGAAAATAAAGCATTATGAAACTGTAAAAATCCATTCATGCCGTATATGTTAAAAAAACATTCTTCTTATACTTTTTCCATAAAAGTCAAAAAGTAACTAGTATGGTAAACAAAAGAAAGATTCGTTCCATACAACATAGTAAAAGTAAAGAAGAGGTAAAAACGACTTTAAAAATACATGGAATATTAGTAAAAACTTTATGAAAACTTTTTTTATAAAACATGGACATGGATGATAAATATAACGCCAGTAAATACTTATGAATAAACAATCTCGGATAAGAACGAGATTGGAATAATTATCCATTACCATTTATGATTAGTGAAATAATACATGTCATAATATAGAGAAAATTACATGAATATGTAAATATCATATCATTCATAATATAAATCATAAAGCATTCATGGGAAGCATAAACACCAAACAAAATAAATAGATAGTGATTAATGCGTATGTCTCATAGAAATAAAAGTGAGACGAAATAATCCCTTACCTTATGTCCAATTTCTTCCGTATGTGTTTGAGACTCCTGTATAGTGGGTTTAAACATATTATTATCTTTTAACAGAACCATAATAATATTTATGATATCATATATAATTCACTTAAGACTTTATATTACCTGTTTATTTGTCAATTCCATGTTAAAGCAGCATTTTGGATAAAATCATTTCACTTATTGTATGTGTTTTGACTTGTAATTATTCATATGATTACATATATAATGATTAATTAATTACAGAATGTAAAACATGATTTATATATAATATATATTCAGAATAAAAATATATAAAATAGATCAATAAATGAAATGAAATCTACCGTTCACGGAGACGGTAGGTCGTTCGTATGCATGAATTCTGTTTTCGTTTCCTTATCAAATTGAATAAAAGTAAGTAAATAACATATACATAAATATAGTATCATTATTTTGAAATATATTTCATTATTATATATTATATATACTTTATAATCATTCAGTAATGGTTAACATAGTGAATGAAATTCATCGCGTCATTGAGACGGTAATCCGTACGTACGCATGAGCGATGATAATGTTCCCATGACTATTGAATGGAATTTTAATGGATGATATAATATCCCATAATCAGTATGAAGTTATAATAATCATATATAGTTATTATTGATACAATTATATCCGTCCAAGTATGATGGTGGTGGAAAAACACATTACACCACGGCGTGAAGACTATATTCTGTACGTACGCACAGGCGGTGATTTCATATTCCGTAGAATGGATATAAGGTGAAATAGGGTTGTTTCATATTTATAATAACATATATGTATATGAGTGATACTTATGTTATTACTTTATAGTTAATAAAATAAAAAATAGGATGTAGAAGGAGAAATAAATTTGAATGAATCGGTAAATGATATTACCTCTTCTTATATACACCTCTTCTTAACCTCCTCTTAGGGCACTAAAGTTGGACATTTAAGAAGATCAAGACCTCTAGTATGTCTCTAGGGAATTAGATAAAATAAATGGATTGGATTTGGTCGATCTTTAAGGCTCAAAATGTTGTGAAGAAGAGAGGTAGGAGGTTCCCTTTTATAAGAGAGGAGAGGGGAACTTTTTGAAAGCTCAAAAATATTAATTTATTATAAACTCAAACCCCACATAAAAACATCCAAAATGACTAAAATTAGAAGATAACATGAGATAAGGTTTTGATCACATCAGAAAATAATATTTAGACAAGTTGGGAAATTATTTTAAACCTTATCAATTTGATTTATCCTTATTCAATCTATTTAATTTTATTTTAGGTAATAATATTCTAATTTTTAAATTGATCTAAATACTTACTTATTTTTTGTGAATTGTACATAATTGGATACTTTATTAAATTATAGACTATATAAATTTAAATTTATAATTTTGAAATATTTTTTTGATTTTTAAACAATTTAATAATATGTTATTTTTATAAAATATCAATCGTGTCAATTTTGACTCTATTCATATATTTGAATTTAAATAAACTCCACACAGATGATATATTTGAACAAAAATATTTAATAGATTGATAAAATGTAATATTAATTTAGAAAATTTGTGGAGCACATTAATTAGTTCATATAATATTTATTTTAATATTTTAAATCCATTTATTTGATATTTCAATCAATAAAATAATTCCTACATCAATATTGTGTCACCATTAATGATACATATTGAATCACTAAAAATTATAAATAAAGTAACATGATGTATATGATTTTATTATCTTTCTGATGAATATTTATGTTCGATGTTTGATGAAGTTTATCACTAAATTAAAATTATAACACTTATAAGATATAAGAGGGTGACATGTTGTCACTTTCTTTGGTTTTAATTATAATTGCATTCTTTTCATGGTCCAAAGTACATAAAATGAATCTATTCTGACCCTTAGATGATATGTGTGAACTTTAATTCATCTAATAGAATTTTGGAAGGTGTTAGGGTAATTTTATAATCTTATTTTTACCATTAATTACTCAATTAACCTTTAACTGTAGTAAATAAAAATTACCATAGTTACCATTCATAATATCAAAAAAAGTAACCTATTAACATAATTTGTGTAACACCCCGAGATTTTATGAAAAATATTATTTTAATTTCATTAATTTCTTGTGTTGTATGCTAAACCAATATTACCTTGCGTTATACGCAACACCGTATTAGCTTGCAGTATACACAATACTATTCTTGGATCGTGTTACACACAATTTTGATAATAGTTATTCTACGCAACATTGAGTATATATATATATATATTCAATGTATAAATGAAATATGGTTGGATTATGTTATACGAAACAACGAAGGATTCTTTCACAACACGCAACCCTGACTTGGCTTGCATTACAGGCAATCACGACCTTCCTCGATAGCGTGTGTTGTACACAATACCGGGTTTTACTAAACAACGATATATTATTATAATATTATTATGAACTATCCATTATGAATAGTATTAACTAAATTTTAAATTTTATAACATTATTATTCATCTTACAAATTTTCTAGAACATGGTATAAGAACAAAATAAAATTTTCGGGTAAAATAAGTATTTTTCAAAAAATGCAGTTTTGCCGGCTTTTGATGGCGCACCAACTTTAAATCTAGTTTTTGACATGTTTATAAGTTAAATTTGACAAAATAAAATTCTTCTTTGGAATCAAGAAATAAAATTTTACTTTGGATAAAATTTTCATATTATTCTGGTAACTTTCATATTTTGATGAATAGTAAAAACATGCTATAGTTTAATGAAAAACAACTTTTTTCATCATAATAATTTATATGGTTAAATTATAATATTTAATGGTTTTAAAGTATAAATAGAATATATTTTTACCATTTAATATAATGTATGTCATTAGAATTGATTTTACATTGAATTCGTAGGTTAAATCAATTCAATCTTTTGCAATGTTTTAAACAAAAAACCCGTTTTCATTCGACAACGGGATTAATTTTAATTTAATTTCTGCAACTTCTGTGTATTTTATTTGAAAAAAATGGATTCCATATTTGGAATCATTGGGTCCAAATTATGTTAACAGGCTACTTTGTTTTTGGGAATTATGAATAGTAACTACGGTAAATTTTATTTACCATTGTTAAAGGTAAATCGGGTAATTAAGGGTAAATATAATATTATAAAATTACCCTAACACTTGGAAAAATCCTATTGGATGACTAAAAGTCGACCCCTATCACCTAAGGGTCGGATTAGATTCATTTAATGGACTTTTTTCCATGAAAATAATTTAATTATTATTAAAACCAAAGAAAGTGACAACATGTCACTCTGTTAAATACTATTAGTATAATAATTTTACGTTAGTGATAAACTTCATGAAACTTAGAACATTAATAGTCTACAGAAATGTAACAAAATTATCTACATCATTAGAATTTATTTATAATTTTTTGGGATTAAATGATTATCATTAATTGTGACACAATAGTGATGCAGAAATTATTTATCTAGTGAAAAATCAAGAATATAGTTTTTATTAAACTAATAGTGACCATAAAAGGCACAAAACCCTGACCAAAACTTATTGGTAATGTAAATGTAAACTATAAAAATCCAATGGTCGAATATTTGACAATTTGGAGTCTCATACAATCAATTATGACACTTATATTATTTTATTTTAAATGATGCCAAAGTTGTTAACTTCATAATTTAATAAATATAACAATTTACATATTGTGATTTTAAGATGATAAATTCGAGTAAAAGTATTATTGTGAAAGGTAATATATTTATATTCATCATAGGATTTTATTTTAAATTTTTATTCAACAAATCAGTATATTAAATAATTATACAAAAATGTTGAAGTAATTATTTTATTAAGAGATAAACCAAATAAATGGTTTTAAAAATAATAAAATAAATATTATATGAACTATTTAATGTGATACAATAATTTTATAGATACACATTACCTTTTATGAATCTATTAAAGATTTTATTTCTAACATATCTTCTGTATATATTTTATTTAAATTCAAATAAATGAACAGTGTCAAAATTGACACTATTGTTTTTTTATACAAATAATATATTATAAAATTGTTTAAAAATCACCAAAATATTTAAAAATTATAAATTTAACTTTATATGTTATATAATCTTATAAAGTAAACAATTATGTAAAATTCACAACAAATAAGTAATTATTTGTTATAATTTAAAATTTAGAATTTTATTACCACAAATAAACATAAATAGATTAAATAAGGATAAATCAAAATGATATGGTTTAAAATAAGATCCAAACATGTCTAAATTTGATTGGTTGATGAGATTAAAACTCTATATCATCTAATCTTTGATTATGAGTCATTTTTGGAGGTTTTTAAGTGGGGTTAGATTTATTATAAATTAATATTTTTAAGAATTCCAAAGGTGCCCCTCTCCTCCCATATAAAAGGGAACCTCCTCCCTCTCCTCCACACACCAATTTGAGCCTTCAATCTCGGCCAAACCCTGAAAAATTATCTTCTCCACTTCCTTAGAAACATCATAGAGGATCCAGTCTACTTTAAAGTCCAATCGTATTTCCCTAAGAGGAGGTTTCAAAGAGGCGTATCGAAGAAGAGGTAATTTCTTCTCCCGATTCTTTCAAGCTTCTTTCTTCTTCAAATTCTTCTTATTTAGTAGTTTCATTATAAAGTAATAACATCAGTATAACTAATATACTTATTTGTTATTATAAATATGAAACAACCCCATTTCACCTTCTATCCATCCTACGGAAAACAAAATCACCGCGCGTGTGTACGTACGGAATACTGTCTCCACGCCGTGGTGTAATCTGTTTTTCCACCAACACCTTACATGGATGGGTATAATGGTGTAAAGAATAACTATAAATAGTTATTATAACATCATACTGATTCTAATATATTGTATCATCAACTCCAATTCAATTCCATAATTATGGAAACGATATCATCGCTCGTGCGTACGTACGGACTACTGTCTCCACGACGCGATGAGATTCATTCTCCATGTTAACCATTTAAGAATGATTATAAAGTATATATAAGAAATAATAATGAAATATATCAAATTATAAATCTACTGGATTTATGTATATATGTATTTCATCTACTTAATTCCATTCGACTCAATAAGGAAACGAAAACAGCATTCATGCGTTCGTACGACCTACCGTCTCCATGAACGGTGTATTTCTTTCCATTTATCGATCTATTATATATATGTATATTATGAATATATATTATATATAAATCATGTTTTATATTCTGGAATTATGTAATCATGATCTAAGTAATCATATGAATAATTACAAGTCAAAACACGGACGACAAATGAAACGATTTTACCCAAAACACTATTTAACATGGAATTTACAAAAGAACGGGTAATATAAAGTCATAAGTGAACCATATATGATACCATAACAATGAATATGATTCTTTAATAAGTCAATGACATTATTTAAAGCATTATACAGGAGGTTCGGATACATACGAAGCATATCAGACATAAGGTAAGGGATAAATTTTGCAAATCTCATTTTTATCCGAGATTGCTTATTCGTAAGTATTTACAGGGGTTATTTCTATCCTCCATGTCCATGTTTTATAAAAGTGTTTTCATGTATGTTTAAAGTAATATTTACCCATTTCTGACTTTTTGACTTTTACTACATGTTATGTAAGGAATCTTTCTTTTGTTTATGTTACGAGGTACTTTTTTGACTTTTTCGACAAAAGTATGAGAAGAATTTTTTTAACTTATACAACATGAAAGGATTTTTACGGTTTCATAAAGCCTTATTTTCATGAATATTACTCCAAAATATTTCATTACTGTTTTCAAAAAAATCTCTTTCTTTTAAAATTGCTTGACGTTTTGTGAAAAGAAATTGATTTTGAAGAATAAAGGATATTTTCCTCAAGAATTCATTTCAAGTATTTTATCAAAACCATTTTTCATCTAAGATGACATTATTTCATATGTGTATGTTTCAAGTATCATGTCTCTATGATTTAAATGGTTTCAATTTTCTTATTATGAAATGATATCCATTTCTTTTATATGGATTATGTGATGATGGAATGATGTTTATGAAACCCATTTTGTTTATTGGGTTATTATGAATGATGTATGTTTTTTGTGGCACAAGTAAGAATGATTTCATTATGAGATGGGTGGGACATATATCTCCCTCCAATGCATTGGGTAAATATTTTATATATCATGAGATAGACATGGCTGGAACGGTAAGTTTATCCGGTTCAGTGTTACAGGAATGAAACGAGGAGTGAACTCGATTCAGAGTGGGACTTTGTCCACTAAGATGGTCTTAGAAGCAATGCCTTGGCTACTATGGAAATCATTACATGTGCTTAATGGATGACACAATTACAAGTTTTATTCCCATGCTATTTTATAATGGTTTATGTTCCATTATGATATATGCCTTATGTACTTCCATGTTTTATGTCGTTGCTCAAGATTTTAATGTTTAAACACTATGTTCATGTTTTTAAGTTCCAATGTATATGGTATGTTTTATTTTATCCATGCTTACCCTTACTGAGCATTTGAGCTCACCCTTTTTATGTTTTATTTTCCCCCAGGATCAAAAGAAAGGTTTTAGGTCAGGAAACAAAAAGTGGAAGATCTTTATGAGAGATGTTGAAGATCTTTCACCACGATTAGAAGATTACGCTCCAAGTTTCCGAAGACAATAAACTATTACGGTCCTTGTGTGTCTGTTTTTTGTTATGTATTAAGTATTCCGGAAAATTAATGTAATGTCCATGTATGTCAATCTTTGGGTCTCTACATTTGGTATCAGAGGAAAGGTTTTGTCAACCTTTGGAAACTAGGATGCGAAAACGTTAGTGAGATCCCTAGAGATATTACTAAGGTATGTCTAGGGATGTACCTAAGGATAAAAATACGTATAGGATATAGTCCTAGAACTATGGTAACAATATTATAATTTAACCTAAGATGTTAGATATTGAGGGTGATCCCCCTTTTATTATGTTGTTTTCCCTAGCATGATTGTTTCCTCTCACACTATTATTTTTCGGTTTTAGAAAATGGATGGAAACATGAAGATTCATGATAATGGAGGATATGACAGACAATAGAATGATTTTCGTCATGAGAAACCAAATGAAACGAGATCTGGAAGTCCAAACATCGTTATTATGCCTAATCAGCAATCTCATAATATGATCAATAATCTCAACTTTGATAAGTTTCCTGACTCAGATAATAAGAGAAAGATGGAGTTTCATGATGATCATAGAGGAAAAAAATTTCAATTTGTATCATGTAAATCATGTGGGAAGAGGCATCAGGGAGATTGTTTCAAAGGAACTGGAAGATGATTTGGGTGTGGAAAAGGACACAGAGCCAGTAAGTTCAAAGGAAAAGGTTCAGTTAACACAATGGACAAGGATAATGGTATTTCTACGACATCAACAATGATTAGTTGTTTTAAATGTGGAATGTACGGGCATTATGCAAACCAATTCCCTAATAGAAAATCTCATGAAGAGAATCAACATGGTCATATAGGTAGTATTTATGTGGATGATGATGAGGAGACTACAAATGATATATGAGCTGAAAGAAGTGTTGAATCTTAGTCGGTTGTTTTAGAAGGTAATGGAATGATTGTATGTTTATCGAGAGTTATGTTGTATAGTTAATGGTACTATGGAATAAAGAATCATCTAAGGATTGTTAAACTATTGTTTTTCCTAAAAGTATTTGAACGTATATGATGAATGGTACCAGTAACCATGGAATTTTATTCAGATATTTTTGTAAAGTAGATGATATGTGCATAATGAAGGAATAAGAAGATAATGAGATGTTTGATTGTATTCATGAGCTCATGATTGATATAAGGACTAAGTGATATCATGGTTTGAGTATATAGAATTTTGAGGATTTTGGTATGTGGAAAGTGTTAACTTTTAACTGTATTCATGTCTTCACTAAGGTTCAATGGGTATTAATTTTTCAAGAGAATACATGATTAAGGCCTTCGAACATTTGTAATGTGACCAACAGGACATATCTTATGATATATGGGGATCCAAGATGGTATTAAATCACTGGTAATCGTTTTCACTATATTATGTGAGTGGACTGCAATATTATGGATAAGCCTAAAGATTGGAATGGATTATGTTGGACATAAGTTAGTATTTTTTAAGGATAGAACCTTTTTCGATATTATTGATGGGATGATATAGTAATGTAGTTTTAGAAAAAGGACAACCTGGTGGACGGGCGACAGCCCATCACGTCGGACAAGGCTATGGGAATCGAACCCACAACCGTAGTGTGACTGGCCTTTATTGCCTACCACTGGCCTACAGAAAGTCCCTGGTTAGTAGAAACTAGTTTTATTTTATTAAGCGGTATGATATATGAAGTATAAGTTCATTTTTGGAACCATATACGATTAATCTAACCATAAGATGGACTTATAACTTTTGCTAACCTTTTGTTTGAAAGATATGTAATGACCCATCATTCTATCACATGATCTGCTAACACATCACGAATAACAAATTCAACTTCATTTCATTAAGGGATGAAGTGGAAATTGTTCAATTCATGAACAACAGTGAGATTGTACCAAAATCATGCAAGTATTTCTCTTAATTCGTCAACTTTATGGAAATGATCTTGAAAACCAAAAATGTTGTCCTTGTTCCCTTATATCTGATTAATCAGATGGTACCTTAGATCATCACAAATCAATAGCTTTGTGATTTTTGGCTTTTTCATAGCCATGTTCTCTACCAATCTCCATCAGAACTTGATGGTTAGATTTTTCTTCCATATCCATATTTTCACCTATGTTCTCTTACGTGGAAACCCTGTGATGAGTTAATTTGGGTAACCATTACATTTCATACTTTAGTTTTTAAAAGCCATGTTTTGGTATTCCTTTTTACGATGTGGGTTTCTATCAAACAAACTTTTGAGTAGTAAACCATTTATAACCCTGATGAATTTCGAGGGCGAAATTCATTTTAAGGGTGGTAGAATGTGACACCCCGATATTTTATGAAAAATATTTTTTAATTTCATTAATGTCTTTTGTTTTATGCTACACCAAGATTACCTTGCGCTATATGCAACACCGTATTAGCTTGAAGTATACACAACACTATTCTTGGATCGTGTTACACACAATTTTGATAATAGTTATTCTACGCAACATTGAGTATATATATATATATATTCAATGTATAAAAGAAATATGGTTGGATTATGTTATACGAAACAATGAAGGATTCTTTCAAAACATGAAACCCTTACATGGCTTGCATTACACGCAATCGCGACCTTCCTCGATAGCGTGTGTTGTACACAATACCGGGTTTTACTAAACAACGATATATTATTATAATATTATTATGAACTAGCCGTTATGAATAGTATTAACAAAATTTTGAATTTTATAACATTATTATTCATCTTACACATTTTCTAGAACATGGTATAAGAACAAAATAAATATTTCAGGTAAAATAAGTATTTTTCAAAAAATGCAGTTTTGCCGCCTTTTGATGGCGCACCCACATTAAATCTAGTTTTTGACATTTTTATAAGTTAAATTTGAAAAAAATAAAATTCTTCTTTGGAATAAAGAAATAAAAATTTACTTTGGATAAATTTTTCGTATTATTCTGGTAACTTTCATATTTTGATGAATAGTAAAAACACGCTATATTTTAATAAAAAACAACTTTTTTCATCGTAATAATTTATATGGTTAAATTATAATATTTAATGGTTTTAAAGTATAAATACAATATATTTTTACCATTTAATATAATGTATGTCATTAGCATTGATTTTACATTGAATTCGTAGGTTAAATCAATTCAATTTTTTGCAATGTTTTAAACAAAAACCCGTTTTCATTCGACAATGGGATTAATTTTTATTTTATTTCTGAAACTTCTGTGTATTGAATTTGAAAAAATGTATTCCATATTTGGAATTAGTGGTTCCAAATTATGTTAATAGGCTACTTTTTATTTTTTGGGAATTATGAATAGTAACTACGGTAAATTTTATTTACCTTAGTAAAAGGTATATCGGGTAATTAAGGGTAAATATAATATTATAAAATTACCCTAACACTTGGAAAAATCCTATTGGATGACTAAAAGTCGACCAATATCACATAAGGGTCAGATTAGATTCATTTAATGGACTTTTTTCCATGAAAATAATTTAATTATTATTAAAACCAAAGAAAGTGACAACATGTCACTCTCTTAGATACTATAAGTATAATAAATTTAAGTTAGTGATAAACTTCATGAAACTTCGAACATTAATAGTCTTCAGAAATCTAACAAAATTATCTACATCATGAGAATTTATTTATAATTTTTTGGGATTTAATAATTATCATTAATTGTGACACAATAGTGATGCAGAAATTATTTATCTAGTGATAAATCAAGAATATAGTTTTTATTAAACTAATAGTGACCATAAAAGGCACAAAACCCTGACCAAAACCTATTGTTCATGAAAATTTAAAATATAATCATCCAATGGTCGAATATTTGACCATTTGGAGTCTTATACAATCAATTATGACAGTTATATTATTTGTTTTTATGATGCCAAATTTTTCACCTTCATAATTTAATAAATATAAAAATTTAAATATTGTGATTTTAAGATGATAAATTAGAGTAAAAGTATTACTGTAAAAGATAATAGATTTATCTTCATCATAGGATTTTATTTTAAATTTTTATGCAACAAATCAGTATATTAAATAATTATACAAAAATGTTGTAGTAATTATTTTATTAAGAGATAAACCAAATAAATGGTTTTAAAAATAATAAAATAAAAATTATATGAGATATTTAATGTGATCCACTAATTTTATAGATAAAAATGACATTTTATGAATCTATTAAAGCTTTTAGTTCGAACATATCTTCTGTATATATTTTATTTAAATTCAATTAAATGAATAGTGTCAAAATTGACACTATTGTTTTTTTATAATAACAATATATTATAAAATTGTTTAAAAATCACAAAAATATTTAAAAATTATAAATTTAAATTTATATGGTCTATAATGTTATAAAGTAAAAAATTATGGAAAATTCACAACAAATAATTAATTATTTGTTATAATTTTAAATTTATAATTTTATTACCACAAATAAACTTAAATAGATTAAATAAGGATAAATCAAAATGATAAGGTTTAAAATAAGATCCAAACATGTCTAAATTTGATTGGTTAATGACATTACAACCCTATATCATCTAAGAATCAATTATGAGTCATTTTTTGTGGTTTTATGTGGGGTTAGATTTATTATAAATTAATATTTTTAAGAATTCCAAAGGTGCCCCTCTCCTCCCTTATAAAAGGGAACCTCCTCCCTCTCCTCCACACACCAATTTGAGCCTTCAAGCTCGGCCAAACCCTGCCAAATTATCTTCTCCACTTCCTTATAAACATCCTAGAGGTTTTGGTCTACTTTAAAGACCAATCTTAGTTCCCTAAGAGGAGGTTTCAAAGAGGCGTATCGAAGAAGAAGTAATTTCTTCTCCAGATTTTTTCCAGCTTCATTCTTCTTCAACTTCTTCTTATTTGGTTGTTTCATTATAAAGTAATAACATCAGTATAAATAATATACTGATTTGTTATTATAAATATGAAACAACCCCATTTCACCTTCTATCCATCCTACGGAAAACAAAATCACTGCGCGTGCGTACGTACGGAATACCGTCTCCACGCGGTGGTGTAATCTATTTTTCCACCAAAACCTTACATGGATGGGTATAATGGTGTAAAGAATAACTATAAATAGTTATTATAACATCATACTTATTCTTATATATTGTATCATCCACTCCAATTCAATTCAACAATTATGGAAACGATATCATCGCTCGTGCGTATGTACGGACTACCGTCTCCACGACGCGATGAGATTCACTCTCCATGTTAACCATTTAAGAATAATTATAAAGTATATATACGAAATAATAATGAAATATATGACATTATAAAGCTACTTTATTTATGTATATATTTATGTCATCTAATTAATTCCATTCAACTCAATAAGGAAACAAAAACAGCGTTCATGCGTACGTACAGCCTACCGTCTCCATGAACGGTGTATTTCTTTCCATTTATTAATTATTATATAAATGTATATTCTGAATATATATTTTATATGAATCATGTTTTATATTCTGGAATTATGTAATCATGATCTAAGTAATCATATGAATAATTACAAGACAAAACACGGACGACAAATGAAACGATTTTACCCAAAACACTCTTTAACATGGAATTTACAAAATAACGGGTAATATAAAGTCATAAGTGAACCATATATGATATCCTAACAATAAATATTATTCTGTAATAAGTCGATGACATTATTTAAATCATTATACAGGAGGTTCGGATACATACGAAGCATATCAGACATAAGGTAAGGGATAAATTTTGCAAATCTCATTTTTATCCGAGATTGCTTATTCGTAAGTATTTACAGGGGTTATTTAAATCCTCCATGCCCATGTTTTATAAAAGTGTTTTCATGTATGTTTAAAGTCATTTTTACCCATTTCTGAATTTTTAACTTTTACTACATGTTATGTGAGGAATCATTGTTTTGTTTACGTTACGAGGTACTTTTTTGACTTTTTCGACAAAAGTACGAGAAGATTTTTTTAACTTATATGACATGAAAGGATTTTTACTGTTTCATAAAGCCTTATTTTCATGAAGCTTCCTCCAAAATATTTCATTACTGTTTTCAACAAAATCTCTTTCTTTTAAAATTGCTTGTCAGTTTGTGAAAAGAAATTGATTTTGAAGAAGAAAGGATATTTTCCTCAAGAATTCATTTCAAGTATTTTATCAAAACCATTTTTCATCTAAGATGACATTATTTTATATATGTATGTTTCAAGTATCATGTCTCTATGATTTAAATGGTTTCACTTTTCTTATTATGAAATGATATCCATTTCTTTTATATGGATTATGTGATGATGGAATGATGTTTATGAAACCCATTTTGTTTATTGGGTTATTATGAATGATGTATGTTTTTATGTGGAACAAGTAAGAATGATTTCATTATGAGATGGGTGGGACCTATATCTCCCTCCAATGCATTGGGTAAAGATTTTATATCTCATGAGATAGACATGACTGGAATGGTAAGTTAATCCGGTTCAGTGTTACAGGAATGAAATGAGGAGTGAAATCGATTCAGAATGGGACATTGTCCACTAAGATGGTCTTGGCAGCAATGCCTTGGCTACTATGGAAATCATTACATGTGCTTAATGGATTCCACAATTACATGTTTTATTCCCATGCTATTTTATCATGGTTTATGTTCCATTATGATCTATGCCTTGTGTACTTCCATGTTTTATGTCGTTGCTCAAGATTTTAATGTTTAAACATTATGTTCATGATTTTAAGTTCCAATGTATATGGTATGTTTTATTTTATCCATGCTTACCCTTACTGAGCATTTGAGATCACCCTTTTTATGTTTTATCTTCCCCCAGGATCAAAAGAATGGTTTTAGGTCAGGAAAAAAAAGTGGAAGATCTTTATGGGAGATGTTGAAGATCTTTCACCACGATTAGAAGATTACGCTCCAAGTTTCCAAAGACACTAAACTATTATGGTCCTTGTGTGTCTGTTTTTGTTATGTATTAAGTATTCCTCAAAAGTAATGTAATGTCCATGTACGTCAAGCTTACGGTCTCTACAATTTGGAACCAATGAGTTCAAATATGAAATCCATTTTTCAAAATTCAAAACACAGAAGTTGCAGTAATTAATTTAAAATTAATCCCGTTATTAAAAAAATGTGTTTTAAAAGTTAAAACATTATCAAAGATTGAAATGTTTTTACCAATGAATTCAACGTAAAATTAACGAAAATGACTTACATTAAATTTAAGGTTAAAAATATATTATATTTATACTTTAAATCGATTAAATTTTATAATTTAACCACATAAATTATCTTGGTGAAAAAAGTTGTTTTTAAGAAATATTTAGCGTATTTTTATTATTCAACAAAATATGAAAGTTAACAGAAAAATATAAAAAATTTATCCAAAGTAAATTTTTATATCCTTACTGAAATGAATAAGTTTATTTTTTCTAATTGAACTTATAAACATGTAAAAACCTAGATTTAAAGTTGGGGCGCCATCAAAAGGCGATAAAACATCATTTTTTGAAAAATACTTATTTTACCCAAAAATTTTATTTTCTTATCATACCATGTTATAAAATACGTGTAAGATGAGTTACTATGTAATAAAATTCAAAATTTAGTTAATAACATACATAACATCTAGTTCATAACAATATATCATAGTTTAGTGAAACTCTGTATTGTGTAAAACACACGCTATTGAGGAAGGTCGCTCTTGCATGCAACACAAGCCAAGAATAGTGTTTGTATATACTACAAGCTAATATTGTGTTGTGTATAGCGTATGCTAATCTTGGGGCAGCGTACAACACAAGACAACAAAGATATTAAAAGGAATATTTCTCTAAAATCTTGGGTTGTTACATATACCCCCTCCCTCATCTATATAAATATATGGATTAGATTCATCAAGGTATTCCTCCAATGTTGTACATCCCACCAATATAAAATTTCACAATGTGTTTGATCTTATACCATCTATTGTTTCACAAACTAAGAATGAATCACATGGGATTTCAAATCTGATAAGATATTTCCATTATTACATTTATATTTTCCATCATTTACCTCATCATTAGGTTTATTATCCAATACATCTTTCACTATTGGATTCCAAATTATGCGTATGATCTTTGAACAATATCATTATGGGCCTCCTCAAAGGTGTTATCCCCAACATCCACATTTTCTCCTTTTAAAATGTCAATATTCTTGGAAGTACATTCCATTGAAGGTAAATATTTATTATTAGAGATTTCTAGGAAATAACCATATTCATAATCTACACTGAATATTTTATTTTAACATCTTTCTTGATAATGGAATCATTATCTCTTGATGCTAAACTATAAGACAGTATCCTTACTGGATGATGTCAAACTGCATTTACGGTATTTACACATGACCTTAAAATATTTTATTCATTCTAAATGAGATTTTATTATTTTTTATATGGGATATGTAGAACGACTCTATATGGTTCAATACCCATATCGTTAATATTTTATTTACACCCAATTTTCCATATTCCAAATAGAATCAACAACTATCACGAACAACCATATTACTCACAAGTGCTTAATTATATCACCATTTCATGTTATATTCCCAAAGGGGTCCATTATGCTTGTTTCACTTACCCTATGAAGTCTAACATGTAAAGACCCGTAAATTTCATAAATTTTATTTTAAATTTACGGGTCTTTACATTACTCCCACCTCAGGGCTTTACATCCCCGTAAAGCATTAACACAAACTAGGGATACAAAAGTGGTACTGAGCACACATCTGAGCCTTCCGCTCCCATGTACTCACCTGGAGGTTCCCGTGCTGCCTACGAAAATGCACAAGAGGAATCGACCGTCCTCGTAGGACCCACTCCTGTCGATCCTCAACCTCTACTAGAACTCTGAAAAAGTCACCCCATCGCCAACGTTCAGCTCCCCATGGTCGATGATATGTGAAGGATCATACACATATCTCCTCAGCTGAGGTATATGGAATATTTCATGCAACCGGTGCAATTGAGGTGGAAAGGTGAAGCGGTAAACCACCTCACCTACCCTACTGGGAACCAAGAAAGGTCCATAGAACCTCTAAGATATCTCTCCGCCTCGGCTACATCTCCGTAAACCTCGTCGAGGTGAGACCCGTATAAGATCATGGTCGCCATCCTCAAACTATAGAGGTCTCCCTTTCCTGATTAGAACTGAAACTCAAAACTCCTGCTTCCACGAGGGTAAGGTTGGCTGACCCAAGATTGATCGGCTACACCCTCCCATGCACGAGTTTATCCTGTGATTCCTGGGGTTTCCTTTTTTCCGACCAAGGAAAACCCATCCTGACGTTTTCCTAATATCATCAATTTGAGTATGAACAGTGATTGCCCAATCCATACTCAAACTAACGTCGTAAGGCCTCGACGCTGCCACCAAGAGATCCCAACCGAGACTCTTGCCTCAAGGGTCAGATCACACCATCGGAGTAAGTGTGACTATCGAGTCTCCTCCCAATGGTATCTCCAGACGTGAGGGTCAAGTCAATGGCTTAACCGGAAACTCTAGGTCTGGGACTAGATTCTTGGAAGGAAGGGATGATTCGTATCGATTTCTGTGGCTACGACAGCTAGTAGAACACATAGTCCGCACTTCAAATCATCCTTAGAGCACTTTCGGTCTCCCTCCTTGACCGCATGCAGCTACTCTGTTCCCCTGCCCTCCAGCTCCCTGAGCCTGTAGGGAACAACAAAGACAGGTGGTTGTAACATGTTGAAATGTACACCACCTCATGCTTCTCTCCTAGCTCGGCCTCCATGTTTGCTGCTCTACAGATTTATCTGTCCTTAACATTTCCTCTTCTTGAAACATTTTCACGCCCAAGTCTCTGAGACTGGCACCATCTTGCTGCATTCCAACTTCTATCATTCTATAGATGTATTCGTTCATCCAAAGAGCATTCCACCACAAGGTTCTCTCTAGCTCCCTAACATGAGTAGGAATGCATAGAGGAAAACGTGATGGCTCAGATATCCTTAAACACACCACGCTCAGTGGTCCGAGCTCTATAGAACTGATCGAATCGTATTTATCGAGTACCCAGAATGTTCAGTACGCCTCGATGAATACTCAGCTACCGACTCGTTGTCCTGACGAAGCTGTATAAGCTCTAGAAAACATTTATCCACCTCCTCAAGCCAGTCCTCAGCCACCTGTGAGTCAGGTTCGCCTCAGAACATGAGGGTATCTGATGTTGGAACACATATAAGGCAGTAAGCCTACATGTGTGACCTACCGGTACCGCCGGTTGTAACTGTTGACCAACAGGTAGTGATGTATAGCTGACACATTACCCGAAGGCACTATCTCAGGCATCGGTCCTCGTACTGAAGCCTCATCACTAAGAAGACCATCCTCATGGTCATTCACTGGAAAAAACTAGTGTCCAAGTCCACCATCCACTCTATTGATGTCTTAGCTAGGTGAAAAACTCTAGCAATCACCTCCAGCCAGTGCTCTGCTGTCTGGGAATCTGCCTCTCCTCGTAACCTCAGAGGCCTCTGCTACTGGAACTTGTGCAACGTGCTCTGTCGGCGTGCACTGTCTGCTAGTATGGAAAGTGGAATATGCTTCCCAAAAGGTTGTGGTGCTGCTGGTAGACCACCCGAAGGTGCCAACATAGTAAAAAGGGCCCCGCACCGGAGCCTCATCGCTCGGTGGGCCGTCATCGTGTACTATCTCAGAACTCCAACTGACTGTCTGCGTGGAGAGATCCTGAACAGATGCGACACGGTCAACAATTTATACCTGGTGAGCTGACCTGGTTTGAAATGAATTTAAAACTTTTGGAAACACACACGCAATCAGTGTTTTCATGCACAAAGTCAGAAATCAGAAGTCAAGGACCTGGTGTACGGATACGTCAGTCGCCACACCAACACTAGACTCCTTGAACTGAAGACCACACTCGGTACTCTCAACACTATTGCTTCACATAGAAAAATATCAGAGTCCTGAGTTCTGCGGTAGGACCGATCTCCTCTGATACCAATTTGTCACGACCCGTCCTCAGGGCCCGTGCCGTGACTACCCCAAGCCCGCCTTCCATATGCCAGGGGCTGGCGACTAGCACCAAAGGCATAAATCCTGATAACTGGGAAGGCATTACCTTTATAAAAGTAACAAAACACCACAGAGTACAAGCAGAAGTAAAACACCAAGTACAAAAAAATAAGTTCTGAAAAGTAAATGGTCCAGAATACAAACCCAAATGAAAGAACAGCTACAACTGAAAGAAGGTACAACAAAGACAACAGCTGGAAGAAAGGAAGCAGCTCCTGGGTCGTCCTCCTCGGATCCTACCTGAAGGGTAGGTACAGATAGCATAGCTCTTGGATCGTCCACCACGGATCCTACCTGAATGGTAGGTACAGATAGCACATCTCCTTAATGCTCTCGCCCGTCAACCCCCTCCAAGTGTCGCCTCGTCGTGAAGTCCACCTCCGGATACTGACTCGTTGGGTGGTCCACCTCTGGGTACCGTCCAGTCCTCGAACACTCGGCCTTCGTCAGCACTGCCCGTCATCTGCAACCAACACAACGAGGTTCGGGCATAGCCTGTGCAGGGGTGAGTATAACGATACTCAGTAGGGACCCCGAGACCCTCAAGGTCTCACTAAAACCAATAAGGAAAACCACAAAAAAGATCTCAACAGATAACCTCTACTTAGGTATATGCCCTAAGTTATCAAGTAACCCATCTCAATCATGAGAAAACACAAGATTATGAAATCAACGGATAACCACTAACCAAGTATATGACCATACATATTCCTAAGTTATCATGTGACCCATCTCAATAATGAGGTAAACACAAAGGTCATAGACTCAGTTCAAACCAGGATTTTCATTATCGAAACCGTAACTGCTGAAGAGCCCCATCTCTGGAGTGTACAGTGCTCTTGTCACGACTCCGAGGTACTGCTCACTTACCTAAGACTGCTGAGGTACTCCTCCTGTCGAGTAATGTGGGTCTGCTGCTACAACCAAGCGCTTCCCACCATGGGTCTGCCGCTACAACCAAGCGCTCCCCCTCATAGCCTCCAGAGGTACTCCTTCTGTTGAGTACCGTGGGTCTGCCGCTACACCAAGAGCTCCTCCGCCGTGGTTCTACCGCTACAACCAAGATCTCCCCCTCATAGCCTTCAGAGGTACTCCTTCTGTTAAGTACCGCTGGTCTGCTGCTACAACCAAACGCTCCTCCGCCGTGGGTCTGCCGCTACAACCAAGCGCTCCCCCTCATAGCCTCCAGAGGTACTCCTTATGTTAAGTACCACGGGTCTGCCGCTACAACCAAGCGCTCCTCCGCCATGGGTTTGCCACTACAACCAAGCGCTCCCCACTGGGATATCCGAAACACACAGAGTCGATCGTTCATGCAGTCGTCAGGTCTCAGCCGGTTACACGGTCTCCATACTCCACACGCTTGTCTCCGCGAGGGTCCGCCCCACAAGCTACTGGTGGATACTACAATTATCACAAAGTTCCACGAATAAGTATCTCAAAGGACCGCCTCGTCACAGGGGTCTCAATGCAACATACAGCGCGTTAATCGGACGCCCGGTCTGTGTGTTACTAGCCTTTTCGTCCCCGGGGCCCGATTGGTTTCATGTGAGAACAAATCCGGCTGTAACTCAACTGTACCCCAAACTCTCATAGGGTAAACTCATAGGGACCTTTTCTTCACGTGATCACCAACGCCGCTGATGGTTCGTTAAACGGACGTCCAGTCTGAAAGTTATCAGCTTTTCCGTTCGAGGGGCCCAGTTGGATTTCGGGTGCGATCCAACCCAACTACTATCCAAATGCATCCAAAACTCAATAAACGTATGCCAAAAGTTCCATCTCGTCAAGAGAAAATCAATGAGACAGACGGCGCGTCAATCGGATGCCCGGTCTGTGAGTTATTGGTTTTTTCGTTCTAGGGGCCCGGTTGGTTTCATGAGTGAACCAACCCAACTGCACTCCGAAGACATCCAAACCTCGAGCGGAGTAAGCCAAAAGTTCCATCTCATCAAGAGGAATCCAACAAAGTCGATGACACGTCAATCGGACGTCCGGAGCTCAAGATATAAGCGTTTCGGCTCTGAGGGCCCGGTTGGTTTCGTATTCGAACCAACCCGGCCAAACCCAAAGTTCTCTGAAACCTTGAGTGTAATATAAAGAAACGATCGTCTCGATCCAAGGATCACTACGCAACTGATGGTGCATCGATCGGAGGTCCCTAGCCCATGATATAGGCAAAAGACCGAAAGTGATCCGAAAATGGGGGGTCGGGGCCCGGTCTGACACGGACCCCCCCCCCCTGAGGTGGGAGTAATTTAAAGAACCATAAATTTCAAAGAATTTTTTTTCTTAAATTCTTTGGGATTTTACAAGAACACAGTTTCTGACGGCACCTGATTTCGAGGCCCGGTGTGGCCGGAATCAATTTTCGAAGTTTAGCTCGGGTACATTCAGTGAACGAACGAGCAGGCTTTTCTAACTTTTGAACCGGTGCTCGGAATCGGAATCCGAGGGCACCGATGAACTCGCAGCGCCGGTAATTTCTTAAGGGGACCTTAAGCGCAGATGCGTTTTGTTGCATGTGGTGGTTAATTTTTGGGGATTCGATAAGTCTAAAATAAATTATAGTGTTACAATTTATTTTTAGTAGAAGTTAATATCTCCATAGAGAAGTTAGAGGTGGGGCCACACCCCACCTAACTTGCCAACAGAGGTTATGACCAATGGTGGTGGGGTCCACATGAAACCTCAACCCTTCACCTTCCCTTTAAAACCCCTTGTGTTTATTTTTTTAACTCCCTACCCCCCCCCCATTATTTGGGTAACTCCTCTCTCTCTCTCCCTTATAACTCATGACAACTCACACTTTAATTAAGTTGTTGAAACTCTTAATCAATGGAGTGTTTGAATTTTGAACTTTTTATGCATGGAATGGTTAAAATAAAATAAGAGAGAAACCTTATTTTATTTTTTGGTTGGGTTGTGGGGAGATTTGGGGGAAAAATCTCTTGAGTTGTGAAGAGCACTTCATCTCCTTCATTGAAGAACACTGAAACCTCCGGCGAGGAACGACACACTCTTCCACGAAGGACGACGATGCACCCTCCATCCACTTCTTCTTGCAACAAGAGAGGAGATGTCAATTCTTCTTTGGGTGCACTTCTATAATGACGGAAGCGACAAACACCAACGATCGTCGTCCCTCTCTATCCTTTCTTTGCCATGTCGTTCTACCGTGACGTTCGACTTCGGCGACTCGACGACGTGCGATGTCAATTTCGAGGTAGGGGTTTATTGCTTCCTGTTCATGAAACATCATTTGTCGTTCCTCGTCTTATATTTTTGGGCCGCTTGTTATCATCTTAATGGGAGGAGGTCGGACCGCACGAACACGGCCGACCCTCCTCCCCCTTTGTTGTTGTGTTGTTGCGGTTCGGAAGATGGCGGCATGGTGCGACGACACCGCGCGGGAACCTGGAGGAATGCGGCAAGGATGTGCGGCGCCGTCGCGCCATTCCGTCGAGACCGAACGAAAGTGTGGTCGTAATTGGGACCGCGAAGGCGAACGGAATACTCCGCAGTTTGTTCTTTTGAAGTGCGGAACGACGAGCATTGACAGAACGGGCCGTAGAGACGATTTGATGTTTCCGCAGTGAAGAACGGAACTCGGGATCAGCATCGACGCAGACTGAAGTGAAAACAGACCACCATAGAAATTCCGGTGGCCCGTGGACCCCACCAGAGGCGCGGGTGGCTGGAGGCGGCGGCGCCCTGGCATGCCGCCTAGACAAACCGCCGCGGCTGAAGCCGCGGCGGCGAGCGAGCGGATCCCGCGGCCGAGCGGGATCCAGGGGGACACGGCGCACACCGCGTCCGCAGAGCGCCTGCTCGCTGGCCGAGCCGAGCCAGCTTGGGTAGACCGGGCTGGGCCGGGTCGCGCCCTACTGGGTCGGACCCGGACCCGGGTCGGGTCGACCCAGGGGGGTTGGACCGGGTCAGATCGGGCCCATACCCCCCATTTTCGGATCACTTTCAGTCTTTTTTCCATATCATGGGCTACGGACCTCCGATCGACGCACCGTCTATTGCGTAGCGATCCTTGGATCGCGACGGTCGTTTCGGTATATTACGCTCAAGGTTTCGGAGAACATTGGGTTCGACCGGGTTGGTTCGGATACGAAACCAACCGGGCCCTCAGAGCGAAAACACTTATATCATGACCTCAAGACGTCCGATTGATGTGCCATCGACATTGTTGGATTCCTCTTGATGAGACCGAACATTTGGCTTACTCTGCTTGAGTTTTGGATGCCGTCAGAGTGCGGTCGGGTTGGTTCGCTCACGAAACCAACTGGGCCCCGGGAACGAAAAAGCCAATAACTCACAGAACGGGCGTCCGATTGACGCGTCGTCTGTCTCGTTGATTTCCTCTTGATGAGACAGAACATTTGGCATACTTCGCTTGAGTTTTGGATGTAGTTGGATAGTGGCTGGGTTGGATAGTGGCTGGGTTGGATCGCACCCGAAATCCAACCGGGCCCCTGGAACGGAAAAGATGATAACATTCAGACTGGACGTCCGTTTGACGAACCGTCAGCGACGTTGGTGATCACGTGGAGAAACGGTCCCTATGAGTTTACCCTATGAGAGTTTGGGGTACAGTTGAGTTATGGCCGGATTGGTTCGCATACAAAACCAACCGGGCCCCAGGGACGAAAAGGATAGTAACACACAGACCGGACGTCTGATTGACGCGCCGTCTATTGCGTTGAGACCCCTGTGACAAGGTGGTCCATTGAGATACTTCTTCGTGGAACTATCTGATACTTGTAGTATCGACCAGTAGCTCGTGGGGCGGACCCTCACGGAGACGAGCATGCAGAGTACGGAGACCGTGTAGCCAGCTGAGACCTGACGACTACTTGACAGATCGACTCAGTGTGTTTCGGATAGCCCACTGGGGAGAGCCTGGTTGTAGCGGCAGACCCACGAAGGAATAGCGCTTGGTTGTAGCGGCAGACCCGCGGTACTTAACAGAAGGAGTACCTCTGGAGGCTATGAGGGCGAGCATTCGGTTGTAGTGGCATACCCATGACGGAGGAGCACTTGGTTGTAGCGGCAGACCCGCGGTACTTAACAGAAGCAGTACCTCTATAGGCTATGAGGGGGAGCGCTTGGTTGTAGCGGTAGACCCACGGCAGATGAGCGCTTGGTTGTAGCGGCAGACCCGCGGTACTCAACAGAAGGAGTACCTCTGGAGGCTATGAGGGGGAGCGCTTGGTTGTAGCGGCAAACCCATGGTGGGAAGCGCTTGGTTGTAGCAGTAGGCCCACAGTACTTGACAGGAGGAGTATCTCAGGAGTCTTAGGTTAGTGAGCAGAACCTCAGAGTTGTGACAAGACCACTGTATACTCCAGAGACGGGGCTCTTCAGCAGTTATGGTTTCGATAATGAAAATCCTGGTTTGAGCTGAGTCTATGACCTTTGTGTTTACGTCATGATTGAGAAGGGTCACATGATAACTTATGTATATGTATGGGCATATACCTGGGTAGTGGTTATCCGTTGATTTCATAATCTTGTGTTTCCTCATTATTAAGATGGGTTACTTGATAACTTAGGGCATATACCTAAGTAGAGGTTATCTTTTGAGATATTCTTTGTGGTTATCCTTGTTGGTTTTAGTGAGACCTTGAGGGTCTTGGGGTCCTTACTGAGTATCGTTATACTCACCCATTCACGGGCTATGCCCACACCTCGTTGTGTTGGTTGCAGATGACGGGTAGTGCTGACGGAGGCCGAGTGTTCGAGGACTGGATGGTACCCGGAGGTGGACCACCCGACGAGTCATTATCCGGAGGTGGACTTCACGGTGAGATGAGACTCGAAGGGGGTTGACGGGCGAGAGCATTGAGGAGCTGTGCTATATGTACCTACCCTTCAGGTAGGATCCGTGGTGGACGATCTAGGAGATACGCTATCTGTACCTACCCTTCAGGTAGGATCCGAGGAGGATGACCCAGGAGCTGCTTCCTTTCTTCCAGCTGATGTCTTTGTTGTACCTTCTTTCAGTTCTAGCTGTTCTTTCATTTGGGTTTTTATTCTGTCCCATTTACTTTTCAGCACTTCTTTTTTGTACTTGGTGTTTTACTTCCGCTTGTACTCTGTGGTGTTTTGTTACTTTTATAAAGTTAATGCCTTCCCAGTTATCGGGATTTACGCCTTTGGTGCTAGTCGCCAGCCCCTGGCCTATGGAAGGCGGGCTTGGGGTAGTCACACCACGGGCCCCGAGGACGGGTCGTGACATAACAATACTCATTGGTCCATATTACATTAAAGTTCTAAGATAAAGTAAAACTCCTCTATTATTCCCTTAGTAGTTATTTCATGGAACCGTTCACTTAGTTATCCTTACTGCATGATTTTTCATTGTACAGATTAGTCTTTATCACATGAACTATAAAGGTATTTCATGAGAAATTAAGTGGAAAAAATATTTTTATTTTATGATTACATTTAAAATGATATGTAGGAATCATATTTTATAGGCATGATCCCAAAACCATCAACACCAACAACTTCACTAAATGGAGATGAACATCTATGTGCCTAACTATGGAGATTAAACTATAACTCCTTAAAATTTTGTGTCACAATGTATTTGTTATACATGACATAAATCCTATAATAAATATTAATGGATCCACTAATAGGGAACCACTAAAATATATTTTTTGATCTATTGATGTAAAACATATGATAGTCAAAGGATTCCATGTTCATGGAATTCCCCTCTTTCAAAAAGATGTTTACATTGATACATGAAAAAGACCAACAATATATGTGGGATCAAACTATTATGCACTTGGATGCGGGAATGATTCGAGAAACATTTCATAAATCAATAATAGTGGACAAGGGTATCCAATTATCATATAAGTCGTTTTTATGAGTATGACTACCTACCCTCACAACCAACGTTTATTCCTATGATCAATTTATGGAAAATCCCCCAGTGACCACCTACTATTGTAAGGAAAAGTACAAAAGAAATATGATATCTCCATATATGATAGTCATTGTGTATTTCTTGTTTGGGGAGTACACCCCTATCGACATAAAATGAAAAATAGTAAACCTAACATGAATAATTCATTTGTTCCATCCTTTCATAATCATACACCATTCCACTATCACATAGAAAAAAATGTCTTAACGTGATGCCTTTAATTGTGATAGAAAATATAAATACATTAATTTAAATTTTTATGTTTTAATGATGGGTTTTATTATATATTAATTTTTTGACCATACAACCATGGAAACTCATTTTAATAAAAATTAATTTCATCCTCAAAATAACAAAAATTATCATTATTTTTTACAAGAGATGGATCCTCATCAAGTAATAAGAAATTTTCACCTATTATGTGACGTAAACACCAGGTGATGAATGAACATTTTGAGGTGTACCAAATAAATTGTAAAATCACGAATATAGAAGTAAAATATGAATCCCACTTAGGCATAAATCCTTAATGATAATATTATCAGGGATGTATTAAGAGGAAATTGGTATAACCTCTGTTGACGCTCCATTCCATCACAGAGTCTAACAACTGAAAAAGGGGAATACCTTAAGCACAAAGAGAATCATCATTTGAAGAAACATCAAAAATTGACAAAGGCATGAACATGGATTTGTTTACACATGGGTTTCACAGGTTTTATCAAGGTCACACAAGTATACTTTCATGCCACATATTGGGTGCGCAGATGACTTGCACGCCCTATTTGATTTTCTCCCAAGGTTTTCAATTCCTTATAAATACCCCTTTCGGGCCCCCCATTTTGGGGATGGAAAAAATCCAAAAGTCAGATGTGAGCTCTCTGCACTCTAGTCTCAACTGGAAGTCTTCTGAACACTTATAAGGTAATTTCTTTCCTAGTATGGAAGATATAAAGAGAGGGAATAAGGCCTAAGTGTTGAAATTAATCAACACTAGCACGCCTAAGTGTTTAACCCTTAAGGGAGAATGGCCACACTTGTGTGCCGCCTTATTCATTCAATAGAACTTGCATGGCGCCCTTTTGGAAGACTTTAGGGGTAATACTAAGGGCTTGAGCCAAGCATCGCCCAAGTATTACCTTATGGGTTAACCATTGCACAATTATACATGTGTCGCGCAAGTATACTTGCACGACCAGGAATTTGGTGCCCAGAGAGAGATTTCATTTTTTACTCTTTTTGGGTGCCTCTCCTTCCTATTCGACTCTTTTTATTCAAATCCACCTCTCCTCTTCATTATATATCCTTCAAAACCATCTTCAAAGCCATTTTTCGCATGTTTACTTTGTTGGATTCCTTATTTAAAAGGAATTCTTTAGAACATCTCTCAAAATATAAGGGATTTACATATCTTTATGTCATTAAGGTGAGAGATTTTATTCATTCAACCTCATCCTTTATGATGAGAAGATCTTTAATCTGGGCCTTTTTTTCAGGAGTAAGCTGTAGTCCACGTTCCCTTAATATGGGTATCCTCTTGAGGAGTAAGCCCCGATTTTAATTTTCCTCTAACCTATGAATCATTTTCAGGGGTAAGTCCCAGTCATAATTCCTCTTAACCTGGGCTTCCTATTAAGGAGTAATGCCCAGTCCATGTTCCCTAACCTGGTACTCCTTTTCAGGAGTAAGCCGTAGTCCAAGTTCCCTTATTATGGGCATCCTCCTCAAGAGTAAGCCCCAATAGTAATTTTCCACTAACCTGGGCGTCATTTTCAGGGGTAAGTCCCAGTCATCATTCCCCTTAACCTGGGCCTCCTTTTCAAGAGTAATCCCAAGTCTTAATTTCGTTTTCTTTATCAGGAATAAAATCCAATCATAAGTCCCCTCTAATTTGGGCATCCTTCTAAGGATTAAGTCCTAAGTTATGTATCCAAATATTTATAAAGCACATATACCCTTTTGGACCCTGTTCATGGGTTTCTTCGCTGAATTAAAATCCCAATCTTAATCTATCTGGGAAATCATACATACATAATCCCCATATTATTCTTTATGATTGCATTTTTCATGGCACAATCGTCTGGTTTTACTTATACCTCTTGTTTCTCACACCGAGCATGAATCAAGTGTGATTAGAGTGTAAAAGTAATTATGACATCTTTCATTGGCCCATCAATTATGCATAACCCTCATACTTCTTTACTCAAACTATGTGGGTTCTGATTCCTTTTCTAATAAGGATACGTAGGTATCCCATCTGCAGGTACGATCCCAACTCCGAAATAATCCATGTCCTTCTGAATGACAATAAACTTCAAGTGCCCAACTGAGTGGCTTTAAAACCAATATGGTTATCATAATTACCAAGAGATTTATATGTAATGTGTTAAAAGATTCCATTGACTGATAATCTCAAACAAATACAGATTATTCTCTATCGACGAAGAACCTCAAATACATAAAAATGATTCTCTGAATCTCATACATATCAATCATTGATTGTCAGATCTAAAGGAAAGCTCATTTTCATACTTGATAATTTAATAAGGATTAAAAAACCTAACTCAAATCTATAAAGAGAGTCCCAGAGTAGACAATAATCCCCCCCAAAAAGGTATGATGAGTCCGAACTCCCATAGTCTCGACCAATGTAAATTCTTAAGCATCATCGGTCCACAACTAATGAGCACCTACCTTTGGAAAGTAGGTCCAAATAGATATAGAATCATTGGATGTTTCCAGATCTATGAACAAACTCATTAGAAACCGATTGGAATGTTTGAACCTTAAACAAACGAGGTCACCCCCATTTCTAGAGGAAACAAAAAATGGTGAACCCGACATGAATCCTTTACCAAGTTTAATGATGTTTTACTTATTTGTTAGGCCCCTATTTAACTCAATATGAGGGCCAAAAAAGAAATCAATAACATATGTGCTTATCCAAAATATGTAGTGGTTGAACTTATCTTGATTATGTCTGTTATATCCAAAAGGAACTCATTTCCATGATCTCTCTACTTTACAGAAATGGATTCTCTAAAGTTCACACCCATGAATTCATTTGCTGCTACTCCGGCTGGATCCTCATCCGCTCT
Organism: Viscum album; assembly: GCA_963277665.1. Lineage (NCBI taxonomy): Eukaryota > Viridiplantae > Streptophyta > Magnoliopsida > Santalales > Viscaceae > Viscum > Viscum album. The sequence goes on from OY728163.1 coordinate 13,529,444, forward strand.
GATGACGACATCACCTACTCAGCATCTGCAATGCTGGGTCTCAAATGCACTGGTTAAGGAATACTGTCAACATGGTACCATTCAGACTCTGGAGGCTACTCGACATGCACTCCATGTTAATAATTCACCCTGGTTGTCCGGACAACGATGACCAATGATTTAGAAGCAGGTGGTTCCAACCACCGTCTCCAACCGTTTCGAGTCATTATCATCAGAACATAATCACCAATCCCACCCATATTATGAGGATTTGAATGATAAGGTCTCTCACGTACTTAATTCAAGGAGACATGAGTCCTTCCCAAGGGCTCCCATCAACAATCGCCGCCAAACTCGTGCAGCAGTGCGCCCTCAACATGATGATGGTATTGCCTTTAGGGGTTTGGATCAGGTTCCATAGACCCGAGCATGCAAGACGAACCACCAGTGGTGAAATCTGGTCAACATGAAGCAGGTTCTCACTACTACCCCCTCCAGAGAATTTCATCAAGCCAACTTGATGGCAATCAACAAGCGGGCATATACACTTGTCCGTCCTGATATTACTTCCCAGTAGACTCGTTTGGTAGTAACACGCCAATCCCGCTAGGAAATTCCAGCGGAGTATTATAGGCAAGCATATACACATATTTATAACCAATCATATAGTAAGAAGGCTCGTCTGACTACAACCAAATAATCTCACCAACCTAATATGGTGGAAACTGATAAGTAGGGGCATACACCTGTTTACAATTAACAATTCTGTCAGCAGTCTCGTTTTCCAGTATTGAAAGAAATTCATCAACCATTTTGATGAAGGATACACAACAGGAACACACAACATCCAATGTTAATCAATCCTTCCAACAGTCTCATTTGGTAGCAATCAGAGAAGTCAGTCAGAAAGATCTGATGACAAATTTGGAGCAGACTCAACTCTCTGCCACCACACATGAGTACTGTCAGAATTCACTGATAGGAAAGGAAGACAGGAGAAGGAATACACACCTACTCCAAGCATAGAATGGATGCATATTCCCATTCCGGCAGCTGAAGTCACCAAGAACATTCTGATGATGGTGAAAGAGAATAAGAAAATCCCTGCTTATATTCTGGATGCCTGTCAGAATATTATAACAGCTTCAGCAAAATCACAGGGAAAGAAATACAAATCTGTCCCTACTAGTGGAGTGATTCATCAAAATATCACTCCGGAATAGATTCAAACCTCTATTCCAGTCCTGAAGGGTCGTGGGGCATACTCCCCCATGTCATGTGCACAGTCAAGTAGGGAACATACACCTGATTTAAATGGATATAATCAGCCTAACCTGACAATTTATCCCGAGTAGGCACATAAACCTACCCATAATAACCACTTTCGTCAACAAGTGGTTCATCAAGTGAGTATGAAGGTGTCTAAGAGGAAGACTCACTCAGCATAATCATGAAATCAAGAGCCAATCTGTAATAAGGCCATGCTCGATGCTAGAGTTCTTGATGCACTCAGACAATTTTCTATTGCAACTCAAGATTCTACTCCCTAATTTCCCAATAGTTGAAACAATAATTCTAAATGTCCTCATTAGACACTTCTTCATGAAGGCTTGCTTCATGACAGTTCGATCGATCTCGAAGTATCATCTTCATATAAGAGCCACGATAACCCTTTGCATGGCAAAAAGATCAAGGAGTATAAGGTTTCATCTTTTTTTGTAACCCACCATGGAGGTCCTCCCCATGATGATGAATTTAGCTGCGAAAGTACTCTCTACAGTAGTAATTTGCGTTTCCTGGAAAATTATTCAAAGGAAAATGCAGTAACGAGAAAGCCCTCTAATCTTGAGGCACATAAAAATTTGAAGCCAGTCATGTCTGATGCTTTACTGCTAGTAGGTGAAATAAATTCTCAATCAGAAGATAGCCTAGGATGCAGGTCATTCTCCGAACCACCCCTGGTTCATTCATCTTCTAGTTTGATAAATTAATTCTCTACCAATATTTTTGAATCTGATGAAGCAAAAAAGAAGCACCAACTTTGGTCTAATCAGGTAGAAGAATATTCATCGAATGATAAGGAGGAAGTCCAGAATATGAGAACACAACTGGTGAAAGGTGAAGTACCAGTCATGTTTTGGACTTTGGCTGACTCTCAGTACAATATTCCAGAACTGTTGACTGAAGATTGTATCCACAATATTCATCTCAACATGTGGAAAAAACTTTTTCAATTGAAAAAGAAAATATTATCTTATGATGAATATGAAAAACATGTCAAGATAATAGAAGGGTTACAATTCCAAATTGATTTGGCATCTCTCTCAGTTCCCCAATATCCAAGGTTGAAAAGTAGCAGAGAGCCCTTCAACATTCATTCCTTGGCACACAAAAAATATTGTGCCAGTTAATTTCCTATTCCTCATATGGTATTCATATCAGGGGATGGAGTGTTAATGGAGAACTGCATTTCATAGTGCTCTCCAATCAACACAGCCCGCCAAAAGTAGCCTCACGCAATGTTATTTCTCATGGCCGGCCACAACCAATTGGTTTTTTGTGTAATAAAAGGCTTGCTCAGAAACATGCCTCAACTAGTTCTTCACATAGTCAGGATTATAGAGAACAAGTTGTCAAATTACTCTTGCATCAAGAAAATGAGAATATCGAATAGGCTTCTCTTTTAGAGAAGGAACATCATCAAGTGATAGAAGTGTCAGAAATCATCCAACGGTCATTTGAGCCAGGTGCTTTGAGTGGATGTAGGTTGATGCATCCAGCCGATTTCCAGACTATGGTCCGTAAAATCCAGAGAGCATTTAAGAAAGTCTCAGATGTAGCAGCTCAAGAACCACCCCATCTTTCCAGATTGGGGACTCTTTTAACCCAACCCTCAGAATCTACAAATAGGATTAGATGAGTTGAGCATGAATATCCCTAGTCCACTGGACTGGGGACCTTTTCAAATTCACAACCTATTCCTCAGCGAAAGTCATTCTTCTCTTGATTAGGGAAGAAGCCGCAAGAGGAACTAAGATCCGAATTATCTGGGTATTTCCTCCAAATTATGGTTCATCAAGAAGTTCCTAAGGGGTCAACTCAACAAAAGGAAATGTCTAATCAAGAACATAGAAGAAGACAATATCGCAGCAAAGCTGATAGTAGCGATGCAATACGTTATGCATCAATAAATGTCATCAATTCCACTGTTGCTAATCCTCCAGAACAAGAGGCTCACTCAGAGGGATCAGATGAAGAAGTTCTTGCTCAAGAGGCTATACATACATAGGAAAAATAAGAAGGTGTACATACCCTAAATCAAAGGATTACCCAGAATTTATGTATTCCTTCCAATAACCAACCCCCCCCCCCTCTTCGAAATGTGTCCAACAAGGGGAAATGGAAGAATCAGGTTACATTCAACCCTACCTATGGAGAAGGCCTATCACTCTCATTAGAGGAAAGGTTCGCACAATAAGAGGTTGAAATGAAGGAGTTAAGGAGGTTGAATGAAGAACTACTTCAAATTATTCATCCTCCTAAGCGTGCTGTAGTTAGTCAGTCAAGGAAATTTGTTGCAACAACTAGGATGGATCAATAATATCCCTCTTTACTAGTACACACTCACATGTCTAATACTATGGGTTATACGCAACAACAATCGGCAATACTACCATCAGTGGAAGTCCCGGTTGCTACACCCATTAAAACTTCAGTTATTGCACCTGCACGGGTCCAAATTCAACCAAATGTTTCTCAAAAATTAATGACTACCACAACAATGTTGGAATCTATGGAAGGAAAGCATGTATCGATTCAACCGGAGAAGAGAATTTACCCTGAATGGGTTGATGCAATTCCTCCCCCATCAAATTTTTCAAGTACCACATTCCCAATTTTTAATGGTTCGGGAGACCCATAGAAACACTTAACACATTTTGTTTCTCGTTGTGATCCTATGATGGGAACTACTCAACAACAATAAGCAGTTAAGCTCATGTGTTTTGTACAGTCATTACAAGGGCCTACTTTTGTCTAGTAGAAAATTTTACAATCCCCGTCAATTATTGGGTGATAGGATCTCCATCAAAAATTCCTTCATCAATTCAACTCCACGTTGCCAAAGAAAACATCTTTTGATCTTAAAAATTATATGCAATGGGAGAATTAAAGATTTTTAGTTTTCATTGCACACAGGATGGGATTAACATATTCCTTATGCTTAGCACTCCCTAAAGAAGAATTTTTTCCAATCTATGTGGAAAATTTTCATGATGAATTACTCACTCCTTTGATCCATGTGAAATACACAAGAGGGTTTCGATAGTTTACTTCAATCCCTCAACAGATTGAAAACTATATTACAAAGATTAAGGATAAAATGTTGGAACCATGGTCATATATGCATGAATTGGAGAATGTTTTGTGTTTTTTTTCAATCCTCAGTGGAAGTTCAGAATGTGTAACAGCAAAGTGATCATACAGTTCCAGAAGACAACAGTATTGAATGTGGTACCGTTTCCCAGTGTTTGTCAAATTTTTGGGCCTGAAAATCGACAAATGAAGAAAAGTGTTTTTGGAAAAGAGACTTGCGCGTTGTGTAATTGAAGGAATGGTAACTTGCACGCCTAGTGGTTTTCAAGATCAGAACATGGAAAAATGGAAAAGGGATAAGGGTCGCGCAAGTTTTGGTGTGGTCACGCAAGTGACCTGCGAACCAAGAATGGACATGCGATCCAGTGCGTAGGAGGATTGGAGACTTGTGCACCTATTTTTCATCATGATCAGAACTTCAAAATATGAAAAAGGAATGAAGGTCGTGCAAGTATTGGTTGTGTCGCGCAGGTGAGTAGTGCGGTAAAGGCAAAGATGGTTGGAGCTGCGCACTGGGACTTGCGCGCCGAAGGGAGGACTTGCATGCCACTATGCAGTTGGTCCAGTTTTCCTATAAATAGAAGACCACCACTCCTCATTTGGTATGTATTTCAAGACTTAGATATTTTTTGAGCTCTCGTCGCACAGGAGGTTTAGTCGCCCAAGTGGAAGTTGGCTCGCTCAAGTAGAGGTTGCGCGCTGATTATTGGATGTGCGACCAAGGAGGTTTGGGATTTAAAGGTGCTGAGTCGCGCAAGTTTGGTGTTGAAGAAGGGTGTGTCACACAAGTGGTCGAGGTAGACATGCACGCCAGTTGTGACTTGCACCTCAGATTTGGAACATGTGCACCGGCCTGGAGAAGCGCGCCTGTTGTTGAGGAAATATGCCCGTCCTTTTTGTAGCTGTATGAAAGCTGGAAGATTGCCCGATACTTGTGGTGCAAAGGAAGATTAGTCTATAGGTGATAATTGGACTTCAACAAACCATCTACATAAAAAAGAGGATGCATTATTTTTCAATGAAAATGAGACCTTCACATCTATAAACTAAGTGTGACTTCACCAAGGGCAGTGAGCCAAGGGAGTCAACAGGAGTGACCCGAGGGATGCTATGAGCTTTCCCTAAATCGTTTGTAAAGGCAGTGAGCCTGGGATAGAGTGATTGTGCCCGAACCTTTGTAATCCACAGCTAGTGAAGTTTAGTGGAATTTGGTACGATTGACAACTGATCGGTATATGATCCTTGGACATAGCCCTTAGTGGTGAACCAAGTAAAAAGTGTTGTTTCATCTCTATGCATGTGAATGATTTCTTTCTGTTAATATCCATCATACAGGTTTAATAAGTTCATACCAACGTGGGAACAAGATCCATAACTTTAAAAGAAAAAGTTGACACCCTAATTCACCCCTCCCCTCTCAGGGGGTCCCATGGTCCTACATAAAACTCGTGTAATTCTACCAGCTCCAGGAAGGAGAATGGGTAAATTATAGACTCCTATAGTTATGCTTAAACAATCACCTGTACCTGATTCTACATCAAAACCTTCATCTTATCGAAGGGCTCCACCTTCTGAACATCAACAACAGAGACCGTTTCATCCATATGATCAACGAGATCAAAGACGGAAACAATTTGAGAAATTAAAGTGCAATGTTTATTCTTTCCAAAATGATCATGTTCCTGGTTATTTCATTTCAGCTCTTGAAAATAATTTGTTTCAATTAACAAGGCCTAAAAGGCTGAATATTGAAGGAGATGAAGACCGTACCAACTATTTTCCATTTCATCAAATGTTGGGGGATCCCATTCAAGATTGATTTTTCTTCAAAGACATCCTGCAAAATATGGTGGACTCGGGACAGGTCAAACTGAATGGTTCTTCAGGCCAGGTAGCATGTGTTACTGCTACAGATCCAGGGGAACAAGGAGAGTGGTAAGAAGTCAAAAGAAAAAATGCGTAGAAATATGATGATTGGATGGTCAGAAAAACGATCAACCGATGTCATTCCATTTTACGAATGAAATTTAAGAAACCAATTGTGTCTTCTACTCTGAATGCCATAGAAACAACCTCTTCATAATATGGGAAATCCTCAAAGAAGCGGTATAATTCAAAGAAAGAAGAGCAGTCAGAAGAAGAAGAGATCGTGTTAAAGACCAAGCTGTCTTTGACTCTGGAAGATTTTATTCCATCTACTTCAAATTTATGGGCATCACCCCACCAAATAGAATAGCCTAAATTGGATAATCAGGCAGATTCTTCATCAAATAAATAGTTGAGATTTGGTTCTGTTAATATGATTAACTTACCAGATCCTTATTCTAGTCACAGTTTCAATCTTAATGAGTCTGAGTTCCATGTATCAAATAGATGAATTTGAGGGAGTTCCAGAGGTCTTAGATACAGAGGAAGACGTGGATATCCCAGAAGCCACTATTTCAATTCTACCCCTGCTAGAACTGTGTATGCAGTAGAAACTCATGGTCGTACCCTTTAGCGGGCTTAACAAGAATAAGAAAGTTCTTCCTTGCAAGGGAGATTCAATCCTGGCACAATTATTCTGGAGGATCGGTTAGAGGTTACACCTTCTTCCTCTCATTAAGTAAATAGACCTATTCGGTCTACTATTCCAATTCCATGAGTATTTCCAACTCCTACCCTGATACAAGAATCATAAACTTCAAAAGCATCAACTTCTAAAGAAGCTACAAAAACACATCTTCCTATTGGAAAACGTAGACCTTTGGATCAAAAATAGGATGTATTTAAAAATTTGTCCCATGTACCGGCCATGTTATGAATTCTGGATGCCTATAATTTATCAAAGAATCTTCGGGAGGCACTCATTGAGGCTTTGTCAAGTCCTCAGGAATTTGAAACTGAAATTTCAATGGCTGAAGTCTACCATGTAGAGAATGATCCTGCAGAATGCCATGTAGTGATATCTTTTACAAATGAAGATGAAGATGATGTTGTGCATGGACATATTAGACCTTTGTATTTATCTAGAAAGGTCAATGATGTAGACGTCCGAAAATCTTTCATTGGTAATGGTTCATGAGTCAACCTCATCCCCATTTGTACACTTCATTGATTGGGCCTAATTGAATCTGATTTATCTCCTTCTACTTTGATGTTGCAAGGATATGATAAAAATGAACAAGAACCTATCGGTGAGATCACACTAAAAAATCAGTTTGGAGATCTTGTATCCAATTTAAATTTCATGGTTGTTCATCGTGACACAACCTTTAATATTTTGCTTGGAAGACCTTGGCTACATCAACATGCGGTTATCCCTCCATCATTCAATCAATGTCTTAAATATTTTTTCAATGGTCAAATTGGGACATTGTATGGTGATAAGGCCCCATTAAAAACATGTGAATCTCAATACATTGAGGTGGAATTATATCACATGGAGGTAGAGGAGAAATCCACAACAAGGGAGGTTACCAAAGTAAATGCTCTATATGGTTTGGAAAAGATTCCAGTAAATCCATTCATACATGTGAGTATAGATTATGTGTTGTCTATCAGTCAAATTGAAAGGATAGACCCAAATACAAATACAATTATGGAAACTTCCATAATGTCAATTATGACAATCAAGCCAGACAACATGGGAGAAATTGGTGATTCACCAAGAAATGATGAAAGCTTGAATAGAGAAGTCTTGATTTCATCCGCTGAAATCCAGCAACCTTATACTTTTCCAACCAGTCCAGAAATATTTATAGCATTTCAGAGATAAATTATGATGTCGATTTTCAATCTATAATCTCCTCTTTATTACCCAAGGAAGACCCTTCATCATCAATAGGATCAGAAATAGAAGCCTCTTCTTCAAGATATTAAAATTTTAACATCTCTCATGATCATGGAAATTCTATTTCATCATCTACTATGCAAGTAGAAGAAGAAGATATAACACATATTGAATAATAAGAGAATGATCTCAGAGACTCTCCTCCCGCTTTTGAAGAGGGTATCTCTTCCACTGTGGATGAACTCACATAAATAAATATGGGTACAAAAGAAGATACACGCCACACTTTAATTAGTGTGGACATGAATCTTGAAGAGAATGAAATGTATATTTCATTTCTAACAAAAAATCGAGATATATTTGATTGGAACTATACAAAAATTCTATGGCTTGATCCTGATGTTGCAACTCATCATTTGGGTTTTCTAGAAGAACATCGAGGATTTAAGCAAGCCACAAGAAGAACACACCCAACTTATGCTTCCAAAATTGAAGTTGAAGTGGATAACCTTATAAAATATAAAATCATTAGAGATGTTAAATATCCCAAGTGGATGGATAATATTTTCCCCGTGAAAAAGAAAAATAGACAAATTAGAGTTCGCATTGATTTCAGAGATCTTAATCGGCATTATCCCAAGGTTGATTTTCCAGTTCTGATCACAGAACTCTTAATTGATGCAACAGCTAGATATGAATGACTTTCCTTCATTGATGGATATTCTGGGTATAATAAAATCTAAATGTCTCCAGAAGATGAAGAATCTATAACTTTCAGAGCCCCCCACGGTGTGTTTTTCTATCGGGTAATGGCCTTTGGCCTGAAGAATGCTCGCACAACATATCAGCGTGCCATGCACCGTATCTTTAAACCCCTTTTATGGAAATTTTTTGAATGTTATGTGGACGGTTTGGCGGATAAATCCAAACAAATTTCTAATCCCTTGGCTTATTTTGAAGTCATATTCCACAAACTTCGATAACAAAATTGGAAGATGAACCCCTTGAATTTTTCTTTTGGGGTAACCTCAGGAAAATTTCTTGGTTTTGTTGAATGCCAACGTGGTATCGAAGTCGATTATGAGAAGAAAATTTCGATCCTTGGTATGTCACCTCCTTGAAATTTGAAGGAATTGAGAGGACTTGAAGGACATTTGGACTATATTTGGTGTTTCATCTCCAATTTAGTAGGAAAAAGATTACCCTTCACCAAATTGATGAAGAAGGGAGTCACTTACCACTGGACTGAAGAATGTCAAGAAGTATTCAATATTCTCAAGAAATATATCTTGAGTCCACCAGTATTAATGCCACCTGTTTCCAGAAGTCCACTTATTCTTTATGTGACAGCTTTAGAGCGATCATTGAGTGCCTTTCTTTCCTAGAAAAATGATGCTGGGAATGAAAACAACCTTTACTATCTCAGTCAGACTATGTTTGAAGTAGAAACACGATATTCATGTATTGAAAATTGCTGCCTAGCATTAATCTTTGTAGTTCAGAAATTGAGACACTACCTACAACATCATGAGGTCCAATTGGTATCTAGCAATAACCTTCTCAAATTCATCCTTATTTGTCCAATGCTTACCGGAAATCTGGCATGATGGGTAGTTATTTTGCTGTAATTTGATATCCAGTATGTGTCTCAAAAGGAAATAAAGGTCCATTCTCTAGATGATTTCCTTGCTGAACACCCTTTAGTAGAAGATACATCTTTAGATATTGAACTTCCCAATGAGGAAGTCTTTTATATTCAAGATAATCTTCAAACATGGGAAATGTACTTTGATGGTGCTTCTAGAAGTCCAATAGGGAAGAAAATGGAGGATCATAAATTCAAAAATGTTGGGTTTGGAATTGTGATTATTTCCCTGGAAAAGGCAGTGCTGCCCTATTCCTTCTTATTGTGGGAAGGATATACAAATAATGAAGATGAATATCAAGCTCTCAATGCAGGGTTGGAGTTGGATCTTCAAGAATAAGTGAATCACATACTGGTGAAAGTTGATTCAGACCTGGTTATCAAACAAGTCAATAGGGATTATGCCATCAGAAAAGAAGAGTTAATCCCTTTGTATGATTACATTAGAGAGTTAATGGAGGAATTTACTTCGGAACCAACATTTTCTTATGTTATGAGATCACAAAATTCCAAAGCTGATGCACTGGATAATATAGCCATAGCTCTGGAAAGTCCAAATCGGGACGAAACAATCATCAGTATTACCCACCTTCATACAATTTTACCTTATGTTCAAACCAGAATAGAGGAAATCAATGAAATTAGTCCCATTTCTGAACCATATGGTAATACTAGAGGATTGATGACACATATCAAGGAATACCTTCAAAATAGAACACTCCCACCTGATAGTGCTGGGAAAGAACAAGTCCGGCGACGTGTGGTCAATTTTACTCTTTATGATAGCCCAGATCACCTAGAAAAAATTCTCTACAAAAGATGTTTTGATGGAGTTCTCTTCAGATTCATTGATGGTGAAGAGACAATGAATTTCATGAAAGAAGTACATGCAGGAAGATGTGGTTCCCACCAGTCTGGACATAGACTGCCTGATCAAATTTGAGGGATTGTATACTTTTGGCATTTAATGATACAATATTGTGTTGATTTCATGAAGAAGTTTCATTCATGCCAAGTATGTGCTAAATTCATTCATCAACCCCTAGAGTTTCTTCATACAGCTAAATACTCGTGGCCATTTGACACATGGGGAATGGATGTAGTGGGACCTTACCCTTCAGCTACATCCAAGCAGTTTAATAATATTATTACTGCTACTAACTTCTTTTCCAAACGGGAAGAGGCAATACCTCTCAAAGAAGTTAGTTCTAAAAGAATTGTTAGCTTCATCAAGTCTAACATGATTACCAGATTTGGTGTCCCTCATACCATATTGACGGACAATGGTACCAACATCTGTTCATCCAAGGTAAGGAAGTTGTATCATGAATACAACATGAAATCCAACCATTCATCTCGGTATCATGCAGCGGAAAATGGCCAAATAGAATCCTTCAATAAGACTCCTTCAAATATAATATATAAGATGGTGGATAAAGATATGAAATCATGTCCTGATAAACTCTTTCATGCTTTATGGTCTTATTAGATCACCACCCGCACTGCAACTCGGTCAACTCCATAGTCATTGGTATATGGAACGAAAGAAGTATTGCCCATTGAGGTTCAATTACCCTCGCTCAGAGTAACCATTTGTGATCAGTCATCTATAGATGAAAAATCTCAAAAGAGATTGGATGAATTGGAATGATTAGATGAAAAATGATTGTGCACCCTGCACCACTTGGAAGTCTATCAGAACCAAATAGCACGAGCTTTCAAAAAAAAAAGTTCTTCTCCGTTCATTCATTCAAGGAGAATTAGTAATGGTTTTCATAACTCCAATGATACTAGGAATGAAACCTCCCAAGCTTGAACCAATGTGGGAAGGACCTTACTCAATACATAAGGTCTACTCCAATAGAGCTTATTCTTTAATCTCAATGGATAGAGAACTCATCACGACTCCAACAAATTCCAGATTTATAAATAAGTATTTTGTGTAACACAAATACTCTTATGTCCAATATGAAGTTAAAACTGTGATGTCCTTGCTACATGACGCTAAACTGTACAACACTCATTCATCCAAAATGACGTTAAACTGCATAACCATCGTTCTAGCTATACGATGTTAGACTGTGCCCCTCGTCGTCCCACATGACGTTAATCTTTGAAAAAGTCCCTAAATTGTCCAACATGATTTTATAATGTGTCCCCATTGTCCTCACTGCAAGACATTAAACAGCAAATGAATATGTCCAAGCTACATGATGCTAAATTGTACATCACTCATTCGTCCAACATGACGTCATACTACATAACCATAGTCATATCTATACGACGTTAAACTGTGAACCGCTTCGTCCCAGTTGATGTTAAACAATGAAAAAGTACCTAAATTTTCCAACATGATGTTAAACTGTGTCCCCTTTTTCTCACTACAAGACATTAAACTGCATAGCCTGAGGTCTAAGCTACATGATGCTAAACTATGCATTGTTATGTTTGTTGCTACCTCTTGTTTCTCACACCGAGTATTACTCATGTGATCTTAGAGTAAACTTCAACCATAACACCCTCTTTCGGATGCTAATCATGTGTAAGTCCCAACACCAACATTGGGATGTCCTCAAGTACAACTTGATCACTAATTCATTCTTAACCAAACTACGTGGACATTGATCCTTGCCTTCTAGGCTGGGTACGTAGGAATCCTCCTGAGGTTCAAGACCAAAACGAATATCTTCACATTGGTTGACCTCCATCTTATACGATGTTGATTCGTGAAGCCACCCCCAGAACCAATATGTTTTACTTTGGTTCAGCATATTACTTGCTATATGACGTTAAAATATTCGCACTTTTGTCATGTATGACAATAAACTACAACATTCTTTGGCACCCTCACCTGAGAGGGAATCATTATTTTCATTGATCTCCAATCATGTTATATTCCAAAGGATACATGCATTAACAGAAATTCCCAAACCATTAATCTTGGGACAAACCATCATTACCCTAAATTCCCCTTTCACCCTTCACATGTACGAACCAAATCTGTACAAAGGGTATTTCAATAACTACATGTAGCTTGATTTCCATCATTATGGGATACGTAGGAACATTCGAGCATCCCTCAAATCTAGCCCCAAGTCATTGGGATTAACCCCAAATTCCACTTTCAGTCCCTTGACTGAAAAGTCCCCCTGTGAAAACATGAATGTGGTACGAAAACCCCTGTCTTCATTGACATCAAATTTATAACAAACACACAATGTGTATTCCTCATTATGGTCCGAGCTCTATGACACTAAACTAAGATCTCCTACACTCTCGTCCCACATGAAATTAAACTGTATTTCAAGAACTACATATGGCTTGATTCCCATCCTTATGGGATACGTAGTGAAGTCCAGCACCTCAATTCAGGACCTATCCAAAACATGATTATAGTCATCATTGGTCTATGTATATATTTTATGCATTGAAAATTCCCATTTTGATATGTCTTACTCCTAACCTTAAATACTTCTGGATCTCCATAACCCTTTTCTTGACTTCTGGTCACAAAATGTCTAATACCTGAACGTTTTTTAGCCTGACTATGTAGCATGTGCCCTTAGGCGGCCTTGCATAAGTAGTCTACATAATGGACCTGTCCGCCAAAAGATACTATTATTTGACTATGCAACCAATTCCCTTAGTGGACCTGCATAATTCAACCCCTAACGGGTTTTTCAAATAGTGGTAACTTCATTCTTGGGAGGAAAACCACTTTTTTACTTATTTTTGTTAATGAAAATATGTAGGGATCAGAAAAAATAGCCATTCTTAACATATTTGTACCATACTCTTCTTCATGATCTAAAAGTATTTAAGTCTATGGTTTATATTTACCTTCCCTACGTTTGGGTCAGACCTTCGTAGAAGTGACATTCATCCAATTCTTTGGCAATCTTGATTGGAAATATTCTCTCCATATTCAAGTACCCCTCTTGGTACAACAAAATCTATGCTTGGAAAATTTGAATCTCCATAAACATCCACTGGCTTTTTAGAAATAGAAAAGTAAAATTTCTTGGAGTTATATTTCATGACTATGCACCATTTTCCCTTAGGCGGCCTTGCATAATTTTTCTACATAATGGACCTGTCATCCAAAAGATGTTATTATTTGACTATACAGAAAATGACCTTATGTGGCCTTGCATAATTCAACCCCCTAACGGGTTTGTTAAATAATGGCAATTTCACTCTTGGGAAATACTTCTTCTAAATGCCTTTTAGCCTTTTTTTCATATCATTCCTTAGATTCAAATATTCTTAAGTTGTAGTATTCATGTTTTCCCCATACATGAATATGGTAATATGTTTTTAGATAAATTATCATGGAATTAAGTCAATTTTAATCCATTTGGTCAAAGCTATTTGACCTTAAATATTAGCCTTTTTATGTTCGACCTGCATGACATTAAACTACCCACAAAAGACAAGGGAACTCTGAACAAAAGTCGAGTCGTAGCTCGCTAAACATACATTTTGTAGGATTCAGGTAATATTGGTCAATACAGAGATGTAAAGTTTTAGGGTTATTTTTATAATCCTATCAAAAAAATCAAACTATGCTTACTGGGCCCATTGTCTTACGTAAAAATTTTACGTAGGTAGAAAAATAATGCAGGCACAAATTATTGAAGATGAATGTGTTTTTCATTGATGCACATGAGTTAGAAGGACATCCACAGACTTGAGTCTCTTATCTTTTTCTTGAATTACAAGTGGCTTTCAATATAACTCTTCATTTGATTTACAGCATACCGAGCTGCATCAACAACCACTTGAAGTTCATGCACTCGAACAACTTCACTCTTTTCAGCTTGATGGAGTGATTTATTGGCATCTGCAATTGCTTTCATACCATTTGTTTCAACTACTTCTAGTGAATTGTTAAGCAGGTCATGTTCCCCAGTAAAAACATCTAACTGTTGTTGAAGGTGAATCTGATGTAAAACATTCTCCTTGATCTTATTCTTTAGCTCCTTCAATATCGCAACATGATCAACCTCATATCGGGACACCACAACCTCAAATTCGCTGATATTTCCCAACAACCTCACTCTCTTCAGGTCTTGATGGGACCTCTGCTCCTGCTCCCTCCTTAAAATGACTTCTTTCACCGCGGTATGGATCTCTTGATATCCAAAACTACCAAGTACCAACATGATGAAAAGGGATGACAGTCGGGGGATCTTCAATGACAGCTCTTCAAGAGGTACTTCAGATATGATCTACTATATGTTCTTATATGCCTTACGTCATGAAAATTGGAGTGCCTTTTGTACCTATGGGTATGATTCAGCATCACTATCACAGGGGGGAATATAATCCGGGATTAATGCACTTAGAGAAGTACCTTGTTCTGCTCCTTCCCCCTAGACCCTTGTTACTTCACTTTATATTCCCGTTGGGGCGGAGGCTGAGGCTTCACCTCTAGAAATAGCCACTTAAATTGATTTCCCTTGATAGTCAATTAAAAGTTTTGGTTAGTTTAAAAGGATAACAAAAGTTGATTAAGTTGTATTGAAAATTAAGTGCAGCCACAAATATTGTTATCGCTTACCCAACGGTAGATCAACAGCATGATAATGCTCCTCCCCGTCTTTCATAGCTTCAACAGGATTTTTAGGATGAGTTTCAGGAAGCTCTAACAAGTTCTTCTCCACTTGGGATAGTTTCTACGCAATAGTAGGGTTGTCCATACCCCCTTCAGGCATTGGCAGTTCAGTAGCTTACTCAGATGGAACTTCACATTTTAACTAATCATGGCCAGAGATGTAATAATAAGTTATTTTAATAGGAAGAAGGATAACACTCACGTCCAAAATATTCTAAATCACATGTTAATTTAATATGATCTAAAATGTCTTCAAAAGATGCTCTAAGATTCATCAATTCATCTAATGATATCTTGGATTCCTGGTTACTCTCACCAGTGAGAGATTTTGATGTATCTTCTTGGAAACTCTCATCCTGCAGCCTCTGACCCTGGACCGTTTCTTAAGATAAAATTACAGCATCAGTTGCAGTGGCCCCCAAATGTTCTGGTGCAGGTGTTGAACCTAAAGTGTCACAGAATGGAAGTCAGCTGATGTTTTCATTTTATATTCTATGAAGCATTGTTAAATTACCAGAAGTAGGCTCTTCTCTCATTATAGTAGCATCAGAATAAGTATTGGGAATAGACGCTGGCTCTCTTTCAGAAGCAGCCAAGTTAGCATGAACTTGCGACTATTCACCAGCACCCTCCGTCGTTCTCAGAGGACGGTCAATCCTCTCCCTCAAAGGGGAAATTGAATAATCCCCTGAAATCCCAATAATAATGAGCAATATTTTCATGGGTTAAAACTCATGACTATCCGAAAGACTTACCACTACTGATGAAGCATTTATCTGTGGACTTCTTCCTTTGATGCCTTTGCTTCTTCGGCTTTTTGGGAGTGATGACATCATCATCTCCAAATACAGAAATTGGAGAATGAAGATCTATGTCTAACTCCTCCTCCATGACCTGCTAGCCTGGAGATACCTCTCCCAGCTCATGAGGAGATTCATTAGCCCCGATGGCAGTACCACCAGGGCTATACTGTGGTGAAGGAAACTTTGCAATTCCTTTCTTTGAAAGCTGCAAGATGAAGAGAGTAATTTTCTTGAGTAACAAAGCATTAACTGAAATCACATGGTAAATCAAATAAGGAAAGAGGCTTACATCTTTAGGAGCCACATAATCGTGCCACTCATCATCTACGAAAGCACCAGTCCCCTCAGTGGTTCCACGATCTATCATTTCCTTCACCTGTTTGGTGACAGGAATGGAATAATCCGTGGCATATATGAGCATCTCCAGCTCTCTAATGTAAGCCCGCACTTCATCGGGGTTATCCACAAAATAGATATTGGTAGAGGCCTGACGTTTCCCTATTCCAGGGATGTGTATACCCTAGCACAGGTCCAGCCAGGCAGTTTCAGCATCATAATATAAACTTCGCCATGTATGGACAACCTCTGGTCATAGATATTAAACATGTGTACCAGAAGGCTGCGATGAGGGTCCTACAATCTTGTACATTAACTTCTTCCCGGCTCCTAAAACTTCAGATAAAAGATAATAAAATCAAACATGTTAGTCTATAAAGTAATGGCGATTAAATTTCCTCAATAAAGTCACTCACCAAGAGTCAATGGAGTATGTCTCTTGATTCTCACAGGATGATTATATCTAGCACAAGGCCACTTTGACACATGCAATGCCTCATCATCCCCATCCAGAGAATCTGGTGAGTCATCCCTGGGTGAAAAAACTAGTGAATCAGCTTCGGGTGTGGAAGAGTGACCTTCTAGATGAAGAGTTTCATTCTAGACAGTTCCCTTCTTCTTCCCCACCCGATGAACCGGATGATTCAGTAACCCTTCAGGGTATGATGCTACCCAGTTATCGGCATACCACGAAGTCAAGTTACTCACTGATTTAGCAACTGGTAGATCAAACAATGCTACGGTCTTCTCTACAGATGTCATCAACCATAGTTGTCAGGAAACCATCAGATTCTTCTCTGACCTGACATGCACAGGAGGGGATACAACAGTATGCTAGGGACACTTGAATTGGTGTGAAAATCTATATGGAGCATAGGCCTCACATATAATCTCTATGTCAGTCCTGGTGGCTAGTATACCATCTCTGCAAGCCATCGTGTATGACCTCAATTCCAGGCTGGCTGTTCCATCATCAACAAAACACCTGGTTGGCGAGTTTCCATAAGAAAAGAAATGGAATTCCTTGAACATGCTCAGCCTCGCCTTCATATCAAAGGGGTTGAGGGCTGATGGAGAAATTCTAGATAATTCCTGCATTGATGGCCTAATAGAACTTCCAAGAACCTGTACTCCATTCTTTAAAGCATATTTCCTGAAATGAGTGGCGATCTATCCCCAAAAAACATGGAATGGTCCCACTATTCTCAAAGGAGACTTACCCATAATGACATGGAGTAAGCTTCTGTGAATCTTCGCCAGAATGGGGATGGACAACCCAACCATTTTCCTCTCAGCCAACTTGGATGCCACAACAAAGGTCCCTGGCCTGACGCCTCCCTTCGAATCCTTGACTGGAAGAAGATAAACACAAAGCCAAAAGGCTAACAAGACTACCAGATGGATCTATTTTGGTATTCTATGATCCACTTCATAACCCCACATCTCAAATTATCCTGCTTCCAGGGTCTTCCAAAATGTTCCAGAAGCACCCCTCTTCTCTGTTCTAGGGCAGGTAGAAGGACGAGTACAGATGGTCCACTTATCCGTCTTCTTGTTAAGAAACATATCCACCCACTCCTATGGATGAATATCCTTTCTAGAACGAGTTTTGGATGTCTTTTAATTCTTGTGCTTATAGAAAATTTTCAATAATTTTTGAGACAAATCCAGAGTCTTCTCTGAATCATTTAAAGTCGCCTTGGGTCGGATGAATTCATCATATATATCTCCCAAAATTAGAGCCCCTGAGATCTTTTAGACATCACACAAACTGATGGCTACTTCTCTATGAGTCAGATGGAAAGAGTTGGTTTATGGGCTCTAGTGGCTGATTAGCTCTGACACAAAGTTATCATTCATATAAACATATATCTGTCCAGCCCATATGACTTCATATATTGCAGCTCCTTTCAAATCCTAGACAAATTCTGTGCAAGTTTGTCGCACCCAGTATGCCCACATCCATGTCGACTTCACACCTCCTCCAGGATGGAAGTCCCAACTCTTCTTCGGGCCTTTGGATTGATCCATATGATAGTTTCAGAAGATTGAGGGATAACAATGTGGTTACAGCTTAGGCTTCTGAGGTTTTAGATCTAGGGCACAAGGGCTACGATGCATTATGTAGGGCTTCTTCACTATTCCATTATTTTCAAATGATCCTCCAATTGAGACATTTGTTGAAGAAAAATTGGTGTGACTCCGAAACCAAGAATGCAGGAGATAGTTCTTTGGCTCTGGAATGTTGACATCTGCAGATGACCATGCCCATACAGAGGCATGTAAATAATTTGTGGGAAATGAAGATGATACTTATTCAAATACTTAGCCAGATCTGGGAGAGTGATGTCGCAGATATTATAGTAATCATGGCCAACAATGTTCATCATATCATCAATCCACTTGCTGGCCAGCTCATCAGTTGTTCCAATTCATTAGGGAGAAATTTAATCTGCACAAATGTCGAATAATTAACTCTTATGTAAGTTGATTTCTCATAAAATATGTGAAGAAAAGTGGAAAAAATGGCTAAGGTATTATGGAGCGCAAGTTCAATGTTGGCACGCAAGTGTAATTGGGTTGCCCATGTTTGGGTGCACAGGTATCACCGCACAAGTCAAACTACCTCTGCAGAAGCATGACATGAATAGAAACGTGAACCAATGGAAAACAAGTCACTTACATGATGAATGAAACCTACGCGGTGAGAGCAGAAAGGTTTAAAAGCTTATTTCTTTACGTGATAATGGCTGCATATTTATAGGCCAAGGCTGTACCCTACGAGGATCTCACCTGCGCGTCTCCACTTACGCGCTCAAAACATGAGCGCCAAAATTCCCTGGATTTCTCGGTTACCTGAGAGTAAAATCCACCTTCATTTCGGATCTAACTCTGAGGGGGGAATTTTTTTGGTGCTCCTTTCCGTCACAGAGTCTAAATACTGAAAAAGAGGAATACCTTAATTAAAAATAGATTCAACCTTTGAAGAAAATCCAAAATTGACAAAGGCATGAACAAGGATTTGTTTACACATGGGTCACGAAAGTTTCATCATGGTTGTGAAAGTATACGTGTGCGCCACATAATTGGCATGCAGGTGACTTGGGCGCCCTATTTGATTTTCACCCAAGGTCTTCAATTCCCTATAAATACCCCTTGTGGGCCCCCCATTTCAGGGACAGAAAAAATCCAAAACTCAGATTTAAGCTCTTGGCACCCTAGTCTCTACTTGAAGTCCTCCGAACACATATATAATAATTTCTTACCTAGAATGGAAGATCTAAAGATAGGGAATAAGGCCTAAGTATTGAAATTCATCAACACTTGCACACCTAAATGTCTAACCCTTAAGGGAAAATGGCCACACTTGCGCGCCACCTTATTCCTTCAACAGAACTTTCACACCACCCTTTTGGAAGCCATTAGGGGTAATACTAAGGGTTTGAGCCAATCCTTGCCCATGTATTACCTTATGGGTTAATCATCGCGCAAGTATACATGTGTCACGCATGTATACATCCGTGACCAGGACTTGCGTGCCCAAACATGACTTGTGCACCTGAATCTTTTTCGGTGCCTCTCCTTCCTATTTCACACTTTTTCTTCAAATTCACCTCGCCTCTTTATGATTTAGACTTCAAAACCCTCTTCAAAACCATTTTTGGCATGGATCCTTTGTTGGCTTCCTTATCTGAAAGGAATTATGTGGAACATCTCTCAAAATCTAAGTGATTTACACATATTTATGTCACTAAGGTGAGATATTTCAATCATTAAACCTCATCCTTTAAGATGAGAAGATATTTAATATGGGCCTCTTTTTTAGGAGTAATCCCTAGTCAATGTTCTCCTTAATATGGGCATCCTCCTGAGGAGTAAGCCCCAATCATAACTTTCCTCTAACCTGGGCCTCCTTTTCAGGGGTAAGTCCCAGTAATAATTCCCCTTAACCTAGGCATCCTTTTCAGGAGTAAGCCCCAATCCAAGTTCCCTATCCTGGGCCTCCTTTTCAGGAGTAAGCCCTAGTCCATGTTCACTTAATATGGGCATCCTCCTCAGGAGTAAGCCCCGATCGTAATTTTACTCTAACCTGGGCCTCATTTTCAGGGGTAAGTCCCAGTCATAATTCCCCTTAACCTAGGCCTCCTTTTCAGGAGTAAGCCCTAGTCTTAATTTATTTTTCCTTATCAGGAATAAAACCTAATAATAAGTCCCCTCTAATTTGGGCATCCTTCTCAGGATTATGTCCTAAGTTAAGTATCCCAATATCCATAAAGCACATATAACTTTATGGAACTTGTTTCTGGGTTTCTTCCTTGAAGTAAAATCCTAATCTTAATCTATCTAGAAATCATACATATATAAGCCCAACATCATTCCTTATGATTGCATCTTCCATGGCACAATCGTCTGGTTTTACTAATACCTCTTGTTTCTCACACCAAGCATGATTCACGTGAGATTAGAGCGTAAAAGTAATTATGACATCTTTAATTGGGCCATCAATTTTTCATTAACCTCATACTTCTTTACTCGAACTACGTGGGTTCTGATTCCTTCTCTAATAAGGATACATAGGTAGCCCATCTATGGGTATGATCCCAACTCTGAAATAATCCATGTCCTTATGAATGAAAATATACTTCAAGTGCCCCACTGAGTGGCTTTAAAACTGGTATGGTTATCATAATGACCCAGATATTTCTATATAATGTGTTGAAGGATCACATTGACTAAGAAACACTACCAAATACAAATGAATACTTATCGATGAAGAACCTCAAATACATATAAAATAATTTCTAAATCTCATACATATCAATCTTTGATTTTCAGATCTAAAGGAACGATCATTTTTATACTTGGTAATTTAATAAGGATTCACAAACATAAATCAAATATATAAAGAGAGTCCTGAAGTAGACAATAATTCCCCCAAAAAAGTTGTGATGAGTCCGACCTCCCTTACTCTCGACCAATGCAAATTCTTAAGCCTCATCGGTCCACAACTAATGAGCACCTAACTTTGGAAAGTAGGTCCAAATGGATATAGATTCATTGGATGTTTCTAGTTCTACGAACAAACCCGTCAGAAACCGATTGGAATGTTTGAACCTTAATCAAACGTGGTCATCCCCATTTACAGAGGAAACAAACTCTCACCAAATTTAACAATTTTATGTCTATCTCCTAGGAACATACTAATAGGAAGGTCACTTATCATTGGGAGGTTGATCAAGAAGTCAACTATGACTTCACCATAGTTCAGGAGACTCCCATGAGGGACCTTACCTATTGTACGCATCTAACTTTTGTGGAATTTACCCTTTAAAAATTCTATAGGTAAAATGTCTCGGTAATCTGTACTATGGTAACTCAAACTTAAAAATATTGGATAGATTTCAATGGGAATCTAGATACTAACTATAAGGAGAATATGGTTATTCTAACTTCTTCTGATGAATATGATAAAAATAATCAGGTGGATACTAACGACTAATCACACAATAAAAATACCAAACTATAGGACCACCATGGTACCCTCATAAATCTAGATATTGACTAGAAACATATCACAGTAGTGACTATGGTAATACACACATTCAAACCAAAACATATCAAGTCATTCTAATTATAATGGTGGAAACATGAGGTTAAAATAGGTCCCACATCCCCATTCCCACCCAGGAATGGGATCACAGTCTCATTCAGGTTGTATAATCACATTAACATATTTTCACAATAAATTATTGGTGGGTATATTTTCTTAGACACATCATATATAACTATCAACATATCCTAGTATTGGCTATAAAATATGATCAAATACTTATCCTCACAACAAGATAGTTTAAATGAACATATTTATTACCTCCCCCAACCAGAGTATATCCTCAATATATATCATGATCTACTCATGAGAAAGCACATGTCCGTACACCAATTTTAAAGGGACACTAGTACATCTTGGTAAAGAATAAATAATAGGATTGGGAATACACACCAACTCCAACATGATATCAATTCCCCATTTCAATAACCACATAAAAGAAAGAACATATATCTACAAAATCTTATAGGAAATACTAACATATCATGGGAACAATTTTTGAATAGGTATAAATTTCTACTCAAAATCTGTTTCTAGAATTTTATGAGCATGCCTTGGTGGAAACCAGAAGTAGACACACCTTCTTTTCCATTCCAAAGAACTGAAATGGACCACTCCAATGAAAATAAGGGGGGTTAGTAAAGGAGGCTAACACATATATATATAATTGTCTTCAACTCATTATTTTATCCACAAAATTGAGATCAACTATTGAAAAATATCATTAGGGAATCCCAAATATTAGGAGCACACCCATACTCATTCCCTTATAAATATTGATGTTTTTCATGCCCTAAATCACAACTCAACAATGTCCCAATATTCAATAATGTCTTCATACGATAGAGTATGTAGTCACGACTATGAAGTGTTTCCCCATAACATCACTATAAGGTCCTTTGGTGGTCTTTAATATTAAATTTTCAATGATGGTCCCCCCACTGATATATTTAGATTGATTACATGAAAAATTATAATCATGTGAGATATGAATATCCTCATCACAGTTATTATATAAAATGGAAATATGTTCATCTGTTAATATTTTCCACCTTTGAAGACATACATAGGGAATATGCTATAGTATTCCTCCCATTAGATAGAAATTGATTCATCATAGTAGTCCTCCACTTCATTTCGTTCATATGGAAGATCCTCCCCGTATTGAAATATATCTTTGACAAGAAGGTCGAGCCTTTAAAAAACCTATATTGAGAAAGCATCATAACATTAGGCACTAAAATGATTAAGTCCAACAATTCCACATAACATATCATTGATGGGTGATATTATTTATTATCCAAAATACAACCCAATAATGACATTATTTTCTATATTATGATTAGATCACTTACATTTTAATACAACATAGGAAATTCTCACTTATATCGCTTCCCCCAATAAGGTAGTGGAGAAGTAACCACTCTTCTCAAATTAAAAACAATATTATCTCACCAAATATGAACATAATGAAATAATAGCAAAATAATTGTCCAAATATAATATAATTTTCATGTTATACACCATGCTGATATATTGATATGATGTTCAAAATGTTTTTGATTGTGTAATTAATACAATATCGTTACATGAATTTATGGATGAATCATCTTCATTTGAAGGGAAATATTGAATTATATGTTGATTATGTATACCACAATAATGAAATAGAATAATTTCTCCATTATAATTACTTAATCACTCTTCTGGTTTCAGAAAACACGAAATTGAGGTGGATGTTTAGAGATCTCAAATATGCATTTCTTAATTGATTGTACGCACTATATCAATTGTTCATTGACGCTTCACGTGATGTAGACATCAATGTATTGGGTCGACATGGAGAGTAAAATTTCTCCAAAATACTTATTAACATCATCTTAATTCTAGTGATATCATGAAATTTCATTCTGTCAGGAAAAAACTAAAAAAATGTTTTTTACATGCATAGATGTCCATTTAGCTTAGAACCACAACCTCTAAATCCTAGAAATAGTACAGTCATTCAGAAAGATCTATTTATAGACTCCTTAATCAATACTCGATGAAGGTTGATCAAGAATCTCATTTAATAAAACCAATCCTCAGGCTATGGTGCTACCCTCAATAGGGACTCTCTGACACTCATATAATGAATTACAACATACATGTGCATGAATGAAAACAAGTAAAATTATAAGGCTAGTGGATGTGGTAAAAAATATTGAAATAAAATTATACTCCCAACCCCTAGAGTTGAGTTAATTTTATCAAAGACAGATGTACTCCATTAATTTCAATATTATTCATCATAGGGAAAATATAATTAAAGGTAATTTTACATTTTATCTCAAAGATGGATCTATCTCTCTTATTGGGGACGTGATCAGAAACAATATGTGGATAATTTCAAAGGATCACTATTAAAAACCAAGATCATGGAGAATAGATGTCAAAAAACAATTAGGCCTCAGAAAGCTTATAAACTAACACTATATTACAGGAATGGAATGAATAATTAGTGTTGTATTTAACTTCATGAGAAGTATTCATGAATTCAATCCATCTCCTCCACCTCCAGATCAGGACATGATCTCAACATTATATTATAAATCAGTGAATGTAATAAACACTAGTCACACAAGTTAATGATACATGAAATTTATATATATGAATATGATGTAATTTTTTTTGTTTGAATATATTATATAATAAAATATTTATAGAACATGTATTCACTCATTAACAAAGAAAACCCCAATTTTTTAGCTCCCCTAAATTATTCAATACCACAACCTAGAGGAGATTTAACCGATGAAAGCGAGAAAGTTGTGACCACTTCCTGTCCAAAACTAAAATAATTAAGAGCACTTACTACTAAGGACTGGTTAAACAAGTATTATATAGAATTAAAGGAGGTAATTATGATTAATAGTGAACTACTAAATGGTAGTATTCATGTTTATAACTTTGATTCAAAAATGACTCATACTTTTCATTTAAAATTATTTCCCCTATACGTATATGTTATTCTAGAAATTAAGAGAGGATCACATTTTCTAAATAACATGGGTTTCAAAAAATGAGTCTACCATGAACTAATAATAATAGAATATTAGGATTACCCTCCACTTGGATGGTAGTTTGAACAATGTAAATTGAGTTATCCTATGGGAATCTAAGATATTCATCAACAACATTCATGTGAAAGACATTAATATCATGATATACATACCATATCTTCTCAAATTTCAACTTGAACAACCATACCATTAGTTCCTATGGATCCAATTGATTCTATAACAGGTCAAATGGAAGATATAGAGGGGTGGCATAAACTAGGTAAGTCAAAATGAAAATCATACCTCAAATTGAATGATTAGACTCTTCCTATTTCCAACATTGAGATTATGGATTTCCAAACCATTAATGGAACTAGGTACCCCAAATAGTAGCTAACACACATTTTATCATGATTTAGTATATTGATGGGAACCATAGAACAAAATAGGAATTAAGTGAAAAATATTTTTGGAAAACATTGGTTGGTAATACAATTTACTAGTTCACTAATTTAACAGTTTGATTATTCAATATGTGGTGGGAAAACGTTTAAAATTTCCTCAATAACTCCTTATCAACAATAATTATGATAACCATTCTAGATTACCCGAATAAAAAAAAGGAATGAAATTTAATTGTATATATTTTCAAGGTGAAATCTATTATCATACCCGCTCAACATATAACTTCTACAAGATGATATTCTAGTTATAGGAGATGATTTATTTCTTTGAATTAAAAACTCCAAATACCCTTGAAAATTACCAAGGTGGGTTCTGTAAATTTTCTACTGTTTTACAATTGTTTAAATATTACATTTAGAATAGTTTATCCATGCCTCAAAAAACACCAAAATATCCTTTAATGATGACTATAAAAGATGAAATGGTAAGAAAAATCATTAAAAAATTTCTAAAAACAATAATACCAAAAAATATTCAATATATAAAAGTTCCACCACCCAAAAAAAATAAAAAAAGACTGAAATATGAATTGATATAGTAGTATATGTGTGTTATTTATGTTGATCATATGAGTATTGTTTATTATTTCAAAATTAAGTTAGTACATGGAAATTTCATTATAAATATGGGTATAAAATTTCGACAGATGTTGAAAACAAGATATCATGAGCAGGTTGGTTACAATGCATACCTAAAGTACTTTATAACCTAGAGAATGTTAGTAATACCATCTAGGATTTCCTTTCCACTAAATAAAAATATCAAACGTTTTTATAGTTTGGACATGTTATGTTATAAAATACAAGAACATAAGTTTCTTGTCTCTATGCCATCAAAGTAAAATAATATAGATATTGTAATGAAATTTCAAATAACGGATCATTAAAATTTTATTATTATGTAAGTATAATGACAATCAACCATTAACATGAATTTATTACACCATAAGTCATTATACCAGTTGTAACCTGAACATTAACTATGATAATTGGGATGAATCCATTGACACCAACACCATTTAGGAGTCGATCTTCTAAAAATTGGAATCCCTGATGAAATATGAATGAGACAAAGGATGAGTATCCCGTTTTGTTATTTAGAAAACTAAAAACCTATTAGACTTAATGCCTATATAAATGAGGTAATGGGAGCCAGACCACTAAGTGACTCAATGGGAAATTATTCCTTAAAATTAATCATCTTCAGTTAAAGAGTGTTTATTTTGAACTATCAATAAAATTAAACAGTAATACACTTTCTCTAATGTAGAAGAAAATGAAGATAATGAATTAACTTTTCCCAATAAAAGGGGGAGAGGAATATTCCCTCAATGAAAATGGGTTCAAGGACAATGAGGTTTTTATAGATCTTAACATCTAGGTAACATCCCGTAAAATCTATATACCCTATTAATATGAAAAATTTAGTACTTAAATGGGACTAAAAGTTTCATAAATATATTATAAGAACATATGAGTATAGGTTTTCTCCCATATTATTGTAATATTGTTTATAAATTTGCCACCCATCTCTTTAGAATCAGTATGTTGGAAAATAAAATTATTCCTACCCATAGATGAATAGGCTATATATTTATTATGATCTTGGAAGATATCCACAAACACATGCAACACTAGATCCTATCCTTTAGACTAAGGAGTAGGCGTATTTAGGGATGTGTAGACCTATGACCAAAAATTATGATATAGAAAAAAATACAACATTATGGAAAAATTTGTGATCCTAGATGCCCTTTATTTATTAATAAATTTATATGAGGAACTTGTTGAGTCTCTCCAAATACCTCAATAATGTAATTATAAAATCACTACCATTGATGTATACCATGAAGAAACATACCCTATTGAGTTTCACTAAATCATTTCTATCACAATTTATGATAGGGATATGATAATATAATTATATATTTAGAGATTGTAAACTTCTGGAAATCTTGAAATGGAGAATGTTCCTTTATATATAATCGAAAATGGTTCTTGTATGAGCCAAACTCTATCCCAAATCCTATAACCCCTAGGATAAAATGACGTGAGCATGAAGCTCATCACATTTATGATCAAATGGGATGAAAAATGTGAACAATAGAATCTACTCTAAATCCATCCCTAGTTTGTGGACCACATCTTTATTAAATTCATGTTTATTTATCAGGATATTGCTATCAGTGTGTTATTGGGAAGATCATGGATTTTCTTAAATTTAGTGGTATCCTTTAAACAAAACCAATGCATTAGATGAATACTCAATAGAAAATATTGAGTGTTTCATGGTTACAATTCCCTCTTTTAATCCAATTAATCTAAGAACATAGATTCATGAACCAATAAATGAGATAAAAATTATATTTCTATAGATGATATTATCGTGATCATTTCCCCAAACTACTTATTGATGGCCCATATTAAGCCATATCATGAACTCATTGAGTATTATATCCATCCCATTAATCAGATAGAGTATATCTCTCCAGATTTATGTAGTAATCATATTTTGTAAATCTCATCCCAAAGGATGGATCATCTAATAACATCCACGTGATGGAAAATTAGCCACATTCATGGGGAAGGTTCCTCTAAGAGGGAATGAGATAAACATGATACCCATTAAAATTATTATCACTCCTAAATATCATTACACGAAAGTTTTTATGACAAATATTAAAACAATACAACCATAATTCTTTAATAAAATCAGGCTAAACTATCAATGTAGGTGGAGGATGGATGGATTAGGCATAATGTTTCTTTTCTTTATGATATTAGCATTTTAATTTTACTCAACCCATGTAGAAAAAGTCTTTGATCTTATAAATAATGATGATACCATATATTAAACTACTCCAACATCGTTCAAAAAATATAAGGAGGACCATGCATCATAATCTACAATATACATTTCCCTTACTTCACCGAAAAGAAATATAAACTCCTTTAATACTTCTACCAAATCCTACTATGTCGACATTTCTTCTGTCCATGTTAATGAAAGTGAATTAATAGAAAATATGTAAAATGTTATTTAGGATAATTATCCGATATTTGGATTTTTGGAGTCTCAAAACACCATATAATATTCCACATAAGACAAAAATCCAATCATATCATCTTATAACCAATATCATTTATGGACGATAAAAACTGTACTACATTGTCTCTCTTTATTGAACACATTTATTCATCACCAAATCCCACATGGATTGAAGAATAAGAAGAATATAAAAAGGATCTCAGACATTTCCATCTAGTATTTTAGGAAACTTCATTGACCACCATAGATGAGACCATATAAGTGGGTCCATGTATTAATGGACACCAATGAACTATATAATTATTTATTCCATGTATATTATTGATTGTTGGAAATGTGTATTTTTTGATGTATCATTCGGATGTATTCTCCTAGAATCAGCAACAATTTATTAGAATTATTCCTGATGTGGAAACCAATCATTTGGCATTTCTTGAAGATCATCATATATACCTATATTTATCATGGATACTACACCTTAATCATGATACAATAGTCCAAGATGATGCTGAATAGCTTAAAAAAGTCAACATTATTAGAGAGCTACAATATCAGAAGTTTCCTTCCTTTATCATCTTTATCAAGAAGAATAATGAGAAAAATTAGAGGTTTCATTGATTTTAGGCATCTCAACCATAATGCTCCAAAGTATAAACTCCTAAGATCGATCATGAAACATTTCATTAAATAAAATTCTAGGTTCCCCACCCAAATTTTTATAGATGAATATTTTAATTATAACCAAATATTAACGAATACTGAAGATAATTATTCCTCTAGTTTTTGGTCACCCCAAAGAGTTCATTTCTAGAGAATTTTTTCATTAGTTTGAAGAATACTATTGGTAAATATCAAAATGACATGTATCATAATTTTCATAATATTCTCATAAGGATCATTTATTGTTATCTCAGAGATCTAGTTATTAAATTTCATAATCCTTTTACCATCATTATAATCCTAAATAATTGTAAAAAAAGATATGAAAACATATTCTCTAGATAAACCACCTAAAAATTTCATTGGGTGTGACATTAGGAAAAAACTTTAGGTTAATGATATGTCATCATAGCATTGTTTTCAGTCATGAGAAGAAAAAATATATCCTTAACATTTGATAACCTTGGAATACCAATGAATTTATAGGGATTCAAGGTCTCCATTCATAAATCTCAGAATTTATATAAAACATCTTAAATAATGTTCATATTCTTCACTTAACTCATGTTTAAGGGGATTATATATGAATGGAATGATGGTTTTAATAAGTATTTTGAAAATATTCCGAAATACCACTCAATCATACCAGTGTTGGGGTCACCCATATAATGGATTTCACTCATCTTATATGTTGAAACCCAAGATTGGTCACTTTTTTATTCACTCTCAAAAAATAATTATCCAATAA
Organism: Viscum album; assembly: GCA_963277665.1. Taxonomy (NCBI): domain Eukaryota; kingdom Viridiplantae; phylum Streptophyta; class Magnoliopsida; order Santalales; family Viscaceae; genus Viscum; species Viscum album. The sequence goes on from OY728163.1 coordinate 13,559,543, forward strand.
AAGAGAAAAATCTATTTTATTTTAGTATAATTATTCTAGATAATCAAAGTATATATTCATTCATGGAGTATAATTTCCTTACATTGATCTTCTCAGTTCAAAAACTAATAAATTACCTATAGTATCTTAAGAATCTGTGAGTATCTCACATTAACCAACTAATGTATATCCTCAATCACTTAATTTTAAATGAAAAAATAGAATAATTTGTGGTAATCGTATTGTTATTTCAAATCCAATTCATAATAATGAATTATATTAAAGGTAAAGCATTGAAAACATTTCTAATTGCACATTACATCAAACGATTCACTCTAATGGATACTAAATGTCACAATAAAGAGGTATTTTCCTATTTACAAAATACTAAAACAATTGAAGTACAATTAGATAGTGCCTCTAGAATATCGAAAAGTAAAATGATAGAAAACACTAAATTCAATAGAGTCAAAATTTTAATTATACTGATTTCTGAAAAAAAATAATTTTTCTATATTATTTCTTACTATCAAAAGGCTTCACTACTAATGAATCATAATGTTATACCACTAATTTAAATTTTTAATTAGCCTTGAAAATACTAGTTACACATTTTAATATCAAGGTAGATTCAATATTGGGGATAAATTATATTATTATTCAATATTATATTAATAAAGAGGAACATATTCCCTTAATATTTTTATGTGGGGTTTAATGGAATAAATCCCTTTTAATATTTCAATTTTCCATGATTTTTGTTAAAAAAACACCTTAGTAGATACAGTGGAAAATTCAGTAACTTCCATTGAAAATCCATATGAGGAAGAGGAAATTGTTATCATTATACACCACAAGGTAATATCCCCATTTTATAACGCCCCATTCCCACGATCTAAGATCTAGTTCCCATAGACATATAATTCATATACGTACTTTTATACTACCAATAAAATCCAGTATATAAATACCCATAATTAAAAATTCTTTAAAAATTATTACTTTTTTAAGGTCCATAGAAACTTTTATGGTTTTTTGATTTAGAGAAATATAAAACAACATAAAATAATAATGAGGACACTTTTCCATAGATACATTACTACATAATCAATAATGAATCGTCAAAAGGTCCCAAAAATTATTCCACACATTCTATAATTACAAACATGTTACATGGTTTTCATTTCTTTATAACATAGGGAAATGGATATATATAAACGGGTGTTCTCAAAAGATAAATAGCAAAAAAATATAATCGATTTAACAATAGAAGAAAAATTAAATAAATATTGTGATAGGAATAGGTAAAAAAATTGAATCAAAAATTAAAATTTAACTGATAGAAAGTTATATCCATGATAATAAATCAAAACATGGATATCAATGTTACAAATCTTATATTAATATAAAACATAATTATATACATCAAAAAATTATTTCATGTCCTTGTTCCAATACACTATACTTTCCATTAAGGCCACAGTCAATAGATCCCACTATTAAGTCCTTATTCCAAGACACTCTCTTATTATAGGAAGCACCACACAAAAAACCCATCCTTTTTATCATGTGGTAATTTTTGATGAATCTAGGGGATATATAATGTGACCCACCTCAATCTCATTATTATGTTCTGTACGTTAACTATAATTGTCTTCATGACCTTTTATACCATTCCATGAGAAAGTAATTAGTAAAAAAACAAGGAAATCCTTATAATGAAGAATTTGTAATATCAATACATGATCAAACTATTTTGGAAGTAAATAAACCTCAAGAATACCAATGCATTACCCCAAGAAAACAAAATGGAATAACATATCTCAAAACATTTAGGGAATGATACTGGATGGAAAAACATTTCATAGTGAACTTTCCAACAATGTTCTATTTTTTATAATAATTGATTAAATACAAATAAATTTTTCCATGTAAATAAATGGTGTAATATAATTACTACCCATTCACAGAAAGAAGTTGGTTAGTAAAATATTACACATCCAATTTTTTAATAATAATTGTATTCAAAAGAAATTATATTTAATTATAATAAATTTACCCATCTTAATAGAATATCATTAATTCTAGGATAAATCAACAAATCAGAATTAGGTAAAATATGGTGTTCACACCATATAGAATAATGAGTACACAATTATTTCAATAATTGAAAAACATTATCATAAGACATCCAAAGAAATGAGGTTGATAGATTAGAATGAACATATCACCAGCTTCATAAGTTAAGCCTATATGGATGTTGATATAAATGAAAAACAACAATAATGATAAAAAATTATTGATACCACCCAAGAAGGGATCATAGATTGAATTTTGTGGTATCATTATTTCATCTATCCTAAATGTAAACATTTATATATATATTTATTATAGAATATATAATTAAACATAAAACCTATAATTGGTAAAAAATTTCACAATGGAAATGGAAATGGATGTAAAGATGTGAATGATCTTTTAAAAACAATTTTAACATTGATGTAAAAGATGATGTCAGAAGTTATTTGAAAAAGTATTTTTCAAAATGTGAGTTTATAAATCATTGAAACAAATTACTTTTAAAATAATCTCTAATAATTGGGACTTTAATAGAAAATAATGGGATCTTATGAAATTTAGATCTAAGAATTATGATTGCGAGAAAAAAAATTAATACCGGAAAGTAACTTTATTAAAAACACACATTTTAAAAAGATTTAAAAATAATTAATTTTATAAAAACTTCATAGTAAATAATATTATAATAACATACCATATAATAAAAATGTTTGTGTGGTTGAACCTAACCATGAAATAAATATGTTGAAAATATAATATTATAACTCAAACAATGGGAATTGAGTTACCAAAAAACCTTTCTATTGGGGAAATAATTAAATCAAATGAATCATTAAAAAATTATTCATGTACTAAAGCATATTAATTAAAATTATAATAATATAAATATATCTATGTATATTAAATAATCTATTCAAATAATACATGGTTCAGAAAATATTTTATGTGTAAAAAATCAGAATTGAGAGCAAGAAAACCCTTGTGTTTTGAGTAGAAAATTAATCAGGACACCATGTAGAAGAGGGATTTTTATTTAAAAGAAAAATAAAATTTTGATAAGGTTATTAAACATATTATCTATAAAATAATAATTATACATTCCATAAAAATGAAATTATGTTAATATGTCTCAGAGTGGAATTTCTGAGGGAAACACTTACCACTTCCGTAACATTTGTATTAGAAAAACATGAGAGTTAAAAACATAAATTTTCATTTATATTACATAAAAAAAATGGATTCTTGATAAAAATGAAAAATTTAAAAAAAATCACACCTTAAAAATTAATATAGGTTTATTAATACAATAATTATTACAATGAAGGATATTTCATTTTCAATGCCTTACGACATTACTAGTATTTGAATAATATATCGTTGGAAGATTGAAATTTTTGTTTTTCAATAAATCCTAGGAATTAAATACTATATAATTCATAAATAAATTATTGTGTACTATATAGACCATATAAATAATAAATTAGTTTATACAAACAAAACCTGTCTTAATGAAGAGGAGTTGAAACATAAACCCTTAGTTTTTTCCAAACTCATTTTGTGAACCCCCTTAAATTCATGTACAAAAAATTTATGAATATATGATTCCATATTAGGAATATTATTATAATTAAATTTATTTAAATTTTTCATTTATATAATATTTATTTACTATGTTGATTATATGAGGTTATTCAGTCATTTTTTCCGTAAAACCTTATTTATTTTGATTTTCGTTGAAATAATTATATATTTTTTTCACAATATATATATTCTAAATAATGTTAATTAAATAATATTGATATATTAAATATATATTTAAATCCATCCATGATGGATGATGGTGAAAAATGAATCTCATTCCTCGTGGAGTTGATAGATCAGATGCTTGCAAGAAGGCATTTTTTACATAAGGTACCATACTAAACATTACATGATAATATTTAAAAAACTCCCTTAAATTATTCGACATGTATTATAATTCAAAAAATGTTATGTGTATTAATTTTTCTCATGAAATAATAATATATTAAAATTATATGTGGCCAACTCAAATCCTCAATAAGGGAAACACTTAACTAAATCAGTCATGGAATAAATATTATGGTATCAATACATAAACATAATAAACATATAATTAACTTATAACTGAGTCCATTTTATATCCATCGAAATATATGAAAACATGGATATAAATAATAAAACTATCATACATATGGAATTTATAATTATAGTCATCAAAACATTCTAGTAAGAACTCGTTCGATGACCCATTACATGTCATCGAGACCAAAATAATTACACCCTCTTATAAAGGCCTTGCGTGAGGGAATTTTCAGATTATAGGAAGATACATACAACAGAACATATCATGTTTTGTCTCATGATACCTATAGATGTTTTGAGGGGATATATAATGTCTTTCCCCCCTTATCACTTGATTAATTAAAATTTATTCGCCACAATATTCTTTGATACCATTCATACCATTATATGAGAATCCTCTTACTAAATAAAACACTGTTATCTTTATAATCATGTGTATGGAATATAAATATATGGTCAATATTTATTGGTAGTTAATAATCTTTAATAATTCCAATAATTTTCTTATTGTTAACAAAAGGAATAACATGATCATAATTATTCCAGTGAATAAGTTCAATTGTCAAGCATTACAGGGCCCAATTTTCAATAATATTCCATATTTAAATAATGATATATGTAATGTAAATACATTTCCCCATTTAAATAGAAGGTATTTCATGCTCATAACCCATACATTATAAGAAGGTGGATTAACAAACATTAAAAATTAAACTTTTTAATAATCATCTATATTAGAATAATAAAATTTAGAATTCCAATATTATTTATCATGTTAATATAATAACATTATGTATAGGTTAACATAATCCAATTAGAATTATGTAAAATGTGATCTTCACAACATATAGAGAAATGTGTATAGGGATAATTCAATAATTTTAAAACATGATCATAATCAATCCCTTCAAAGGAAGAGGATTTAAAAAAAATAATTAATCCATACTTTAACAAAGAAAACCTAGAAGGATGTTGACATAAACATAAAATCCTTGAAAAATAATGTTTGAATGAAACCACCCAAAAAGGGATCATGAATATATTTTTTTACATTATGTGTTTTGTTTTACCAGAATGTGAAAGATTTAAATTAGAGAATAAAAAATATAACATAAACACATTCCTATAATTTTTTTAAATGGAATGGGAATTGGGAGTGAAAACATTAAACTGATTTGGTAAAACATTTTTAACATTAATCTAAAAGAGGAAGTTACAGTTCACTTCTAAAAGTCCCTTTCAAATGGTCATATAAAAACTATTTAATAACCTAGAATTTTAAAGTAATATTCAATATTTTATCCTGAAAGATGAAATTATATTTTAGGAAATTTGGATCAAAAACATATGAATATTTATATGAAAATTATAATATATGAAATTAACTTTAGTGAAATTACACATTGATAAAATATTAATAATTTTTGTTGTCTTCTATATTCTTTTACCAAATGGGATCAAAAAATACCATATAATAATAATTTCGGTGGTATAACCCCAAATTGAAGAAACCTGTTCACGAGAAAACATTATAACTCATAGAAAGGGGGTTGAGTTACAAAAATTATTAATAATGGAGAAAAAATTATTCCAATAACCATTTGATAACATTATTTAGTAATGAAATTCTATTAAATAAAATTTTTCCAATACTATTTTATGAAATATATGTTAGTAAACCATTCAGGGTAACATTTTTCACTAAATGTATTATTTATTTAAAAAACAGGGTTGGGACCATGAAAATCCTAGTGTCTTAACTAACACATTAATTAAAACCCTTGAAAGGGAAGGCATGAATTGAACCTGAAACCAACTGATTAAAATTAAATTGATGGTATAATATATTATTATATACATTATACAATAAATAAATTAAATTAGGTGCACAATATAAAATATGTATTTAAGTGAGAAATCAGACGAAAACCCTTCCCGCTTTAGTAATTTGCATATTCGAATTCATTCAGTGTTAAATTTTGAAATTTATATTTATATAACATGTAATTAAATTTATTAATAATATAATATCAAGATATATATTATACATACATTTAAATGAATATATGTTTATAAATACAATGCAAGTCTTAATGATGGGAAATTGATATGATAACCCTTCCAAATTTGAAATTATTTTGTATCAAAATTCATCGAAAACATGAAATTTACTTGGTTATAAAAACTACATGAATCAATACATGGATTATTCAAAACATTCTCTAGAAATATATAGACCATATTAATACAGAATGTCTTTATTACATTATAAAATTTCTCAATGAAGAGTAATTAAAAAAACCCATTTACCTTATTCCAGATTGATTCAGTGCTCTTAAAATCATGAAAAATATTGTTATGTTTGTTTGATTCCATATTTGGAACCTTATTATTTTTCATTTAATTAAATATAGTCCATTTATACTTATATAATATTTATTTATCATATAAGTTTCTTTCATATGTCAGTTACTTGTGGTTATTCAGTTAATTTTTCACAAATCTCTACATATGTTGACCATGTTAGAAAGATTGGAAAAATATTTTCATAAAATCTAGAATCATAGTTTTATGGAAATAATTTTTTCCATTAAATATTTTTTTAAATAAAACCATTTGTTTCCATGGAAAAAGAAACTCATTCCTCTTGGAGGTTATAATTTACACACGCACAAACACATGATTAATGTTTCCATTTTTAAAAGAATAAGAGGGAAATATTGTAAATGAAAATTTTAATTTTTTTAATATTATTTATATTATAAAATTATATTTATTTATAAAATACAGAATTGTGATTATCAATAAATGGCCTTGTTGAAGATAATTTAAACGTCACTTTGTTTAGGTGGAAATCTTCCCAACGCACTAAAGATACTATTGTTTTTCTTAGAGTAATAGGAGGAATATATAATTATTCATCCATTAATATAATAATATATCACTATAATTTTGATATTTATTTAATTATATTTATATATATAATATATTTGGAATATAATATTATGGAGAAAAACATAAGAAGAAGATAATACTTTTTGGAGACATGATATTTTCTTGGAAAACTATATTTAATTAAATAGATTAGGATAATATAGTGTGATGAGTGGTTTAAAAGAGTGTGAGGGAAATATATTAGATAATATTTGGGAATGTGTTCGCTTAATGATGAATGGGTGGTGCATTTTGGATTGTATGTAGTTAGACTCCTATTATAAGAGAGGAAAATTTCCCTTTTTGGAACACTCTTTATATTTTACTAATTCCGTGATATTATTCCATTCTCAATGGAACCAAATTATTTATATAATGTAATTTGGGGTTCCATTATTTTGATAAATTGTCAAACATTTTCATTGCAAACATGATTTATGCTTTTTGTTTTGTTTTTAAAAATAATTGTTTATATTTTATACTTTTTTATTTATAAATGTAAATTAATTTCTAAGGAAATGAAATTATGGTTCATTAAAAATAATAATCAACCCATAGAAAAAAATATTTTTTGATGGAATATAAACTGAAACCTATTTAATCTAATTCACTTTCAAAATATTAGAATATTTAATTTGAAAATAAAACATATAATGTATAGAATAACTGTTTCATTAGAAAAAAATGAAATTTTTACCATTATTGATTCATAATTTTATTTATCATTTATTTATAAAATATTAGTGTTAATATATTTATTATGTACTTATAAATCATATTTCATTCCAATTATGACATATTTTTATTTAATTATTTTGAAAAAAATTCATTGATTTTAAAAAAACAAATATTTTAAAATAATTGTCGCACCATTCTCTTTGTACTTAGAATTAACCTAATAAAAAATGTATGCCTAAAAATGGAATTAAAATATTAATTAATATAAAATTTATTATCTCAATTATTTGAATCATTTTATCATATTGACATTCAATGTGTATGGAAATTAACCATAACAATAGCATATGTAATGTGTAAAAAGATTTTTTAATAAAAGTGTATATTGAAAGATAATGTTTATGAACATAATTGAATTATTAGTGTAACTAGTTATGATGATATTAAAAATATTTTAATAATTTATTGCTTATTTTTTATGACCTTAAATATAATCCAACACGTAATTTTTTATTTAAAAAAGTTAAATTGAAAAATAAGAAAAAAATGTTTTTCTTAAAATAAATTGATTTTATAAAATGATAATAATTGATTTAATAAATTATCATTATTATATTCTAGTTAATTTTAATTTATTATAAATATAAAATATTTATAACAAAAATGGTCAAATAAAATATATTTCATGTAAACGTGATTGTATTAGAAAAATATAATTTTTTACTATTGACCTAAGTATTATTATTTTAGAAAATTATTAAATATATTTCCAAAGATAATTTTATTTTTAGTAATAAAAATATTCATTTTAAATTATCATAGTTAATTCTAAATTTTTTGTATTTTGATTTTTTGAATGAAAATATATTATATAAATAAATAAATTTTTTAAAAATAATATTTTCAATACTAAGTTATATTAATGTATTTCCTTATAAAGGAATTAACTATTAAAAGTCTACCATGTTTGTGTTCATTATAGAATAATTAATCATTCCATCTTAATATGTTCTGATTTTTTTAACAATAGGAATAACATATTATAAAACACACATACCACATTTTCATAAGTAATGGTAATAATATATTAAAATAGTGGAGGGTTACACATTCACTAACAATGATAGGGAATAGAATGATGATATCAATGTCCCCTAAATGAAATGAAAGTCAATATCCTCCCAAAATGATGTTGCAAATAAATATGTTTCCCCTATACTAGACTACCTGTAAAATGGAATTCAATAATCAAATTAGGCTAAGAATGAACAAATTAGATGTTATCTCATAAACATCATGCATTAAGATAGTCCGAATTCTAAGAAAAATCCCCTATATATAAGTACTGTTGAGGTCCTCATTAGATAAATTTAATGAAAATATATGCCTAATTTTAAGAATGAAGTCCACTTATTCACCAGTTTTTCTCATAAATCTTGAATAAATCTACCCCATTAGATCTAATTTTCTAAATAATTTTTGAAATCGATGACACAAACATTGATAAAACTCACAAAGAAATGACATGATTTCCAAATAAATGGAAATAAAATCAATAAACAATCAATTTTTTGAACATTTTTAAATATTAATTTCCATTCACCATCTAACTAATAGATATCAAGTGGTCATATCCCCCATTTATATCCAATAAGTTTACGTAGATCCATAATACCACTATTTTCTTTTCCAATTGAGCTAATGGAATATACCACCAAGAATTAAGGAATAATACTATCATAATATTCATGAAGAAAAACATAATTAAATTAATTTTTACCTCATATGGTATTGATGATTAACTAAACCAATTTCCACTCTTCCTTAAAAAGGATGAGTCAGCAATATATAATTTAGTACAACCACTCATCACACTTCCATGTAGAAGAATAGGGATAAAATGAAGATTTGATCACGAAAATATCTAATATAGCCCATAATATTCTGAAACAAAACATGATTTACTAGCCATGAAAACTCATTTGTACTTTATCTAACTACCAAACCATGATTTTTTCTACCATATATGTGACCAAATGTTCATTTTTATACCAAATAGTGTTAGTTATACTCATCAAAGTCCATGATCCCTTACATCAAACTTCTATAGACATCTAGTTATATGAATATAAATTGTATCATAAGTGGATAAAAGATTTAAATAACATTAAAGGAATAGTTTGAAATCATTTAATAACTCATATCTTTTTCACAATTGAGTTTTAATATCATTAAATTATCAATTTCACCTTCATTGATTCCTCTAGGTATATATGGTATTGGTTAACTAAACTCTGATTACATAATGAATTATTACAATAAATGTAAATAAAATAAATGTTGGATGAACCATACACTATAAAAAGGTATACAAAAATAGATCATACTCCCTAATCTAAATAATGGGAGACTCTATTACACCTTCCACCCATGTAAGATTTCTCAATAACAACTTTTTATAACCAGCACATCAGTCCACAAAGATCCTAATCCATTGACATTAATTTATATGGGATGATATACAATTACATATAATGATGAACTATTATTCATAGGTCCTATTTGGATGATGTTATAATACAGAACATATTTTCATCATCTTATGATATTAAACTACATCAGCATCATCCCATCAACATAATGTTATACTTCAAGGAAACATTCCTAGTAATATGACTATAAACAATATAGAATATTACCCTCACTATATTAAATCAATCTATCTGATATTTATCCTTGTTACATGATTTAAAAATACCAGAAAATGTCTTCACAATGAGATTTTAGACTATAAGGTTTGCATCACCATTGAAAGACGTGAAGCTGTATAGTTTACATCCATGTGAAATTCAATTAAACTTTATGAAAACAATTATATAAAGGATAAAAAATAATTTAATTTGTCATTCAAATACCCCCATAATTTAACCTATTATAATTTGGATTATTCTTAAATTTGTTTATATTTATCAGACTAATTAAAACTCAGTGATCATAGAAAACATGGGTGATCAACATATTTGGATGAACTAAAAGCACTATGACTATTTATTAGATGCAATATAGTCTACATTACATAGACTTAGAAAAATATAGATGAATACACAAAATGAACTAATTTTACTGTATACGATCTAAATCTATGTAGGAACCCTTTGTACATAATCTTCCTTGGACCAAATGATATTGATTCATCTACTCATACATTTGACTTGGAGTTATTCATGGATATTTTCCTAAGAACAACATGTGTATTGATTCTAAATTACATTATGATATACAGTGACACTGGAATCCTCTATCCAAGGAACAATATTTAATAAAAAATAAATATTCCCCCTTCTATATTTGAGTTAAATCTATGAGGCAAATATTTTTTAAGAAAAATGTAACGCCCCGACCCCAGTTACCTAGAGTCGGTGCATTATTACATAACATTGACATGATCACAAGAAAGATCAAATCTCGAAAGACCGATTGGTTTAGTATCCTTGGAAACACTAGATATATTCATAAAGTTTTACAATACATCGTAAAGTGAAAAACTACTACAACAACATATTGTCTCTATAGTCCACAATATTAACCCCTCATAATATCCCTGCAGGTCATTCATAATTTACATCTTCACTTCCTAGGAAAAATAAATCATAGAAAAGGGGTGAGCTCAAATGCCCAGTAAGGATAACAATATAGCGGAAACTTTCATAAATAAGAATAAACATTAAAGGCAATGTATAACTAAAACAAAAACCTTTCAAACTTGAACTTTCAACATAGTATGGAATAAATAAAATGAAATTATGCCATTTAATTACTCACATGGATATTCTACTAATCGAATAATCACATGCAAAATCAATAACCACTTTCATAATGATGGAATGCATAATGCCATACTATCATAACCACATATCCAAGGCCTCGTGCCAAGACTAAAAATAATATTTTTGTCAAGGCCTTATGCCAAGACACTAGTTTGTCTCATGAGACCTACCGATGCATTGAGGAGCTATAGCGGGCTCCACCTGTCACATAATAAGTCCAATGCATTCCCATATGAAAAGGTTTAAACATAAAATAAACATTCGTATTAAAACTAGCATACGGAATGTCAATACTTTCATCATAAACCATGAATGGTATAAAAATAGCACATCCACAGTCAAACATACCACAAAACCTTCAATACAACATAGATGTTTGGAATCATATTAAATCAATTTCACATAAGCGTAAAACCCATCAAAGGATGTTGAAATAGATGAAATCAAAACTCTTTTTAGAGAAATATCTCTTTTTATTTTTAAAAAATTTAAGATCCATATAAAATAAAACATTTTCTTTGAAAATATTCTTATAAGCTTGTAAGGGAAGCTTCGAAGATTTTATAACTGCGGAAAATAACCGCACCCTCCGTATAAGTTAAAAAAACATTCTTACCTTAATTCTGTCAAAAAGATTAAAAAGCACCTTGTTTGGAAAACGACAGAAAGATTCCTTTATAAAACTCTTATAAAAAGTCAAAAAAGGGTATAAATGACTTTAACGCATATTCTTTTAAATAGTAAAAATGTTTTGAAATATATTTTTAAGAAACATGGATGTGGATGATAAAGAGATCCCAGTAGATAATTACGAATAAAAAACCTCTGATAATGAAGAGATTGTGAAATAACCCTTACCTTGTACTTTTCCTTGTTGGGGTAGGTTAACCTTCTGTATAATATTGAAATAATTGTTATTCAATTATACAAGAATCATATGAATTCATATGATATCATATATGATCTTTTATCATTTCTTTGTTAATAATATCTTAGTATTATCGTTGTTTCGGGTGTTAACTTACTCATTTTATTTTATATGTTTTGTTACGTAAGCCATGTTTGTAATAGATAGGTTGTATATTATTCATATCCAGAATAATATCAAGTCCTTAAACATCATTTTTAAATCAGAAAATGATAATTATACTTGAATGGATATGATGGAGAATGAATCTCATCGCGTTCGTGGAGACGGTAGTCCGTACGTACGCACAAGCGACAATATCATTCTTTTGATATTAAAATAATATATAATGGATGGTATATCATATATACAGAATCATTATCATGTTATATTTATTATTTACATGAGTTACACATCATTATTATACCCATCCAAATAATAATATATTGAATAACAATTACACCACGACGTGGAGACGGTAAGTCGTACGTATGCACGTATGGTGACATGTTATTCAAAGGGTGGATAGAATAATTAATATGGTTGTACCATATTTATAATAACATCACAGTATATATAAGATAATGGAATTATTATTTTTGAATGGTAATAACAAATAAAGAAGAAGTGGAAGAAGAAAGGAACTTGGAAAAGGGTGGTAAAATTATTACCTCTTCTTCGGGTTCTTCCTTTTGATTTGATAAAAAGGGCTCCTTAGGTTGGCTTTATGATCAAAATAAGGCCTCTAGGTTGTAGTTAGGGATGTTGGGAGAGTATTTGGGTAGTGTTTGGCAGATCCAAAAGGCTTTGAAGGTATGAAGAAATGAGAAGGATGAGTGCCCTTTTATAAGAGGGGTGAAGGGAACCTTTGGAAAAGCTAGAAATATTAATTTATAATAAATTCATATTCATTTTCTAATGTCTCAAAAGTTGATTATTCAAAGGTCAAGGTGGTGATGGGTCTAAAACCACTCAACCAATATAATTTAGACAGGTTTGGGTACTTATATTAACCTTATCTTTATGTATTAACTCTTAGTTAATTAGTTTCACTTTTACAATGTCTCTTTGTGTTTTTATATTATATGGTTAATAAACTTACCATATACATCCAAGAGACCCCCAAGTGGTCCTTTAATGATGAAAATATCATGATATAAGTCTCTTGGCCGAACCTTAGATTTTTGGGAATTTAATATCAATTAATAATATAATATTTGTTTTAAAAACTCTTTTATGTCAATTTTGACACTATTCAATAGTTGATTTTTGTGAAACTCATAACAGATTGATTACTTCGAAAAAAGTCAATTAAATCAATTCTAACATATCATAGAATCCTAGAAAAATATTTTAATTCATTAAAAGTTTCAAATTATATTTATTTGGGTATTTATAATATCAATTAATTTAATTTTTCACTATTATGGTAATTACTGCATCATCATTGTGTCATAAATAAATTAAATTATTTAATGTCTAAAAATTATAAATAAAAGATCATTATGTAGGAAATATTTTTATATTTATAATGAATTTTTATAGTCTAAAATAAAACATATATAACCCTATGTAAAAATTGTTTTTCTAAAAGAAATATGCTTGTGTCATTTTTGTACTTATTTTAACTTAATTAAAAATAAGTGTCCCTATCACCTACAAGTGGCACCATGGGTTCCCGAAATCGACCCAAAGATGCCTATGGTCGAACATGTATCAACCAATAAGGCTAGGACATGTTTTAGGGTAATTTATTATTATTATAATATTATTTTTTAACCCTTATTTACCGGATTTACCCTTAACCATGGGAAATAAAATATTTACCGTAGTAATTATTCAAAATATCTAAAAATAAAAGTTACGTATTTACACAATTTGAACATCCTAATTCCAAATATGGAATCCATTTTTCAAAATTCAAAACACAGAAGTGGCAGAAATTAATTTAAAAATAATTCGCGCTGTCAAAACAAAAAGCCTGTTTTTAAGATATAATAACTATCAAAAGATTGATACTTGTTTATATCCGGTTTAATTGTAAAATTATGTCCAATGACCAACATTGGATTAAATGGTAAAAATATATTCTAAATATACTTTAAAACCTCTCAAATTTATAATTTATCACTATTAATTATTTTGATTAAAAAAGTTGTTTTTAATTAAAATTTAGTAATTTTCACTATTCATCAAAATATGAAATTTATCCGAAAAGTACCAAAATTTCACCTTAGGCTAAATTCGATATTCCGAATCCAAAAATGAAGTCCATTTTAAAAAATAAAATATATAATTTCAAAAAGTAGGTATTACTATTCATAATGACTAGTTTGATTGGTTGTGGTGTGTTAGAATTCGATGTTGCGTACAACACACGCTATCGCATTATTCAAAGAGAAGAATACCGTAGAAGCTTGGGGTGTTACATTCTCCCCTCCTTCAAATAATTTCATCCTCGAAATTTCTAGAATACTTATCACATGAAAAGACTCGGGTGGTTCTTCATCATAAGTTCCTCGGGTTCCCACGTTGCCTCTTCCATCTTATGGTTTCTCCACAAAACATTTACCAGACGTGTCGTCCGGTTTCTCAGTTCTTGTTCTCTCATATCAAGAATCCTGATAGGCTCTTCACAATAAGAAAGATCGGGTTCCAGTTCTAATTCTTCGTATGTGAGTACATGCGTTGGGCCAGGCATGTATTTCCTCAACAGAGATACGTGGAACACATCGTGAAATTTGGAGAGACGTGGCGGCATTGCCAATCGGTAAGCTACAACCCCAATTCGTTCTAGGATTTCGAAAGGTCTGATGTACCTGTGACTCAATTTACCTTTCTTACCAAAACGTATGACTCCCTTCCATGGAGATACCTTCAGGAAAACATGATCACCGACTTGAAATTCCAAATCCTTCCTTCGATTATCGGCATAGCTCATCTGCCTACTTTGAGCTGCTTTGATGTGATTTATGATTACCTTCACCTTTTCCATCTTTTCCTCCACCAGTTCTGAGCCCACAAGTTTTCCTTCACCAACGTCATCCCAACAGGTTGGTGTACGACATCTCTTTCCGTATAACGCTTCATATGGTGCCATCTGAATACTCGAATGGAATCTATTGTTATAGGAAAATTCTACCAGAGGTAAATATTGATCCCACATACCTTGAAAGTCAAGTGAGCAGGATCTCAACATGTCCTCTAAGGTTTGAATAGTCCGTTCTGATTGTCCATCTGTCTGAGGGTGGTAGGCAGTGCTCAAATGAAGTTTAGTTTCCAGGGATTTTTGAAGACTTTTCCAGAATCTTGAAGTAAAACGGGGATCACGATCAGAAAAAATCGATAGGGGTACTCCATGAAGTCTCACAACTTCATTAATATATAGTCTTTCTAGACGTTGTAGGGGTAGATCTTCTCTTATAGTAAGAAAATTTGCTGACTTGGTAAGACCATCAACAATAACCCATATTGCATCGTTCCTTCTAGGAGTCTTTGGTAGTCCCATGACAAAGTCCATCGTAATATTGTCCAATTTCCAATCCGGTATGGGAAGAGGTTGCATGACTCGTCCATACTGTTGCCTTCCAGTTTTCACTTGTTGATAAACCATACATCTTGACACAAAATCAGCAATCTCCCACTTCATGTTGTCCCACCAAAAATGTTCCTTCAAATCTCTATACATTTTGGTGCTCCCAGGATGTATAGAGAAATTGGAACTATGAGCATCATCCAGCAATTCCCTTTTTAGATCAGGTATATCAGGAACACAAAGTCTCTTCCCGAATTTCAAAATTCCATCTTCATACACAAAGTCTCTCAATCTCCCATCATTCACAGCTTTAATCTTCTTTTGAAATTCTTCATCATCGGTCTGAGAACTCTTAATCCTTTATAGTAAAGATGGTTTGGCAACCATTTGAAAAATAATTGATGTTTTACCTTCCCTGGTTATTCCCATGTCCATCTTCACTAGATCCATGAAGATTGGATCCCTTTCAATTCTCATATTGTTCAAAACTCCATGGTCTTTTCTGCTCAAAGCATCTTCCACCCTGTTTGCCTTCCCCGAGTGGTAGTGTATCGTGCAATCATAATCCTTGAGTAATTCAAGCCATCTCCTCTGCCTCATGTTGAGTTCTTTTTGTGAGAAAATATACTTCAAACTCTTGTGATCAGTATAAATCTCACATTTTTTACCATAGAGGTAGTGCCTCCATATCTTCAAAGCAAATATCACAACTGCTAACTCAAGACCATGAGTAGGATAGTTTTGTTCATGAATTTTCAACTGTCGTGATGCATAGGAAATAACCTTATCATAAAAACACAACCAAGTCCTTTCTTCTATGCATCACTATAAATAACGAACCCATCATTCCCCGATGGTAGAGTCAATATAGGAGCATTAACAAATCTTCTCTTCAGTTCTTCGAAACATTCTTCACGCTATTTTGTCCAAAAAAATTTAACCCCTTTACGTGTGAGCTTCGTTAATGGGTTAGCCAATCGGGCAAAATTCTGGACGAATCGTCAATAATAACCTACCAAACCAATAAAAATACATACCTCAGTTATACTCATAGGTGCTGGCCATTCTTGGATTGCCTTGGTCTTAGAAGGATCAACAAAGAATCCATATTTAGAGACAATATGGCCAAGAAAAGAAATCTTATGAAGCCAGAATTCACACTTTCTAAACTTCCCATATAATTCATGTCTTCTCAGAGTCTTCAGGATAATGCGCAATTGATTTTCATGATCTTCGTAGATTTTGGAGTATACCAAGATATCGTCAATAAATACCACCAAAAATTCATCGAGATACTCCTTGAAAAATCTATACATCAGATCCATGAATACATAGGGTGCATTAGTCAATCCAAAAGGCATTATAGTAAACTCGTAATGCCCATACTTGGTTCAAAATGCTGTCTTCAGAATGTCTTCCTTCTTCACACACAACTGATGGTATCCAGATCGAATGTCAATCTTTGAAATGTATTGAGCTCCATGCAGTTAGTCAAATAAATCACCAATGCAAGGTAGGGGATACTTTTTCTTTATCGTTATAGAATTGATCTCCCTGTAGTTGACACATAACCTCATAGATCCATCTTTATTTTTAACAAAAAGAACAGGGGCTCCCCATGGAGAAACACTAGGGAGAATATATCCCTTGTTACTCAATTCCTCTAGTTTTTTCTTTAGTTCAACTAATTCTACAGTGGCCATTCTATAAGGGGTCTTTGATATAGGCCTTGATCCAGGAATTAAATCAATGGAAAACTCAACTTCTCGTTCTGGAGGATGTTCAGGTAAATCTTCTGGACATACATCTACAAATTATTTCACAATAGGTACATCCTCTATTTGAACATTACTTTCCTCACCCACAGTCATTTCATTCTCTTCCTACCGAATAATTGAATTTAGTTGAGCTACTGGTGGTGGATCTAAATAAGAATTATGTGGTGACGATTCTGCTATAAAGATAAGGTGTTCCTTATCATTATCATCAAGAATCGTAACCTCTTTATTCTTACATTAAATATTCGCATCATAGTCCGAAAGCCAGTCCATACCGAGGATTATATCAAACTCAATCATAGGTATGATGATGAGATCAGCAGATAAAGAACATTTATGTGCTCTAATGGGGACTGATTCACAAACCATTGTTGCAATGATACTTCCCTTGGGAGTTTTAACTGACAACTCCCTTGTTAAATCATATTGAAAATATCTAATTTTCTTAGCAAACTTGGGAGATATGAAACAATGCGATTATCCAGAATTAAATAATGCATTTGTTAAACTTGAGGAAACCATTAAATTACCTGCCACCACATCTTTCGGAGCTTCTACCTCAGCAGTAGTGATAGCATAAGCTTGGCCTTGATCCCTTGGCCTTTTCTGAGGTAAGTTCTCCTGACGCTTAGGACATTCATTTTCATAATGCCCCATCTCCCTGCAATTGTAGCACTGAACATTTGTGGCTTCCTTCTTCCCCTTGCAATCACGAGCTTGGTGGCCTTTTTCACCACACTTGTAACGGACTCCCATTCCCTTCAGGAAAGTACCAGGGTGTTTCTTCCCACATTTACCATAGGATGGATATTCAACCTTTCCCTTCTTCCCCTTATTTCCATTCCCAGATTGATCAGCAGGTCTCTTCTTCTCTTGCTTTGCTTTAAAGTCATAAGACTTAGAGAATTCCTTTTCGGTCTTGATTAAACACGAGACAATGTCTTCGTACGATGAGAAGGATTGTGAGACTTATGCTCGACGAAGAAATGGTTTTAACCCATCAAACAAACGATCAATCTTACTTCTTGGGTTACGTATATAATCTCCAGCATACCTTGCTAACCTTGTAAATTTAGCCTCATACTTTGTGACATTCTCATCCTCCTTTTGTCTCAGAATCAGAAACTGCATTTCCATATCTGCTCGATGGTCGCGAGGAAAGTATTTTTCTAAAAACAGATCTTTGAAGTCCCTCCATTCCATATTTGATACTTCATCATATTCCGTCGTATTTTGAATCAATGACCACCATTGATCAGCATCTCCAGTGAGGCGGTAAACTGCCATGATAACTTTTTCCCTTTCACTACTCCCCAAAGCCTAAAATATTTTCTCTAGGGAAAATATCCATTGCTCAGCTACTAAGGGATTTGTACTCCCATTGAACGTTGGTGGTTGTTGCCTCGTGAAGAGATCTAACATTAGTCCACCATGCTGTGGATCAGGGTGCTCCATACGGGTAAGGTTATTATTCATAACCTGAGTGAGTTGTCCCAGTACGGTGAATAGCTGATCGGCACCAGTTGCATCACAAGCTCCACTATAATTATCTTGAGCAGGAGGTAAATCCCTACATGGAGTGTGTGCATTGATACCGTTTCCATTTCTTACACTAGGCTCCATTTCTAAACAATGGCATAAACTAGATCAGTTTATGAATCAAAATAAATAATCCCACACTTATAAAACACTTAACATAAATTGAACTATTTATGGATATAATCTATAATCATAAAAATGTTTTCTTTGAGGAATTATATACTCATAAACCCTTCATAATGATTTGTAAAGAAAATGAGAGTTATCCTAAGAATATCCCCCGGGAGTGTCGTAACCAAGAGTGCAGCAAGGCCCGTTGTCGTGCACCAGTTCCCGTTCGAGTCTAGCTCAAAGTGGTGTTTTCGGGTTTTACCCATAGGTACATCTATGCCAGAGCCGCCTCTACCTGCTCGTATCCGTACAGGGATTTATTGCTCGGAAAACTCACAAAATCTCTACAATACCAAAATTCTAGGAAGTTCTTCTATACTAATCCTCAAAGTTCATCTTAGGTCTACGTGATTTAATCAGAGTTTATCTAAATCTAGCTTCCAAGGTTTGTACTAAACTTACTCTGATACCAACTGTAACACCCCGACCCCAGTTACCTAGAGTCGGTGCATTACTACATAACATTGGCATGATCACAAGAAAGATCAAATCTCGAAAGACCGATTGGTTTAATAGCCTTGGAAACACTAGATATATTCATAATGTTTTACATTACATCATAAAGTGAAAAACTAATACAACAACATATTGTCTCCATAGTCCACACTATTAACCCCACATAATATCCCTGCAGGTCATTCATAATTTACTTCTTCACTTCCTGGGAAAAATAAAATATAGAAAAGGGGTGAGCTCAAATTCCCAGTAAGGATTACAATATAGTGGAAACATTCAGAAATAAGAATAAACATTAAAGGAAATGTATAACTAAAACAAAATCCTTTCAAACTTGAACATTCAACATAGTATGGCATAAATAAAATGAAATTATTCCATTTAATTACACAAATGGATATTCTACTAATCGAATAATCACATGAAAAATCAATAAACACTTTCATAATGATGGAATGCATAATGGCAGACTATCATAACCACATAGCCAAGGCCTCGTGCCTAGACTACAAATAAGATTTTTGTCAAGGCCTTGTGCCAAGACACTAGTTTGTCTCATGAGACCTACCGATGCATCGAGGAGCTATAGCGGGCTCCACCCATCACATAATAAGTCCAATGCATTCCCATATGAAAAGGTTTAAACATAAAATAAAAATTCGTATTAAAACTAGAATAAGAAATGTCAATACTTTCATCATAAACCATGAATGGTTGAAAAATAGCACATCCAAAGTCAAAAATACCACAAAACCTTCAATACAACATAGAAGATTTGTATCATAATAAATCAATTTCACATAAGCTAAAAACCCATCAAAGGATGTTGACATAGATGAAATAAAAACTCTTTTTAGAGAAATATCTCTTTTTATTTTTAAATCATTTAAGAGACATATAAAATTAAACATTTTCTTTGAAAATATTCTTATAAGCTTTTAAGGGAAGCTTTGACGATTTTATAACTGCGGAAAATAACCACACCCGCCGTATAAGTTAAAAACAATTCTTACCTTAATTCTGTTGAAAAGGTTAAAAAGCACCTTGTTTGGAAAACGACGGAAAGATTCCTTTATAAAACCCTTATAAAAAGTCAAACAAGGGTATAAATGACTTTATTCCATATTCTTTTAAATAGTAAAAATGTTTTGAAATATATTTTTAAGAAACATGGATGTGGATGATAAAGAGATCCTAGTAGATAATTATGAATAAACAACCTCGGATAATGAAGAGATTGTGAAATAACCCTTACCTTGTAATTTTCCTTGGTTGGGGTAGGTTAACCTCCTGTATAATAGTGAAATAATGGTTATTAGATTATAAAAGAATCATATGCATTCATATGATATCATATATGATCTTTTATCATTGCTTTGTTAATTATATCGTAGTATTATCGTTGTTTCGGGTGTTAACTTACTCATTTTATTTTATATGTTTTGTTACGTAAGCCATGTTTGTAATGGATAGGTTGTATATTATTAATATCCATAATAATATCAAGTCCTTAAACATCATTTTTAAATCAGCAAATGATAATTATACTTGAATGGATACGATGGATAGTGAAACTCATCGTGTTCGTGGAGACGATAGTCCATACGTACGCACGAGCGACAATATCATTCTTTTGATATTAAAATAATATATAATGGATGTTATATCATATATTCATAATCATTATCATGTTATATTTATTATTTACATGATTTACACATCATTATTATACCCATACAAATAATAATATATTGAATAACAATTACACCACGATGTTGAGACGGTAAGTCGTACGTACGCACGAATGGTGACATGTTATTCAAAGGGTGGATAGAATAATTAATATGGTTTTACCATATTTATAATAACATCATATTATATATAAGATACTGGAGTTATTATTTTAGAATGGTAATAACAAATAAAGAAGAAGTGGATGATGAAAGGAACTTGGAAAAGGGTGGTGAAATCATTACCTCTTCTTCGGGTTCTTCCTTTTGATTTGATCAAAAGGGCTCCTTAGGTTGTCTTTATGATCCAACTAAGGCCTCTAGGTTGTATTTAGGGATGTTGGGAGAGTATTTGGGAAGAGTTTGGCCGAACCAAAATGCTTTTAAGGTGTGAAGAAATGAGAAGGAGGAGTGCCCTTTTATAAGAGGGGTGAGGGGCACCTTTGGAAAAGCTAGAAATAATAATTTATAATAAATTCATATTCGGTTTCTAATGGCTCCAAAGTTGATTATTCAACGATTAAGGTAAGGATGGGTCTAAAACCACTCAACCAATAGAATTTAGACAGGTTTGGGTACTTATATTAACCTTATCTTTAAGTATTAACTCTTAGTTAATTAGTTTCACTTTTACAATGTCTCTTTGTTTGTTTATATTATATGGTTAATAAACTTACCATATACATCCAAGAGTCCCCCAAGTGGTCCATTAATGATGAAACTATCATGATATAAGTCTTTTGGCCGAACCTTAGATTTTTAGGAATTTAATATCAATTAATAATATAATATTTGTTTTAAAAACTCTTTTATGTCAATTTTGACACTATTAAATAGTTGATTTTTGTGAAAATCATAACAGATTGATTACTTCAAAAAGAGTCCATTACATCAATCCTGATATATCATATTATCCTAGAAAATTAGTTTAATTCATTAAAAGTTTCAAATTATATTTATTTGGGTATTTATAATATCAATTATTTTAATTTTTCACTATTATGGTAATTAATGCATCATCATTGTGTCATAAATAAATTATATTATTTAATGTATAAAAATTATAAATAAACTATAATTATGTAGGAAATCGTTTTATCTTTCTAATTAATATTTATAGTCTAAAATATAACATATATAACCATATGTAAAAATTGTTTTGCTAAAAGATATATGCTTGTGTCATTTTTGTACTTATTTTAACTTAATTAAAATTAAGTGTCCCTATCAGCTACAAGTGGCACCATGGTGTCCCAAAATCGACCCAAAGATGCCTATGGTCGAACATGTATCAACCAATAAGGCTAGGACACGTTTTAGGATAATTCAGTATTATTATAGTATTATTTTTTAACCCTTATTTACCGGATTTACCCTTAACCATAGTAAATAAAATATTTACCGCAGTAATTATTCAAAATATCTAAAAATAAAAGTTACCTATTTACACAATTTGAACATCCTGATTCCAAATATGGAATCCATTTTTCAAAATTCAACACACAGAAGTGGCAGAAATTAATTTAAAATTAATTCCCGCTGTCAAAACAAAAAGCGTGTTTTTAAGATATAATAACTATCAAAAGATTAATACTTGTTTATGTCCGGTTTAATTATAAAATTACGTCCAATGACCAAAATTTTATTAAATGGTAAAAATATATTCTAAATATACTTTAAAACCTCTCAAATTTATAATTTATCACTATTAATTATTTTGATTAAAAAAGTTGTTTTTAATTAAAATTTAGTAATTTTTACCATTCATCAAAATATGAAAGTTATCCGAAAAGTACCAAAATTTCACCTTAGTCTAAATTCGATATTTCGAATCCAAAAATGAAGTCCATTTTAAAAAATAAAATATATAATTTCAAAAAGTAGGTATTACTATTCATAACGGCTAGTTTGATTGGTTGTGGTGTGTTAGAATTCGATGTTGCGTACAACACACGCTATCGCATTATTCAAAGAGAAGCGTACCGTAGAAGATTGGGGTGTTACAACAAACCTATGACTTGATTCAAACTCTTATAGGACATATAGTTATTCCATGATTTGGGAAAATATGTTATTTATATTAATAAAAATTAATGCATTTACTATATTGTTCTATGCGTCTTGATAATACATCATTTTCCTCGTGGAACAAAACTGAGGTAAAACCTAGTTTACTTCCACTGAACATGCATCTGATCTATACAGAAGAGGCCTTATAAGAATTGAGTACGGTTAAATAAAATTCTTCATCCTATTTATATGTTTATTTAGATATAGTAACCAAATATAATTTCCCTTCTTCAATGTTTGATCCATATCTTTGTAGTAGTATTCATCATAGTATTGTTCATTTACAAACCAATTTTGAAACAAATTCCCCATATGCATGATCATGATCTTCATAAGGGGTGAAACACTAGAATGATATGTGACATGTATCCAATTATGATAGGATATTTAATGATGAATATATCGTATATTCACAACAAACATATAATTTTTATCATACAAAATTCCATCATTTTATACACATCAGTATTTATAGTGATGACTCATCCTTAAAATTGTACTGAGAAAGTATAAAATATAAAAATGATATTATTCTAGCACTAATGGTATATCAGTTGACCAAACAGATGGTAAAATTTCACCATTTATTTAGTTAGTTATGTTTAATCCTCTCTTTCATGATTTTAATGCATAAAACATATGTTCTATCCATCAGGACCCGAACCTACATGGAGTGGTATATCCTATGTGGTAAATTGGCTACATGAGAGTTTGATATGTGTAGAGGTATCTATCATAGAACCAATATTCCAAAATCGATGTTAGGTTTGAGTGCCCTATTCATAAGGGAAAAAATATATCTTTTAATGTGAATGATTTATCAAAATTGTCCCATGTCTAGTTCCAAAAAAAGAAATAAAATATAAATATTACCCTCTCTAATTTACACGGTCAATATAAAAATGGTTCTTTTTCTGAGCCACTGTCAAATTTAATTAAATTGAAAGTAACATGGTCCACCTGGAATGACCATAAACTACTCAGAGTGGTCCACTATAGGTGTCCCAATGACACTATATGAGAGCCATATTCATGTAATGATATTTTGTGTAGGTTTTCTCTATAAATAATATTTTGGGAAAAAGCCACATTCTTGGTGATTTATCATAATTTATGTATCATCCAATATCAAATAATATATATATATATTTATTTAATTAATTATTCCTAATATATATCCAATATCCATCTTTAGAACCAAAACACCAGTTCTCATTAATTTTCACCCCTTTTGAGGGAACCATGTATGCCAAGTTATAAATTACTTAATCCAAAAATATAAAATTTATACTTATGGTAATCCTTTTTTTTCATAAATCACACTTCACAATTAATGTATCTTGGATTACCAAAATATTTATCTTGATGTTGGTATATGAGTATATTTAACTCCAATGGAAATATTTCTTAATTATATATACTATTCCCCAAATATGGATCGGCATGTGTTCCCCTGATATACCCTATAAAACATAGGCATAATCATCATAAATGGAATGATACCCTAATTTCTGTACAAATTCACAAATTTATAGAATAATTTTGTTTGAATGCACTCTGCATTAACCCATGAAAGCTTACTACACCACATTACTCTTAATACAAGATCTATATGTTGTGATTTATGACATAACCACTTTCTATTTGAAAGATACTAATACATTCTTAGCCATTCAATCGAATATGGGTTTCTTCTCATTAATTATGTAAATCTGTCATGAAATTAACTATGCCCCCCAAAACCCTTCGACATGGTTCACAAAAGCTTTCAGACCACTATTCAAATTGTCTCAATATTTTCCTTTTCCACGATATTGATCATCTCAATCACTTTAGGTAGAATAACTATGATAAAAAAATTTGTGAACCTACCCTATATGATTTTTATATTGGAATTGTTCACTCCATTCAAATCAAATTTTCAACTCACCCTTTTTATATCTGTTTTCACAATTCACATGTGGTAAATGTTGTGGAACCATAAAATGTACATTTTTTTAATTGTTTTAAAACATTAATGTCTATCAATTCAGTTTTTCAAACCATATGAACAAAATATTTAGGGGGAAAAGGCATAAAATACATGAGGCTCATAACACTAAAACATAAAAAAGAGAAAATATCAAGTCACCACTCACCAAGCCTCTCATTATTAATTCATCAAAATATATAAGCACTAAAAGAATAGGGAAAAATATTGTAAGATAGTCTATTTCATGTTAGTTCAAACCATACAACATAGTTGTTTAATATTCATAACCAAATGAATGCCTCTTTTTCCAGGGTATTTTATTTTAGAAAAAACATTCTATTCAAATTAGTCCATTCTCTTACATGTGGGACTATCATAAAATTTATGTATAATATATATGATCTCAAATTAAATAAATATGTGGTCCACATAAAATTATCTTTAACTATGTCTTATTTGTTCAATGATTTTAGACCATAAAAACCATCTAGATCATTCCAACATTCATGAACTAATATATCATAAAGAAATAGACACATAACTATATTGGATAGAAAAACATACTAGGAAACCTCAGAAAAGGTTGATTAATTACTCGATGGACTCATACATTTTATTTTCTATTAAAAATTGATCATTTTAAATTGAGATGCTACATTAATTTTGTAAGGATGAAAACCAGTAAATAAAATATTTTAAAAATGCCATTTTCTTTCCCACTAGACCTCCCCAATATCATGTATATAAATATTCAAGGTGATAAAATAAATAAATAAAATCTTGTGTGGTCGATAATATGAATCCAAAATAAGTATGGGTGTTCTAGCTAGCTGATCGCTTAGTGATTCACTAATCATTTCCACCCTTATAACATTGTGTTAAATTGATTTTTATCATAAATCAATAACATAATAACAAATTTCACATCAAATAGGGATGATATATTTAATTTAATAATAGTTATAAACTTAAATTTTACTTGTTTTAGGGATTAAATTTTAGGATGAGGTGATTTAGATATCACATTATGGAATTCCAGAAAAACGGTCTGAACTGATCAAGATCCCAATCACACATGTGGACTAAAAACTTTAGTGGGGATAATACACACATAAAATTGGGCTGAAAATGCAATTTCAAATGAAAAGACTTATGGAATACATTTATCTAGAATTAAATTGAAAAATATTCATTCATTTATATCCCCAAAATATTCTAACAAAATAAACCCATTCAAGGTGATGAAGATTGGACCTACTAGTATATATTTGGAAAAAAATCATTTTGTGATATCATTAACTATTATAATTCCACATCAATTGAATAAATAACTATTTATATAATCCCTACACGTAATTTCATGTCATCGTGATGGCTTTCAGTCGGTCAACTAGTTGAATCAAATTTGGGGAGAAATATATCATCAACCTCTCACCAACAACCAAAGTCCATTGGCATTTATTGGATCCAACAGGTCAAATTTCTCTTTAAATTCACATTACGGATAATTGTATAGGTTCTAAATACTATATTATGGGTGAATGGAATGTGATATCATTCATCATACTTTTTCGATACCTTTTACATAATTTACTTCTAATTCTCTTAGTGATCTATATGGGGGTATTCTTTATTCTATTCCCCTTGTATAGTAATTGAAATTAAATGTTTTTCGTATTATTATTTTTTTGTACTTTTTTGTATGATTAAATAAAATTCAAATGAACTATAATTATTATGATTTTATGCATATCCTTGATCTTGTGATGATTTGGGTATGTCTTGTTTCTTATCACACCCTACCCTTTAAGGATTGAGTGGATGAATTAAGTTGGTTAATAAAATCAAGAAGCTTGAACCCATGAATTTTAATGTATTGTCTTTATTAATATTATATCTTTTGAACAAATCTTTTATTCTCATCACATTTTTATGGGATTTTTTATTATGTTTGGTTTTTACATAATCACAATTTTTTTACTTGGAGAGGTCTCTGGTAATCAATATCATTAAACGATCAAATCATAGTTGTTAATGTATTACTAATTGAAATAATATACAATTTTCAGTATGTACAAATTAATTAATAAATATACCTTCCCACTTCTATTTAGAGTGATGATGGATGATCATTAAGGGGTACTCACTCAGGTTAATCAAAATTTCTCCAACATATTTATCTCACATGGTAATTTAGTTTCAATTTCAATATTAAAATATGAAAAACCCCAAAAATTTCATTTCATAATTTATTTTATTAAAAAATAATTGTAACATTCTTTTAAAATCAACGATATAAGACACTATCGAGAGGCGACATATGACTTTTACTATACTATAGAAATTATAGTAAAATATATTATTATTTCACAAACTCTATAATGTGATAAAATTTGGACATCAATTATAGGGATCAAATTTAATTTTCCCCCTTTATTTGTTGATTATAAGATTTAATTTCTTTATCAATTCAATATTTCCCCCATACCTTTTTATTATTTTTGTTTTTTTATCTCTATTAGTTTTCTTCTCTCTCTCTCTCTTCTTATCTCTCTTCCTCTCAAATTCTATAATATAAAATTCTATTTTCTTTTATCCTATCATTATTAATTTGTTATTTTATTTTAATCTCCTAAATTTTTGAAAATACATAAAAATAAAACCAAAAACATATATAATAACATAGTTTCATGATCTGATCATCAAAATAGAAACTATTTAAAATAGAATAAAAAATTGAAAAGACTCCTTAATTAAAAATTAAGTCATCTAGAGTAGGATAATCAAGTATAATTTATCAAATCCTTGCGGAATATAAATTGGAACTATCCCAATATAAAATTAAACTAAATCAAATTCTTAAAAACATGGCAATACATTAATATACATTAAAATAACTGACTACACGTTATGTGGAGTACCAACGTGAGAAAATCCTATATACTTAGGAAGAAGACAACATTGATATTCGATCAAGCCTCATTCACCTCCTTCATAGGTTGCATGGCCTTCATGGTGAGTAACCTAAAAAATATCTCAATTAATTTCAAATAGCGTGCTCTACTACAAAACCCTCAAATGTGTTTGAGGACCTTATAATGTTTTAGGCATTACCCCTCTCGCTTGATGTTGTATCCAATACTGTTTATACAATATTCCTATCACAATTGTGGGTAGGAATGACCTTAAATGACTTATTCTAGGGAATGTATTCTCTTCCTCCTGAAATACTTATATTATGAATGAAATTTGTGGGATTAGGAAATCATATGGAAATACCCTTTATAAATAATGGAAGAGATTCAAAATAATTTGTTACAGTTGCCTCCCACCACCAAATTATTGAAAAATTGATAATTCAATTAATCTCTGTGGGACATGTCCACATGTGAAATGCCATGAAATATAAAATAACTACTGGTTCTTTATTAGATAAAAAACATTCTAATTCCCATGACGTAATATCCAAAATCAGTCAAAATGAACAAAAATTTAGTTTATGAGAAAATACACCAACTCAAAGAATTAATTAGGTATGAAATTAATCCCCAGATCAGAAAGAAGACCTTAAAAATAATTAATGCATACCCCTATGTGAAAATTAGCTCATACCCATGATGATTCACATTCTCCACTAGTTCTATTGAATTGTGGTATTTTTTCTGATAAAACTAATTTTTTTGACCACTTCCCTAACCATGAGGATTCATAAATGTCTTGTAAAAAATTATTACCTGTTTGTCATGTTCAATAAGATAATACCTTAATGAATTTAAAAAGAATACCAAATTCAATCTCATGGTGGAAATAACAACAACAATATCAATAGGTAATAAACTTGGTCTACCTGAAATATAACTAATATCAACAAGTATAAGGTAAATAACATTATTACCCTTCACTATTTTTAAATATTCCTCATACTCTGAAATATCAACTATGTCTAGAGTACATGGCGAATAAAATTTTATCCCATATCCTCCAATTCCAAAATACCACACTATCATCTATTCTTAACCTATGACTTGAGGTTTGATAATTGGTAAACATCCTTTGTGGGATAAAGATAAATATTTCCAATCTAATTCCATCATAACATATTACTAATCTTCTGGAAAAATGGTAATTTATATCCAATCACACATTTAGGGGTTAAAACATTTATTATTACAATGTTTCAACCCATCATATATGCCCCTATTGAAGACTCACTTACATTACTCTCAAATGTTCTAGAGAAGAATCTCCAAAATAAATGTTTAAAAAAGATTTCATTGTGGATTACGCTAAAAAATATATTCCAATTAGCATTCACAAAAAACTCTATAAATCAAATAAACAATATGAAAATAAAATTTTAAAAGAGACCATAGATAAATTTAAAAAGGAGTGCTTTAACATTACACTCTTATATTTTGTTAATAAAATTAGTTGGTAAGAAAAATTTTCTTAAAGAACATCGCACCCACAATGGGGGACTAAAGGGGATGGGGTGAGTAATGCTTGGATGGAATTTATTTTGTTTGATACAAAAATTGATTAAACCCCCATACAAGTCTTCAAGAAGTTTCATGATACCTTGAATCCTACGGAATACTTTCTTTCATAATGTAATGAATAATTTAGGCGATTCAATAAATTATATAAAGCACTATATTAATACCACTTTGTTGGTAGAAGAGATTCAAGCAATGGGTATCATAATACAAATATCCATCCATAGCATAAAACCCTATCATGAGTGATCAAGGAAATTCTCATAATATTTTAAAATTCCATCTTCCTTGTAGATTTCAATATTATTAAGATGAAAGATACGCTCATCCAAGGAAATTGTCCTTTCATAATTCAAATTTCATTACAGAAAAGAAAAAATATTGCCATCAAAATTCTAAAAATTATGTTTTAACTTGAGTTAAATGGATGAAAGTTAAGATTTAATATCTTTTATTGTATAAAAAACTTGTTTAAGAGCACACCACATTTCCTATATGTTTGATGGAATTTCTCTCTAACATCACACATAGACACATAAAATTCTCTCCTCAACCCATATTCGAATTAATTTTTCTTTTCATCACTCATGGTTGATTTGAGTATTGATTCATTTATTTAGTGTTCTGGGGTATGTAAAAGTTAAAATTATGTTATTTAATTGATGATTGTGTTCATTATGAGGCACCCATTGCAATTTAGGATTTATCAAATCACATTTTCACATATTTACTTTCTTTATATAAGAAACAGTAGATAAAATACAGTTTCATGGATCTCACTCCCCCAAAATCCACACCCTGAATCCAAAAACCACAGGTTTTGTATTTTAAAAGACATCGGACTAATATAAAATTTACATATCATAATGGTATTGAAAAATTTCCCATAATTATTTCCAAAAACATATATCCACAACATGAATAAAAATTACATACTTTTTGAGTGAGTTTAAAAGGGTGATTGGATGGAAATTGGATGATATTTTTTGGATTATGCCATGAATTTTCATTCCCCATGTACTTTTAGATTATGAGACACAACCCATAATGAATGGTCAAAACTAGTTGAATACCAATATACTTGATGTTTTGAAATTATAATTTAGTAAATTTCGTGGTGATGTTATCATTTATACTATATATAATAGTAAATGGGTTAGCATAGTGAAAATTGTTCCCAATAAGTAGAATAATCATTGTGTAAAATAAAGAGAATTAATTGGTTCCAATACCGGTTAAAATTAGTTGGAGATTCTGTATTGACAACCATTGACTAAAACATACCACATAAAATGATCACTTTTTTCTACTGTTCAGAGATCAAATTTTTGAAATATTTTTCATAAATTACAAATATATTTTCCTTGATTGATATTTTAGTTATTTTTAAATACAATGTTCCCTGAAGATTCAAGTAAAGAAAAAATTACCCAGTCCATTCAGCACATTTTCAAATAGATGGTTCCATTTAGGTCACTATAATGTTCATAGTTATTTTCATAATTTTATGTTCATTATATTTTCTGAGTACCTAGAAAATTTAATGAATGTTTTTATAGATGATTTAATGGTTTATGTATCATCTTATGATGAATTTTTGGAACACCATGGTTTTTTCCATCACCATTTCATTAAAAAATATCTCATCTTAAATTAAAAGAAAATCGATTTTGTGGTTTAGTGAGGGATAGTTCTTGGCAATATTATTTCAAATAATGTAATTTAAGTGTATAAATATAAAAAATAAATTAATTTAATCCTTTCTATATTCCTAATGTCTTTGTGTTGTGTAATCATTATTTGTTCATGCTGGGTTTTATAGCGAGATCATTAAAGATTTTAATAATATTTCACATCCCTTGAAACCGTTATTACAAAAATATTATGAGTTTATTTTTTATTAAAATTGTGAGGATTCATTGAATTAATAGAAATTTTTTCTCATCACACCTGCCAGCATCCAACAATAATGTTGGTATATCCCCTTCAAATATATGATTCCTTCCTCTTACATTACAACTTTTATAGCATTATAACAAATAGTTGAGAAGGGTCCTCATGTCATTTAATTTGCCTCATGTACCCTTGACATAGTCCATAAAAAATATATGAACACCAAAAATTTACATCATTCTATTATGTAGGAATTTGAAAATTTTAGTTCATATGTTCTTGGGTTAAAATTCATTCTATTTTCTGATCACCATACCCTTTATTTTTTTTTAAGAAAACTAAAGCCAAAACATACCTCAAATGGTGGGTGATCCTCATCCATGATTTTAACATATAGATTCAATAAAAGATATCGTTAGAAAAATTTGGTATCCAACCAAATTTGTAAGATTATACAATCACTAAACTAGATTTTGGACTCATCTCTCCCCATTAGAGAACTTTTCCCTCATTAGAACCTTTTTTATATTGTGGACATTAACCCCTAGTATGAATACATTGTGAAATTTATTGAAACATCTAGGTTCCTCAATGATCCTAGAATGCTGTAATACAAATTAAAATATCATCATTTTGAATGGAATATTTTAGATGATCCATTCATGTGGGGAGTATTTATGTATGAGTAAACTTTTTGGTGTGTCACTTGTCAGTATTTCAAATATGTGTTGAGTTTCTGCCACAGTTCGTCTTGTGGGACCACTTTGGTTCAAAAAATATCAATTAAAAAGTCCATGAATTAGGTATTTATTGGGAAATTCTTATATATATTCCCATAAAATTTATATTCCATGCACATAATTTCAATTCATATGGAATGTATCTAAAAGGAATCAAATTTCCTAATAAGCCATTTTACTATATGATATTTTTTATATTTGAGGCATTAACATAATAAAGACTTTTATAAAATCAGTTTTTATTTCTATAAATCATATTGTTTATTAATAGTGTCTCTGAGAGCGTGAAAGTAAAGGCTCTTTGGACCAAATAATATCAATTGGTTTTTGATTTGGTGAAATCTCATATCTTTAGTGAGATTGGTTTTTCACAATTCTTCATTATTGATAAGGACCCCCATTTTTCAAATTGAAACCTCAAAACATTTCTTGGTAAGTATGGGGATTTCCATAAAAATAATTCTTCATATGACCCCAAAAAAATTAACAATATGAAGTATAAAATCATACTGTTTATCAAGACTTGGAAAAAATAGACCACCAAATAGCAGATATTGGAGTTTGGGCTTCGATGATTCAATTTGGTCATACCGTACATCATTTAAAAACCAAATATGAATTTAACCAAAAAGTATTTTGCTTTTAAAATATTTTAACCAATTTTAGAGGTAGGTAACCATTAATAATTCACAACTAAATATTTTAATATGATTATTTAGATACATGTTAGAATAGAAAGTTTTATATTTAATAGTTAGAAGAAAACATGCATGATGAATATGATAAAATTTGAATATATTAATAGATAAAAGAGGATATCCATGATGACATGGTTCATTATTGGACATTTTCATATTTGTGAGAAGTTCCCCATGTAAAAATCCTAGCTAAATCTCCACCTAGGAATGCTTTGTTCTTAATTGATCTATCCTTTCATAATTACAAATGTTTTCCATTTTGGAGAAATATAGTTTTTTATGAGTAGGATTCATGAAGGATTATCATTAATGGGGGAATCCATAAAACCATATATTAGTATTTTATGAATAATATAGGGGATGAAATCCATATTCATTAAGCAAAATACCAATGAATCCTACAAGTTTTTATCGTAACTTCCCAAATTCTCTTTTATTGGAGTGAGTAAATTTCACACTAAAGTTATGGTAGGTGGTTTTAGATACATTCATGGGTTCATTAGTATTTTCATCATATTTATTTTTTTTATATCTTTTGTTAATGAATAATATTTTTTCTACTCCCAAACATGTTAATTTTATTAAAAATTTCATATTATTTCTTATTTAATATCATTTTGACTATATGAATAGTATTATTTACCTCCCCACACACTCTTTTATTAATATCTTTGTAAATATTATGCTATAATACTAAGATTTCATGCCCACATAATCCCGAAAATTATGGAAAACACATGTGGAAATTTTGGATTTCCTTTTATTTTAACAATTAATAAATGTTTTTCGCAATTATAAAATATCAATTTTAGAATTTATTTAGTATTGGGTATTATATTTAGAAATTTAGTAATTTTATATTATATATATGGTTGTATATCTATGAAACCTGTGAGATTATTGAAACCATTTATTTGAGTTGTTAACAGAATTTCTTTTCTCTAATTATATAATGAAATATTATCACCCAACCATGATGAGTGAATATTTATAAAAAAATAAATGGTAAATATAAGTTAGGTTAATTTTTAGTAACATTATAACATTATTATTTCATACATTAGTTATTTATCTAATCTATATTATTATTATAATATAATGACCTATTTTTGTGTAATTTTTAGGAGACTATTGTACAGAATAAAAAAATCAAGAAAAATTCAAATAAATATAATAACAATTAAAAATGTTGGGAGTGATTAAATGTACATTATATACTATTTTATAAAAAACATCCCTAAACATTCACTCCAAGATTTAGTTCAAAAATCATAAACATTAAATTTCTTTAATGTTTTCTCATAACTGTGACCCATTTTTTCCATCCAAAACATACAACATCAAAAAGGAAAAATTTATCACTTAAATTCTCGATGGCCTTTTAGGTTTATATTTTTAGAGAGTTCTGAAAAAATAATAGATAAACAATTCTCATGACATTAAATGTTCATTTCTCTATCACAACCTATCTTTTCTATTTCAAATTAAGACATCATTATCATCCATATTAAATCCCTTATAGACATAACTCCTTAACCATAATTTTTTATAAACTAGGCAAAATGAGGCATAAATGGGGTGATTTCAAATACTCGGTAAGGGAAAACATATACATTAAAGAACAATTTTCATCAGTGATCATAAGAAGAATATAATGGTATTCTAATATAATCAAAGTGCATGATTATAACATATAAATACTCATACCCATAAATACATGGATAATAATACATTAATAAAAGGATTAAGGAATAAAAATTGAAAATATCATAATAGTCAATAACCGTGTTCCATGATTTATCAATATTGATTAAATAAAACATCATAAAACTGTAGAAAGTTAAAAAAACATATTGGTGTCTTGGAAAATATTATTATAGAACCATTATGAACCCATATAATTAAATAAACTACATTTCTGAATTCCCATATAATTTATTCGAGAATAAACTAATTACCCAATTCGTTGGAGTGTTATCTAGACAAATCCATCATAGAATCTACAAAAATATCACATAGTGCTATCTGGGTGCACACGTCATATGTAATATCCAAGAATCAAATAATTAATATGGAACATAGAGAATTAATTTCATCAAAAGTCATTTAGTCAAATTTTATTATTTTCATAAAATTATTACTGCCTATAAAAGAAACTATTTCCATAGAAATATTTTTGAAACATGATTATCCTGTGGATAATCAATGGGTTTCAAGAAACTTTATTTCAATCAATGATAATCCATCCATAGAATAAATGAGGATGATATCAATACAAAATATTCTTAGTAAATGATATGGAATAACATGGGTTTTTCATATTTAGGAATATAAATACCATTAAACTTTCTGTAAATAATTCTTGAGGAAAATTGCATTTTCATTTTGAGCATCACTTTTTTAAATAGAAAATATATCCAAAATCTTTTAATTTAAAAATAAATTTTAAAAACATAGAATATATAGAATATTAGGAAATTTATTATTAATTATAAATATGAAATTTTCAAAGTAATATTCAGTGATATTATTGTCATATATCCAGATAACTCTATACATGTTGTAAATAACATTCGTTTTTCCCTATATAATCGTTGAAAAAGTTTATTGATCGGAAATCAACCAGAATATTCCTTTGGAAAAAAACTTTTAAGGAAACATTGGTAAAATTACATTAATAAATAATTTTAAAAAGATTAAAATCATTTTTCAATCAATTTTAGTAACATGGTTTTCAAAGCAAACATATTTTTTAATAGAAAAATTAAAGGAAGTTAGATTTTCGTAAATACATTTTTCTCAACAATTTATGTACCAAATTATAGTAAACTTGTACTATCACTTTAAATTTGTTGCTTAATAATAATATTCAAGAGTTTATTGAGACAGAGATCATAATATATCATCATTGGATTCATAATGCTAAACAATCCTAAAAAATGATGTGATTATATATTTTAACAATTACTACCTTGGTATCATTGAATCATATAACCTGTGAAAGGATTGTATTAAATGAAACATAAAATAGCATGAGAATAAAAATTTTAAAGATATTAATAGTCAATGGGGATATATATAATCCTACTAAAACAATATAGGTTAACCACATTATATATGTCTCAATGAATGGAAATTGATGGAAAAATCAATTATCACTTTGGTAACTTTGAATCCTTAATCCCCATGAGAGATATATCCAAATATTTATATCTAAATAATAATAATTTTAAATCAAATAATAATAATAAACATTAATCGGTTTTATACACATCACACAAGAAATATAAGTGGTTAATATGGAATATATATTATAGAAATAAATCTTAGATTTGAAAAATACTTACGTTGAGTTTGATTTATCATTTTCTTAATTATCTTCAGAATAATATATTTTTTAATTATTTACATTTTGTAGAACCTTTCATATTTTTTTATTTTATATCACATATAAAAAATTTATATTTAAAAACGTTATCAATTAAGTTTAAGTCAGATGTATTCACTATATTCAGCTTATGATTCAAAAATGACATTGGTATGTTTATTATGGTTAAAAATTTAAATATTTTAACATATTATAAATTATAATAATCAAATAACTACCATATTTTTACATAAATTAAAATTTAAAAACCAATCATGAATTTTTTTTATGAAAAATGAACTAATGTTACGATCATGGAGACGGTAGACAATACTTACGCATGAGTAACGTTTCTATTTTTCAATGATCAATATAAATAGAAGGTATGTAATGTTTTATATTTACATAATAATAATTAAATCATAAATAAAAAACATAAATACTAATATATAAGTAAATATATTGTTATTGTGATGTAAATGTAACCACATCAATTTAAGTAGGAAATAGCCAACAATTCCACGAAGGATGGTATCACTTTTCTGTGTGTTAAAGGGTACTAAATAAATGATATATTATATTTAGGGAAATATAATTATGAATTGAATACTATAATTATTTCATTTATATCACATAAATTCATTATACATCCCCTTAGTATAGTCTATGTAATGCATTAGGGGAAAACAGTTCACATACATTTTCTAGGTGACAGTATGTTGTTTACACGAGTAACATTATCGTATCCCATATAGTTTGTAATGTAAAAAATATTATAAATTATATAATTAATAAATAAATATAACTTTTTCATAAATATATTATATAAGATTTATATAAATCATTATTCCCATCATTGAGAGGTGGTAATTGAATAATGAACGACACCAATTCGCAATGCAGTAGTACACCATAAAAACAAAAGACGTCTTCATAACCCATTAGATGGAATTCCGTGTGTTTTTAGATCATAAAAAAACATAACAACATATTATTATAGTTATTATAATGGGTATATTATGTAATCATTTTATAAGAAAAAATTATAATGGTTTATAATGTATTAAACAAAAATGCTAGTTGATGAATGTTCCTTCATCTTCTGAACATCACTTTTGATTTGGACTCAAGTTGTTACATATTTTTATTTATATCCAATGTGAAACATATATTATTAGAGGAGGTAATTTCGTATTATATTTTTTCATTGTATGTATAATATAAATGGATTTTTTGGTGTGACAGATTTAAGGGAGTGAGTTCCCTATTATAGTTCAAGAGGAGTGGAATTCTTGAAAATACTCAAAATTATTCATTATTGGGAGGTCAAAATTGAATAAAGTGGTTTAAAAATTGATTATTACTGGTTTTGAGGAATTTTATGTCTGATAAAAACTTCTACCACCCAATTAAATAGATGTTAAATAATTTTATTCCTTAACTCCTATGTTTATTTCTTTTTTCATTTTAATTTTTCCTTATGGTTAAATTTTTCTAACCATTGTAATTTATAAATTAAAAAAAAATAAAATAGGCACTAATAAGAAAATATAATCCCACTAATTATAATTAATTAATGCAATTAATCAAAAAAATAATTTGTATGGTTGAAAATTACTTTCAACCCAAGTGTATGTAATGTGAAAAAAACTCTTTTATCCTTAGGTGTGTTAAAAGATTTTCTATTAATTAGGGGTTAATATTTTAATTATAAAAAATCAATTGGTCCATGAATGGAAAATATATGAAATTTATTTTTATTTAAAAATAACTTTTAATAAGTTACTATTTTATATAATTTTAATTTATTTATTAAAATATCATTCATTATATTATAACATTAATGTCTAGTATGACATTATTTAATTAAATTGAATTTAAAATTTATCAATACATTGATAGAATTAGAATATATTACATTATCACATACTTACCATGATTTATTTATCTAAAATATTAATTAACACAAAAATTCATTAAATTTAATTCATTTTTGTTATTCTTAGTATTATTTATATTATTTTTGTTAACTAAATAATTTATGTGTTTTCATTTCTTAAGCATTTTATGTGAATATTTCATTTCTAAAAATTAATGTTAAATTAGTATAATAAAAAATAAATTCTTTTTAAAGGATTATTTATATAAAAACCATTATTATTTTCCCAATCCCAAGAATTAATGAAATATATATGAAAAATTGTTCTTTTTTTGTATTTTTCACTAAATAAATTATTTTATTGGTTACTTTCATTGAACAGTGTCCCCAAAACTAATTAAATTATATCTTTGGGACAAAATTTCTCAATTATTTATATGGAATCGGTGTTTTAAAAGTTTCTAGATCATATTACGTTGTATGTTTAAAGATTAATCTCCCAGCAAACTTGTTTTTACATTAATAACTCGTATTAATTTTAAATTTAATCACTAATCACGTTGGTAAAAAATTAATTTTTCCACATTAGAAATTATAAATTATTATTATTAAAAATATATATTCCTTTTTCTGACATTAAATTCATGGTATTAAGATTATCTTAAATATTAATCCCATAGATATCGTGAGACAGAGGGTTTTTAGGAAGAGTATTTGTTTAGAAATTATGATTTAATATTAACTATACAACTAATAATAATGACTAAATAAAAAATATTAATATATAATGATATATAATATATACAGTTATTATAAAAAATTTCCCATTTGGTATTATTTAAATGAATTAAAATGAAGACACCATACTCATTTTATAATAGTTTGTTGAAAATGCCATTTTATAACAAAAAAATTGAATTCTAAAAAAGAATTATAAATTTAATTCAAGAGTAATTTATTATATTACATATAACTAAATAATACATTTTTTACTATTTAAAATATTCAAAACGTAGTGTTACTTTTTTTATTAATTAATTTATTTGAAAAGAAGAGGATTTTAAAAATAATGTGTATCATTCACTATTCACCGAAAGATCAATATTTTATAAAAAACTTCAAAAAGTTACAA
This sequence comes from Viscum album, assembly GCA_963277665.1. Classification (NCBI taxonomy): domain Eukaryota; kingdom Viridiplantae; phylum Streptophyta; class Magnoliopsida; order Santalales; family Viscaceae; genus Viscum; species Viscum album. The sequence continues at coordinate 13,599,506 of OY728163.1, forward strand.
TAATTAAATTTTCATATTAAATTTTAAAATATTCATTTAATTTTATAAAATAATTTTTTTAAAAGATACAATAATTTATTATTTTATTTTCTGTATGAAAATCAATAAAAATAATTTTTTAAAAAGACATATTATTTATGAATAAAACAACATTACTAAAAAATTAATTACTTATGTGAAACATATCAATAAGTTATAGTGCGTATGGAATTTACATATATATTAGTATATTTCATAATATAGTTAAAAGTATGAATACCCACCAATTTATCTTCTTGCTTATTATAATAAAATATATCACATGTCATTTACATTTGACATCGCTTGTTGAATATACTGTCTAAAATAAATATATGAGGGTTGCATGAAGCACAATCTAAACTAAGTGTTTCATGTAACAAAATATTAATATATATTTTCATGTTTAAAAAAAATTGACAGATTTTTTGTGCTTTATAATATCTGTGTGTTACCATCTAAGTCATGATCTTAAGGTTTTATATTTAGGAATTAATTTCTGAGGGGGTATTGAAATTTTATTTTAAAGGATATAAGAAATGTTAAGTGTAATGAATCAGGTAAGATAAAAAATTTCAAATAAAAAATATTTACTGGATATATTGTAGAAAGAATAACATTTAATTGATTTCAGACACACACATACACACGTGGTGAGTTAGTGGAATGGTTGAATTTTTATTTATGTGATAAAATTAGTATAAAAAATCTCCTTTAATTACAACCAGAGATAATTTATCTGACAACATTTTCCATTATCACTATGAATAACTCCTTAATGTAGTTTTTCTGTGATCAAATAACTATAATTAATTAAAATTTCATTAAATATTAAATCATCATGAAATTTGGAATAACTCCACAGATCATTTTTTTGATATGTGAATTTTCCCAGGAGTAAAAATGGTTAGGTGTGGAGGAGTTATCATGTAGTGATTCACTATTCATTTCAATCCTTATACCATAGTTTTAAACAGAATTTTTATAGTAAATTACAAAGATAATAAAAAAATATTATGTTTTTCTTAAATAATTAATATTTCCCAGTGTTATAAATTGATATTATACATGTTTTAATTTTTAATTTATAGGAGGAGTGACTTTGGAGTTCCCAAGATTCAATTAAAGAAAAAAGGAGAAAACTGTGCACAATCCCATGCACACTTGTGAAATGAAATTTTTACTATGGATAATAATTTAATAATATTGTGCCACAAAATGTTTTAAAATGGAAAACTATGTCTGGTACATTAATATTGAAGATCATGGAGCCCAATTCATCAATTTTTTGGCTCAAAATCGGCCCACAATGTAAATTCATTCTGAGAGAGATAGATTAGACGTACCGGTATATGTAGATCAATAACATGGGAATAAGACCTCTAATTATACTAATTACACCTCCATTGGATAGATAACACATTTAACCAAATCATCATCAAATTTAAAGTTAATATTTCTCATTTTGTTTGTTCAACCATCCAAATTAGTGTGGTGTAAGAATCTGTCATGAATAGATCACTTGTACACATAGACCACTAACTTTTCAGGGATCAAACATTCCAAATTTATCTTCAAAGGCTCTCCATTGATCATTTGAAAGGTTTTATTGGCCATGTATAAGGGTTAGCCAAATTTGATAGCTTTATTTGATTTTTTTTCATTCTATTCTACATCATGTATTTCTAAACATTTTTGTGATATGTTTGGGGAGATTTTTTGTAATCCTAGGCTCCAAGCATTTCATCTATGACCTTCTAATTCTGTGGTTATTCTAGTATTAAAAATATAAATAAAAGGAAACTGAATCCTCATTCATTCATGCATATCTCAGTACATATGATTATTTGAGGGTGTTTTTATATTTTATAACACTATCCATTTCATGATTGTGAATATGGACTACATTGGTTGAAAAATTCTGAATCTTAACCCCATGACTATGAATTATTTTTTCGTGATACAATTTAAATAATTAACAAAAATCAATCCAATAATGATGTTGTTGATGTAATTTCATGAATGTGATTAGTTATTAAATCAAATCAAATTTTGAGAGGTCATTATTAATTAGAATCATTTATTGAAAAATAATATTTGTTAACCGAGTAAGAACTCACATACCATACTGGTTTTAGTATTTATAAATTAATAAATCAATGATCATTCCCACTTCCCTTAACGATGATGAAGTATGGGAATCAAGGGATACTCACCTTTGTTAATCCTGATTTATCCAACTTATTACGATCACATCAATAGTTTTAATTTATATTTTAAAATCATAATACCCTAAAAACTTTATCCCATTATTGATTTCATTAAATCATAATCATAAATTATTTTTAAATTAATGATCAATGGAACCATCCTTATATGACCAAGGGTTCCAGCTAAACACCAGAAATCCTAGTCAAAAAACATTTCCAATTTAACAAGAATTAAATCATGATCACCAGACCCCTTGGCCTTAGAAGATGGTATATAATCCACTAAGTCTCTTTTCAAGGGTTTATCTTTCGAGGGGATTAGTTTGAAATGTGTTAGGATATTACTTTAGAGTGATCGAACAATTTTAAATATTTGAATCTTCATTATAAATCCCCCTGGTTAGAATCAATATTTTGAGTCAAATAATTCATATAAATGGAAGATATATAGTGTTATGGTGATTATAGATATTTATATACCCACCATTGAGCCACACCTTATATAAAATTAGTCATCTAAATGGACGATGTTTTTAGTTATTTGGAGTTGGTTATTCTTGTCTTTATTTGTGATCTGGACATAAGATTAAATCATTCATCCAAGGAGTTCAACACTAGTCTTATAATTATTTTAGTTATTGATATACCCAAATTTTATTCTTTCATAGGAGGAAATAATTCATCGCAATGAATCAACTCTAGTGTTATGGTGATGGAGGTTATGCTTACACTAATCTATTATCCACACATAGGAGAAAACAATTCATCCAAATAGAATAAATATTGTGTCATTGTTATGGTAAATATATATATACCCATTCGTGAGCCACACCCAAGAGTAATGATTCTCAAAATCATTCAATTTTAAAACAATGTTTCACTTTTTTCACTATCAACTCTATGATCAAATGATCTTAGATTATAATAATGATGTTATTTCCCAACGTTTAGTAGATTATTATGAAGTGAAAATAAAAATAAAATATAACCCAAGTTATGAATGATAATTAAAAAAAATTGTTTTTATTCATTTATTTAACCAAAAATATGATCATCCATAATCTAGAGTCCCTCTTAGATATTACAAGTAAGAATAATGAAATAAAACATTCAATAATAAAATCTGATTAGTCGTGAAAAAACTCATCCACTACATCGAAACAAATATTGATGGAATATTGATGTTCATCCATTATATATCTTCCACTCTAGATAATATGGTTAATATCTTGATATAAGAATTGAACTCCCATTTCCTTCATCCAACATCTCCAATCTCAGTTTTTATCAATATTAAATATTCCCTCACTTTTTCCACATAAGCATCATATTCCTATACTTTTTTAATCCTCATAGATATCTAATAATGATGTTTTTATTCCCTAATATTAAAAGTATGCTACATTGTAGTAGCAATACTGAAAAATTAAATGTGATGGTTATTAGGATAAAATTAGTAGTGGTCAATTTTACATGCCACAAGTTCCTCTTGAGAGGTTATAAATTGATGTATGAGTGCATCAATGTGTATGTAGATAAACCCATATAGACATAATCTATAAAATAGTTAGTAAGGGGTTTTCAAAATTACTATCGATATATTCTAATAGATTCTATGTGATGATTGTAACATCCTAAAAGCGAACCCATTTCCCATAGATGGGATCAAAACATAATAATTCACTAATGGAATCTATTTATTTTTTTATATAGGTATATAGTTTGGAATCAAGGTTTTTATATATGGAATTGATTTATTTTTTAGGATGAGTATGTGGAATTATTTTTCATTTCATTCTTCTTGAATTCATATACTATGTAGATCAGGGTTACCCCAAATAATGGATAACACTTTAGTATCATAGAATGGTCAATTTTAGAATGCTTTGAAATAGGATTATATATCATAGAAACAATATTTGTATGAATAGTAGGTGGGGTACTCTTAGGAATATATATATTATTTACATGTTAGACACACTATTCAAATATTGCATATGGGTAACATTCCATCAATCAGTTGGTGTATTACCAATATATGATGGTCAGAGAACTAGTGATTGGTAGTATAATCATTATAAAGTTATCCTCAGGAATAAACATCAATAAAATATATAGGATTATGGTCAGATGATAGTTCTAGCTAGATCTAGTATGAGATAATCACTTTACCTGTTACAAACATCCGAACTATTGTGAGAACAAACTTGGGTTATATGTTATACTAATGATCACTCTATATTCTTAAGATATTAAAATTGTTTCTCAAAAAGAGATGATTTTTGAACATTAAACTTTTGTGCCTCTTCCATTGTCTACGACTTTTCTATATGTTTCAGTATGAGTAATAATGGAAATTTCAACGTGATTCCATAATAATGTAAATAAATTATTGACATCCAATGATATTAGACAAAAAATGTATTTTGAGAAATATTGGATGAGAAGATGAATGAGGGATAATTCCAGCATTTTTATAGTCATCGAATCTGAAGTGTTATTCTATCCAACCATATATAAACTGAAATAGTCATCTGATATGATATGGGGACCTTCCATCTTATATATGACTAAGTAACTGAAATATATATGAAAGGTTTAGTATGACCATATTAATTAGTATTCCTTATTCCTATTTAACTTCCGTAATCAAGGAATTTATCTGGACACATGAATGATAAACCTGGTGGAGGAAATTCCTTCAATATAGAAACACTATATGAATTACACTATTCAAAAATTCAAGTTACATCTAGCTAGAATATATTAACACATGTCCTGTACTAACCCACTTCCAGGGTATACCTATATGAGCCTTGAATATATTTATACTATTGAGTTGGTTGGGTCCTTATGTTTTTAACCACTCGGCTCAACCTCTTAGGTTGTATAATGTAGTTCACTTAGTCAATGAACATGATAAATGAATGTGTATGAAATGCTTTCACCAATTGTTTTTCATCCATGGTTAATAAATATATCATTTTAGGAGGGATCTAACATATATCCCCCCATGTGTTAGATATAGGTTAGAACTCATCATATATGTCCCCATAGATCATTATACCTTTAATTTATAAGAAATATAACAAACTGATAATGACATAACTATGTAATAAATGGAATGCGTTGGTACTTGAACAATAATGGATGATAAGTTTGGATAACATCCAAACAGGTAGATACATAATAAATTAAAAAGTCCACACATCATGGTATAAACAAAAACCCACTAGATTCCTAGGTAATTCTGTATATCTTTGACGCCCCCAAAAATCCCATACCTATTCATTAGAGAATCTAGAATTATACTGAATGTCGGAATTTAGACATCATCCTATATTGAAACAATATAGTGAAAGGTAAAAAATGGATGGGTAGTCTGTATTGATATGTTTTTAGCATATAATGGTTTTCCTGATACAATTAATATTTTATCAATATTAAGACTTTTTCTTGAAATAACACTTGAAATATTGAATAATTGTGGGTATTTTCATCTGAATGTAGTTTGAGTAAAGATCTATACAAGATGATGGGTATCAGTAAATTTATAATAGAATTAGAGAATCCAGTAATAAGAAAAAAAATTATAGATGAAGTCTATCATACAAATGATAATTCTAAATTTCAAATATATACGATTCATCAATGTCTCATCCTGATGAATAATACAATATAGATGACTGACCTCAAAATATCAATAAATATATGCCCATCATTCAGTTGTGGTGATAGAAGATGATATGTTCATTTTCCTAGAATACATTGCCTCTATAAATGTAAATGATTCTTTTTTTTTCATAATACATTGACTATTATAAAATCATAAAATTTTACAATGATCAAATTCCCACATAGAGTTATCAACGCTACATGAATTTCATATAACATCGATAAATTCACATATAGACATAGTTATATATGAGGGAAATGGATTAACTTATTGAATCCATCCAAGAAAATAAATATAATTATTGTAAATTACATGTCCCTAATGAAATAATACACATTAATTAAATTGACATTCATAGATTTTAGTATGTTATGTTTTTAGGTAACAAAATCATTGAAAATTGTAATACAATTCAAATATTATGTTCAAACTGAAGTCAATTGAAACTGTTTATATAGGGGTTCTCCCTCCTCATAGTACACTGGTTTAATGAAAAAACATTAGTGGGATAAATTATTCCTTAGTATTAGTCAATTTTTAGGAGGATTTGTCCCCATTCGTAGGGGGAATTTTTTGAATCCCATGATGGTTAAATTTTTTGAAAAAAATTATAAAAACTATGTTCATTACATAAAAGTTGTAATAGAGAGATGAAAATTGAGTATAATTTATTAAATGGGAGAATTTTACCTAGTGAATAACATGATTGACAAAACATAAGCTTTATTTGGATGGCGTCATCTACAAACCATATGAATCATTATGTGAAGTGCCAAATCATGAATGGATTTTCAATTGTGGGTGGAAGGAAATTTTTTATGGCCTCCTTTATACATTACTCATTTTTTAATATTTTTAAAAGGAATTTTCGCCTTATTGAACATTATTACCTTCCAGAAACACCTTATTTTTTATTTTATTGTGTTATATTGTTGAATTGAGTACTTTTATTTCCTCCCACATAAGACTTTCTATTCAAAAAATATAGAAAAGGAAGGGTGGTTTCATTGAACCATTATCCCATTATCGAAACATTATCCTTCATTGAATTTATATTTGTGAAATGGAATGAATTTTAGGAATACCACAAATGATTTTAACTTTTAGTAAGAAGGATAGTATTTTGATCCTATCATATATCACAATATAGAACATTCATTTCCACCAAAGGGTCCCTCATGAGGGGTTAAGCCATATATATCCATTATAGTTTACAAATACCACCTAGAAAAAAATTTAGAGGGATGGGAAATGTATAGAATGAATTTTGAGTAATTTAAAATTCTACAAACTCGATACTCATATTAAATTAAGTATCATACCGTCAAGTAATTGGGTTGATAGACTATAGGAAAACTGGAATACAAAAATTAGATTAATGAATTACTCCAAAAAATTAATCTCTTCGAAAGGTGGGACCTTTGAAATGTAGTTACCTCTCATGTTTATTATGAATGAATATCCTCACACTATCTTCATGGTGGATCCACTTTCATAATAGAATCCCCTTTCACAAAAAAAATTTCACAAAGATGATACCATTTGTAAAATGGGTTGTCCTTGGGGAATTTATTACTCTACTCTTTGTGCTCTAAATTATTTTAGTCATGGGATTCATTATATACCATCCAAATAAAATCTAACTGATTAATGTGGCTTCCTTTTACCATGGGAAAACCCTATAAAGGCTGAATCTAAACATTTTATGGGGTCATTAAATTTACATGATCAGGGAATTCAAATTAGTGTTTACCTCTTTGATTGTGGATTCCATCGATAAAATGTGGCTCAAAAACTATACTCCATGATTTGTAAAATCATAAGGGAACCATGATCGATGAATCTACTGAAAAATTGTTCCTTATCCCAAGAATCGTATAGTATTTTCTCCTTGCGTGATGGTAGATTTCTTCTCAACCTATCGGGTAGGGTCAATCATGACACCTCTCATTGAGTAATACATAATACATTATTATAGAATTCCATATCCCACTATCCTTTCAAATATGATACCTCATCCATTAATCAACAGAGATTAGATTTATAGGTCTATTCCTTTTCCAGTGTAACTCTCATTTGAATCTAAATTGGAAATATTCTTGATCTTTTACTATCTGTAGTTTCTCACAATAAAACAAATATGTGTGCAAAAATATAATTGATGATTATATCATTTGTAAAATTCAATCATATATTACGGGACACCTATTTATATATATTCTATAGCACAACATTTATCATGTACCATCTCCCTAGTTGTAAAGCACAACACAACAATAATCATGGGCCTCATCATTTGTGTAAGAACAAATAACCATCTCTTCTCTTTCTCAATTGGATATATTTCCCTTGAGAAATTACATTAATGTTCTATAATTCGTAATGAATATTTCTTGGTAAGTCTCATATGAATAATACAGGCTTAGTATTCCACTATTTCATCTCTCCTGACACTAAACTTCATGAGAAGATCCTTACTGCATGATTCTAAACAATATTGTACAGTGTTTTCATGGGATGTAACAAACTTTCATTAATAATAAGTATGATTTTATTCATGTTTTGATGTTATACCTAATACAATTTTTGTGGCTTAAATTTTAACACCCCATTAATTTATAAGAAAACTATGTTTGATAGAGTATATAACAATCATATCGAGCTTAATGCATTATTGATATATTATTATGTAAATGATACAGTTATAACCCTGTTATTGAATTAGTGACTATAAATATCGTTAACAAAATTGATATATATATATATATAAATCTTTTACTCAATAGAAATTTATTGATTAATTCAAAGTAAATTTTCCCCTAATTTTTAGTAAATCCATTTAACTCTTCAAAAAATGATTTCTTCAAAAATGGGTTTTATTGAATTTGTTAGTGATTATTATAATTAATGTTTTGGAATTTTTTAAATTTTAATTAATAAAAATGATAAATTTTTTAAAATTACCATATAAAAATTAACTTAGGGTAATAGTTATTTGTTTTTTTAAAAAGATATTTTTTAGTGAATTATGAAAAATATAGATTTTTATAAAATTTTCAAAACATTCATTGAAAATTGAAATTAATCATTTAATTTGATTTGAAATTAATTTAGTCCACCTTTAAGTAGATATATAATAATTAGATACATATGAATCAAGATTATACTTATTTTATTGGCAAATGTTTATTTTATTCTTAAAATAAAATTTTCACAAAACATTTTTTAGGGAATAATGTTTTTCAGTTTTAATTAAATTAAATAATACCTTATTATTATTCATTAAAATGATATATATATATATATTTCATTTATAATATTTATATGTTTAATTTGAAATTAATTTTAGAAACTGATTTCAATTTATTCTTGGGAATTGGAACAGATATTTCAATATATAGTTTCAAATTAGGTTTATAAATGCCTTTTATTTTATTCATGGTGAATAGAAATTTTAATAAATATGTATCATCTCGATAGAGGTAAATCAGGTAATTATGGTAAAAAAGTATTATCAGTTAAAATGACCATAAAACATTAATTGAAACTATTATATGAGTTTTTTATGATTAATATCCAAAAATTGATGTTATTGAGTTCTTTCTACATTTTTCATTGAAAACTACTTACATATTTTTTATATAAATAAAAATATAAAATACCAATACATTGATTAAAAATCTATATTTTATGTTAATATAAAAAGATAAATATATTATTAATGAATAATATAGGTTAAAATTATTAAAATAAAATTATTTTGATTATGTAAATTTAATTTAAATTTTTAGGGAAGAAATAATAACATTAAATGCTTAAGAAGTTATGGTATAGTCATTATGCAAGCAGTAGAAAAACCATTTATATTATATGAAAATAAAATAAAATAATTTTTTTTTTCATTTATAGTGTCCCATTGTTCTAATACATATATATATATATATATCATATTATCAATATTTGGAAAGTATATATTATAATTACATTGTTTTCTAAAAAACATTAAAGTTAAATTAAATAAATATGTCAAAAAATGAGATTACTGATATTTTATCATAATGTTTTTTGAAAATTAGTTAAAATTAGCAAATATCCATTCATCATCCAAGTGAATGATATATGGTTTAACATATCAATATTGGTTCATTTATTGGAACCTCTTGTTTATTTAGTTATTTTTTGACCCTTGAAGAGTAGAAATATTTAGTATCGTGATAATAATAAAAAGGGATAATGTATGTAAAAAGAGATAGATAAGAATTAAAATATGAGATAAAATCATAAAAATTATAATTTATAGGATTATATATACTCAAAATCATCATATATTATAATTAAATCAATTTTGAACCAAAAGATCTTGAATAATAACTTATTTAAATTTAGTACCTTATGTAATTATAAGAGTACATATCCCATCACTTACAAAAGAGAACCTACTCTACTTTCTTTCTCACATGATTTTAGAAATATAGAAAACATAATTCATACCCATAAACATTAATAACACCCATGCCCACATTCTAGAGTTCTTAGTTAATAAAAATACAAACCAAAAACGGATTAATGTGTAATGTAATGTATGATTTCCAATGAAGAGGTATAACTTTTAAATTTTTTTTTTCATTATTTCATCATCTATATTATTAAAAATGATTATAACCATTTGTTTTTAACAAAATTATTATATTAAAAATGCATTGATTTTTTTTATTTTCTAACCTTAATAAATCTCTATATTTCATGAAATTGTAAATTAATAAGCCATTCATGTGTACGACATACCACCGCTACAAATATTGATGTGATTAATTTTTCATTTACACCTATAAATAATGGTTTTAATCATAGATATAATGTATATAGTTTATATTAATTAAAAAATTATATTTCTAGAAATACTATAAATCATTTATTTTCTTACATTGATAAAATAAAAGGTTGTTCCTATGTATGTGTTGATTACCACCTCCACAAATCGATGTGATTTAGTTTTCATCACTACATAAAATTGATGCTATATTAAAATTATTTAAATGTATAACATGATATTTTTTATATAATAATATTTTAAAAATATTAAATTACACATATATTCCTTCTCAGTAATTCTTTTAAAAAAAGAAATGTTTCTCATGTTTAAGTATGAATTACTATCTCAAAGAATGTAACATAATACATTTTTCAAAGAAATATTAAATGATATTCATTAAAAGTATAATTATTGTTAAAAAATTATAATTATGTTATGATTTTTATTTTGGATATGATAGATCATAGATCCCTTTGACATTGGCCAACATTCCAAAGCTACATTGAACTAATAAACCGAGCATCACTAAAACATATGAGCTGGACATAACTTATGAAGTAAATAAATATTTCATCCAAAAAATATATAATGGTATTAGGATCATGGATTAATCCTTTAAAAGTTTCTTTATAAATAAATAAATCTATATAAGTTTATTATATTATATTTTATGGAAATACATTGAAATTTTGGACTCGTAGGGGTGGGGGGGATTTTATCTCAGCTTCGCTTCATCGAGGAATGTGTTAATATTATGAACCAAATTCATATTAAATGTTTTATATGTATCCCATTTTATATTTTATATCTTGATTCCCTCATAATTGATTTTTGTTTTGTATAAAATTTATTTTCCAACCATGTTGTTTTTATTCCAATGCTTTCAAACCAGTAAGGTGTTTAATAACTCAATTTACATTGATTCAGTTACACTACTTCTTCTTTATTTATATTGTATAACTACAAACAGTTAATTGGAAATTTTTATATATATTTTTTATTTATAGTTTTTTTATTTACATTTTTTACACATAATATGTTTATTAATTAATTCTCAATTCAATTATATAATCTTTTTAAGGATTATTTATCTCAAATATTCATTATCTGAAACATACATTTATATAATTCACTAATCATTTTTTAAAATGTGTATTTAGGGACCCTTTGATGTGTTATATCATGAATTTACTTATGTTTCTGAAATATAATTTTTCATTTCACATTATTATTTCAAGAGTATTTTGATTAAAAAGACACTAATATGATATGGGGTTTATTTTTTCAATACCATTTTAATTGTGAATATTTATTAAGGAGCATCCACTATGATAATTATATTATAATTTTTTGAAAACCCAATTTTAAATTTATTCACCACTATATATTTCAGGAATTATATTATTTTTATATGAATTTATGAGATATGGAACTAAAAATGGTTGTTAAATGTTTTTAAGAAAAATCAACCTTATTTATCCTTTATCCGAAAGAAGTAATTTCTATAATATATTCATGGTTTCTAAAACATTTTAAGACTCTTTTTTTAAATTCTAAAATGGATTTTCAAAATCATTTTTTTTATTTTATAATGTTTAAAAAATGGTTTAAAAAGAAACTACTATATATTTCTTTAATAAGTTACATTTTAACAAATGTGTGAAAAAATTATTGTTTTAAAATTTTTGTCAAGAAAATAATTCCCAACTATAATGACCATTAAACATATTAAATGTACAATTAAAATTTCACATAGTTCATTTTTAAGAAAATAATTTCCTTAATATTTAAGTCAATGTTCAATTTTTACAATTGAATTTCAAAATAAAAATGGTATTTTACCTAAAAACAATTTAATGATATTTTTATAGTAATATTTTTCATCAAAGACATCATCCCTTGATGGTACTTATAATACACAAAATATATTTTTTAATGATACCATATTTATCCATTTAGATCTTTGATTATGGTAGTTCCAAATATAATTTCATGGAACTCATTACTTTTCCATAGGAAAATAATGCTATGAAAGAACATTTGATAATGGTATGTTCATGAATGAAATCATTCATGTGTTATGATTATTTTATGGTTATTGTAAATTTATTATGATGAGGGGTTATCCTGATATGTATGATGATGATGGGTAATCCTAATATAGATCTCTAATGTGTTGGGAAAATGGATGAAGCTAATATGTTCTTTGTTTTTGCTAAGAGATTATTAAAATTTACCGGGTATATTATTCAATTTGTATGAATGATTTTAAAAGTGTTATAAATAATATGTTTCAAGTTACCAATTTGTTTTTTATGATTACAACATGTTATAATTTAATCATTATATAATTATTTTTTTAAAGGGATCATGATTAATGATTTATTTTAATCTTTTGTTATGTTAATGTTTTATACCATTTTCCATGATAAATGATCCATGTTTTGATACTTATGAATTATATTATGTTTTTATAATTAATTTTTATCATTTATTATCAATATTATAATCATATTATACTCACTAATGGAATCAAATTATTATTTGATACATATATCCTTTTTGAGCATTTGTGTTCACTGAACATATTTTTTCATTTTCCAATGGTTATAAAAAACGAATGTTAAATAATTTAATACTATAAAGGATCAATGTGGGATGAATTTTCTCAAAGATACTAAAAAATTAACATGGAATAGAAAAATATGGATATAGTGGGAATAATAATTATTGGAATAAAATGTTATTTTATGAACGTTTTTTACTAATTCCCTAAAAATCTAAATCTAAGAGCTATTTGAGAATGTAATTGATCCATTTTATTAATTTTGACGGTGTTTATTTTGGTTATTTGAGATTGGGTTATTTTTATTTGTATAAAATCCATAAATTTAAATACTATGTTTTGGAAAATGGATTCTAGAGTGAAGATTCAAGGCTTTTGTGGTTGGTATTAGTGTATTTTTGTGATAAAATCCGAGATTAGGTTGCTTTAATGTTATTTTAACTTAAAAATACCATCATATTTTCGCAATTTTAATATGTATCATAAGCCCAAAGCCATATAAATGAATTTTTTAGGATTTCTATTATATTATTTGTAAGTGATTAATGTTATTGTGGGATAAATTTTTTTACATTAGGGTATATGTTATCAGGTTTAATGTAAAGGATTATTTGGAAGAACGATATCACATATATTTTTTTATTTAAGATGAATTGTTTTATATAACCCTTAAGGTAAAAAAATCTTTAATAATGAGTTTTTTGAGATAATTTTTGATGTTATTTATTTATTTTTTGAATGATCTAATTTTATCTTTTATTGTTATTATAGAAATTTCAGAGTAAAACAAATTATTTCATCATATAAATATTTATACATTTTTAATATTATCTTATCCTATGGTAACCATTTAATTTTTTTAGTATTTAAAAATATGAGTAATATATTGTTAAATATTTTTGATTATGTGATCCATTAATGATAAATATTGTGATTTAGTAAAAAAATACATCAGAATACTCATTATTTTGTGAAAAAGGAGAAATTTTCATAGAAATTGATTAAGGGAAGAAGTTAAACTCTCTATGTTAGTGCATTTACTTCTGTTCATTTTCTATTTGGTAAATTAATTCCTCAACATTATGAAAAATATATTCAAATAAACATTTTAACATATTAAATTTAATTATAAGGAATGGATGGTACTTTTCAAACCTTATTATTTTATGGTTTTGTGGTCTTTTTATTTTTTATGATCATTCACCTTCTTATGATCAATTTATTCTTTCACTCTGTGAAATTATTTTGAAAATATGTATTTCCTCCATTACTATATATTCAATTCCCACTAATTTTATCCTATTGGGAAACCTAGTTAGGTGTTATTCCACATGTCCTTCACATTTCATTTTTACCCTTCTTAAAAGAAAGGTTTATTAAACCTATTTATGTTGTGTTTTAATAAATAATTTACATACAAGTGTCAAACCATTAATTAAAAAGATTAATTTCAAATCGAGTGGACGAAGTTTATTAAATTGGTGGTTCACATAGTGACACCCCGATATTTTAAAAAACACATTGTCTGATTGATTATATAATATAAAACACTAATATTCAATGTTCCACGATATATTATTCTTAATATTGTATAGTTATAACATAATAATTGAATTATAGGGTGTCAATATAATAGAACACATAATTAAATATATAAAAATATCATACTAAATAACAATTTCTAGATTAATTCTTATGAAATAATTACTCAATTCATTGTAAATTCATTTTATTCATCATAAATAATTTTCTCTTCAAACTAGTTATTATTATTTATGGATTCAATATTATAATTAGTTTATAGTTCATTTATAAAATTTATTTGATAAAAAAATTATAATTCATGAAATATATCTAATAAATATACCTTAGGGTGAAATTTATATATTTTTCAAAAAATATATATGTTTTAGAGAATTTTCAAAATACATTAATTATTAAAAAACTTATATTTATTTTAAAATAAATTCCAATTTTAAATTTAGTTTTTTTTAATTTTATTTATTAATACATTAAATAGATTACATCTAATATAATATATAGAAATTTTCAATATATATAGTTTTTGTAAGTTTATTTTTATTCGTAAAACATAATTTTCATAAAAGCAATTTTTTAGTGCATAATGATTTTTTAAATAAAAAAAATAATACCTCTTAATTAAATATTTAAAATAAATATATATTATAGATGTATCTATTTTAATTTAAATTCATGTTATAATGATAAGTAGTCATAAAATTTATGTAATATCATTATATATAAGAAAAAGGCATTTTTCTAAAAACTAATTATTTGTCATGTTTTTGGGGTTGAATTACAAATTAATTTATACTATATTAATTAGATGAATCATGAAAAATGAAATTAACATTTGGAATCATTATGTTAAAATTTATTAGTCGTTATATTTTATTTTCTTCCATTATAAATAGTAACAATAGTAAATATTTTTCATCTTTAGAAATTGAAGATATAGTAATTAAAGTAAAAAATAATATGATAAGAAAAAAAAATGACACCAATAATTATCTTGAATCTTTTAGATGAGTGATTTTATGACATTATCATAAATTATTATAATATTTGGAAATATTATTCAATTTTTCTTTTGAAATTAAATTTATTTTTTATGTGCTGAGAAATACAAAATATCAATCACTTTATTTTAAATTTATAGTATATGTTCATGTAGAGTTGAAAACAATTATTAACAAAATATTAAATGTTATTCATAATATAATAAAATTATTTTTATTATATTAATATATTTTTAGTGTTTAGTGGTGAAAATGTAATGTTAAATCATTGAGAAAGGATTTTATATTCTTAGTGAAAATAATTTAATATGAAATTAAATGATCTCAAAATCTACAAAATTATTTTTTTGTTCCCGTGAGTTATATTTAACCAATTATTATATGGATTGATATAAAATATTATGTATTTTTTAATATTATATACTCAAATTTCATTATTATCTTCATGACATTAAAGTCAAATAAATCGAATATTTTAAAAAATGACATTAATGACATTTTATAATAAATATAAATTTTAAAAATGATTTTAAATTCATAAAAATACGGCCATAATAGATTTTAATGCGATATAGTTTAAAATAAAAAATATTTCCCATTTATGGGCCACTTTTCCTTTTATAGAAACTCTCTTGACCCATAAATATAAAAAAATCATTAATAAGGTGACAATCATCAAAAGAGTAAATGACGGTTAAAAGAAAGAGGTAAGGTTGAAAATATCACCAAAACTTGTAAAATATAATTTTATGGGATTATTTAGACTCATAATAGACAAATATTTTTATTATATCAAATTTTATCCACTTGAAATTGATAATTAATGAATATTAATTTTATACTTTAATTAATTCCAATAGTGCACCAATACTCAGTTATAAAAGGGAACCTCCCATCCTCTATACCTAACAATTCTAGAGTTCCCTAGATAAACTAATATTTCTAAAAATACCATCCCAAGATCCATACCCATGTTCTAGAGGACTAATTTTTTCATAATACTATCTTTCTTGGGATTAAGGTGTAAAGAAAAAGAGTTTTCTTAAAGAAGTGGTATAACTTTCAACAAAAGTGTTTTGTTTTATTCCATTTCAACCATCGTCAAAATAATCTAAAAATTGTGATACAATAAAATATGTGTATTATATATAACAATATATTATAATTTTAATTTGATAATTTTAATACATCTCATTCGTCTATATATTCAAAATTGATACTATCATTCGTGTGTAAGGAGGAATACCACCATTTGAAAATATGTAATTCATTTTCCTAACCACCTATAAAAAATATTATTATAATATATTTAATGTGTACATATTATATTAATTAAATAATTATAATTGTAGAAATATTATATAATATCCTTTTTCTTATTGTTCTATCTATTGAAATATGATAACGTCGTTCATGGGTACATATGTATTATCACATCTATGAAGTAATGTGATTTGTTTTCCATGATCAACTCACATAGATGGTATATATAAAAAATTTAAATATATAATATAGAATATATGATATATATATAATAGTATAAATATAAAATAATTTTTAGCATATTAATCTAATGATTTTTGAAAAATGTAAATGTTCCTCATTCGAATATATGACATACCATCTTCATGATTGTAACATAATTATTTTTTCTTTGATATATTTAATTATCTGTATTAAAAGTATTACTAACTTATAAAAATTATTATTATGTTATTAATATTTTTATTGATATTATTAAACAAATATAACTTTGACTAGGGTGAGCAAACAGAATTCAGTTTCATGTTATCAACTAAATGTCCTCAAACCACCCCATGTGCAAAATAAATGATTATGTAATTAAATATCTAAATAAAATTAATAAGGACAGAGTATTTAACATTAAAATGGTTCTTAAAAATTATAATAATTGATATAATTGTATTACATAGGAATTAAAAGAAATGTATAGAAAATATGGACTCAAGGTAAGAGAATTTGCCACAATTTCCCATTATTGAGGAATGTTTTAATTTTAGTAATCTATTTTATATTATATGGTGAATATTTTACCCCTTTTAAATGTTATATCATTAATATTTAATAAATCATTGTATTTTATGCTTAGATTCGTTTAATTTCATCAATATGTGTCATGAACCAAGCCAGGTCGCCATCTGACCCAGCACCCGTCCTAGTCCGCGACATGGCCCGAAGGGCGTTCCCGATCCCCATGGGCTGGCACAAGTGCCCGAGTATCAAACATTAAATGGGAAATAGTTACCTGAAAAAATATATAAAGACAACAAACAAGATAAAAAAACTAAAACTAGAAATAGGAAATCAAACACGCCATTAAACTATAACCAGGTTCAGAGTTCACAATTAAACTAAAACCCAAAAGGGAAGTACAAAAAAGATAGAAAACTAAAAACTCTAACTCCAGACTCCAAACGACATGAGAAGTCCTACCTCCAAGCTACCCACACCAACCTACATGAGGAGATTTACAACAATCTGAACCACCATCACTAAGCACGATGTCAACAACCTGGAGGCCACATGAAACTACGTCTACATACACCATACGGTGTATTCATGGTGAGAGCGAAAATCCAAGTAGGACGTCACTCAATAAAATGGTTCCACATGTAAACATTAAATGACAAAAACATTTTCAGGCGAAATAAATGAAATGACGCCAAAGAATGCACAATATTAATGAAATAATTTCTATAAATAAAACACTTTCAAAGAAAACAACTTTAATACATAAACAAAATCACCATTGCATTTAATAAAAAAACCAAACCTTTAAGAAACACCCAAAAGCTGCACCATATGCCAACGGTGAGTGTATAGTAATCCAGGAGCACCAAAAGTGGGAGAGGCCCCAATGGTACAAGAAAAAGTAATGGGAACCTAGAACATTGCTTCTCGGTGAACAGTATATGAAACACAACAAAATATGTTCTCATGCACTAGCCACTAGTAGGGAAACAAATCCATAACCTAGTGGTCTCCAATCATAATCCAATGTTTAGTTATTGTTGTAATCGTCAAACTAGCTAAGTGAAACCGGGCCAGAGCCACTTTCGAATCACTAGCACGCTAGATCTATTCCACCCACCTAGTACCCAAGCTTCTCCTTCTTGTGATCAAGATGATCCAATTTCACATTTCGTGTCAAACTCAGACAAATAAAACAAACAAGGTGTTACACAAACCCAACGCCATACTTTCACACACACAGAAAACCATTTGACAAAGTACACACGTCAAAAGACTTTACCAAACTCAATTTATACAATTTTTGCATTGCTAATAACTGTTTATTAAAAACATATTAAATTTTTATTGCTAATAATTTTATTAAATCATATTAAATTCTTTGTAATAAAATTCATTAAAAAGAAACAGAACCTGACTTTAACACAAAAAAAATTCAACCCTCTTTCATGACCAGACACACCCAACGCCACAACAAGAACAAAAATTGCACACTTTGCACATTTTCAAAAAACAAACAAAAACATTAAAAATATACTAGAACAAAAACACTGAACTTTTCACATTTTCACAAAACAAACACAACATTATAAAAACACTGGAACACAAACATTTCATTTTTCACATTTTCACAAAACAAACACAAAATTTATTAAACACTAGGAGATAACTCAATAATTGTTTTTCCCTGAAACAACCTACTCAACCAACACAACACCATCATTTATGACCAAACACAAACAACACTAAGTTGAAAATTCTATTAACACCACTTTAATAAATTAACTAAGATACCAAATTAATTCATTAAATAATGTTTAAACGCGGAACTACCTTCCTCGGTGTAGGGAAACACGAGACATCTGTGCGAAATCGTCAGCGCACTTCAAATGCACCACGACAACCCAAATAGAACCTAATAAATAACGCATCGGACTAATTATACCAAAATTGAACCAAACTCAAATCAAAACTCTAACCGCACCCAACAAGGATTAAACAAGAAGCAATCATAGAAAAAAGCACATAAAGTGGGGGTGCAGGAGGTCTGCCAGAGGTCGATGGAGGCTGCTAGAGCTGTGCGAGGAGTTGCGAAGTGGCTATCCTGCAGTGTGAAGGGGTGCGGGGTGGCTGTTAGGTGGTGTGAAAGGGTATTGGGTGGCCGATGAAGGGTTGGCTAGTCGGTGGGGTCCTGAAAAAATGGAAGGTGTTGCTGGCAGCGGTCGGGAGACGTGACGGAGTGCAAAAGGCCGATGAGGGAGGGAAAACACCAGGAGGCGGAAAACTAGGTCGGCCGTGGAGGGAGGTCCGGCCAACGCATGATAATCTCGCAGAGGCTGGTGCGGCTATGCGAGCCGACCGGCCGGGGGGTCGGGCCGATGATGCGAGCGGCTAAGAGGGAGCTGGGCGCAATAGGGGTGTCCAAGGGGGAGGTCAGAGCAGTGAGGGTGAGGGCGGAGGGGCATCGAAGGGTGAGTGCGAGGGCGAGGGGCGCACCTGGTGGGCGGCTGCATGAAGAGGTAGGGTTTGGGTGGTTGTGGGGTGACAGGCCAAAGGGATGGAGAGACTATGAGGGAGAGGAGGAAAAAAAAATAAATAGAAAATAACTAGTGAAAAAAATACAAGAAATCAATGAAAAAAATGGAAAAAAACATGAACTAACCTAGAATAATCATAATATTAATAAAAATAACCTAATTAAAAGAAAGTGATAATTAAAAAAGTACTAACAATATAATTAATAACAATAATAATAATAACAACAACAAAAAATAACATATTATTAATATTATCAACATTAATAATTGGAATAATAATAATAACTTAAATAACTTATCATCCTTAGAACTAATAATTATAATAATAATATCCTTAAATATTAAAACTATCTATTAAATTTTTATCACATTTATTATTTTATTTTATTCTAATTTTATCCCTCTTTTAAATTTTATTCCTTTATTAATAACTCTTTTATTTTATTAGTTGAACATCGGGTTGGCAAGTGGAGAACCGAGCGAGGCCTCGTGACTTAGACAGCGAAGCGCTAAACGCATTCAATGTCTGAATACATGTTTTTAAATAAGAACTCAGAAAAATTAATAAAATAAATAAGGTAAAAGAGGTGGGCATAACAATTCTCCCCACCATAAAGCTTTATTTCCCTAGAAATCCACAACTATTACCAAACCCCAAAGTATAAAACGACACTCCCTTGCGGTTCAGAAGGTATCCCCATGAAAATAAAGTGAATAGAGGAAAATTAACCATGCTCAGAGATAGCGACTAAAATGACAACCTCAGGGATACTGTAAAACACTTTTCGCTAAGTGTCACCCACCCCAGAGCACTAGAACACCTATAGTTGATTTCTTAAGGAAAATAACTCCCACACCCACGGAAACCAACTTCACAAACCAAAACACCTCAAGCATTATTGAATGAAAATAACACCAGTTTAATGGACTAAAGAAACAAGACAAACCAACATCCAAATAATACAACAATATCCTGCCACTGAACCATCTCTAGGAAAAAAACTGAAAGGTCCAATACAAGAAATCCTTTTGGTCTCCCCGCCATTAAAAAATTACCGATGACCAAGACGAGACTAGAAAATCGACAGAAGGAGGCCCAGGCAGACTCCCCACCATTATGAGAAAGGCCAACACCTACTCATTCTAGAGACACTTATGAGAGACCCCTCCTGGGTATCCCCACCATTAGGAATGACAGAGGGTACAAAGGTTTGAAAAACTATCCAACGGTGACCAAACACCCCAACCCAAGGGGTGGGGAGGGAGGGGCCCAACTACCGGGGAGTTAAAACCACAACCCAAAACAGACCATATTCTTCACGTCCCTAAATGAGCACTATTCAAATTTGAGACCGCTTAACCCAATAGACCCCATAAAGACTACTAAAAGAGATTACATCTGGTGGGATGCAACCCTCAAGACTTTAAGGTGACGAGACGATCACGTCTCTTCATAGCCACAGGAAACCCCACGCACCCAAATGGTTCGTTCAGAAAGGAACAATCATAAAAACAATTTAAACTCCTTCACCTTTAATAACAACGACAAAAAAAGGTTGGGGTCCTGTACACTCTCGGGGTTCCGGCTAGAGCCCTGATGTTTGAAGCTTCTCCTGCCTCACAGTCAGGTATTGAAGACTCCCTAGAGGAGCTTCTCCTTTTAGTGCCACATGCAATCATACTAAAATCGAGTAAACACCATCAGACACAACACACCCTGACATCCAATTAATCTCACACTGAACGTTCACCAGAACGAGAGCTTAGATGTTACACACACATCACCACTTGTTACACTTAATGAGAACATGACGCCACAAATTGTCACCGAGCACGATCATTGTTTTTGAGAGAAAAATTACGCTGAAAAAGACATTAAACCTCGTCTTGAACAACACATGATTCCTTCAAAAGACCATAGAAGCCTCATACTACTCGGTCTGCCAAAATAGTAGCCTAACACAAACCTTTTCTTAAATGAAACTAACCAAAGGCCAGAGGTTATATAGAACAAAAGAACACACCAACATCTTCGGGTTGCTTCCAAATTTTCCCACTGGGGTCTCTTTTACCGCATCCAAACAACCGTTGACTATCAAAGGGACCTCACACTGCAATACATCACCAAAAATGACCCTTGCAGCTGATGAAAGTACTGCAATGTCCTTCAAGACACTAGTCAACACTAATAATTCTGAACCACCTTCACCCATCCCCGTTGGAATTCCATTCACCGCTTCCAGGGGAATCCTTTAGACGCAACGATGTCAAACATCATACCTGACAACTAAGACAACTCAAAGAGAACAAAGTCCCCTTCAACTCATCTTGCGTCTGTCATCCCGCTGTGAGAGGATCCGATTAACTAAAAAGGACAAGGGACAAACTTATCACTATCACTCAAAAGGCAGAGTCCTTATTTAGATCAACTGGAGGGTTGTTCAATGGAAAATTACCTGTGGCCGCACTTCAATCACTTGTCAATGCTTAATATGGGTGTTCACTAGCCAAGAAGGAAAACCATAGACCCAACCAAACTGGTCCAACGGTCAATACATACGACAAGAGAACCCCAAACATGCAGGGGAACCACTAAAAGGGCTCCCTGATGTACTTTTCAAAAGAATTAACTAACTACACACTTTCATACCAACTTACAAATAAGAATTCAAACTCAAGACACAAATCATTCAGAAGGGATCCTCATATCAAAATGCGTCACATACAATATTTTAGAAATACAAGGACACACCATAAAATTACCATTTACTAAAACACAAAATTCTCATTTAACAAAACGTTTAGAAAATAAGAAAAGCTAGAGGGATGCACAAACACCAGTGGTGTCCCATGGGTCTCGCACATGCATGTTCCCATGCCACACCAACAACCACCTCATATCCATCTATGAACTCATCCGCTCATGCCATTAACCCTTTATCATTCTATATACACTCATGCATGTGATTCCCCATGAGAACACCAAGGGTAAAAACCAATACTTTCCATTTTTCAAAACCAAAACATCCAACCCACACTTTTCAAACCTCATACCTCATTTTCCTTTTAAAGCACTTTATTTCGAAACATTTTCCAAAACATTTTCCAAGACCAAATCATTTTTACTTAAAAACCAAATGTCCACAATTCCAAAACAATGAATAGTGGAACAGTGCAAGAGAAAACTAGTTTCAGTGGGTGAATGGAACATATGTTTAGCGGCTATACGATAATCACACCACTACCACATAGGGTATTCTAGGACAGCATCCCCAGCCTCGCGGGGCTTGCCAGCCCCTGTGAGCTCACTAGGACCAATGACCCTATCTAATGCCCCAACCCTAGTTACCTAGAGTCGGTGCATTATTACCTAACATTGGCATGATCACAAGAAAGATCAAATCTTGAAAGACAGATTAGTTTTGTATCCTTGGAAACACTAGATATATTCATAATCTTTACATCACATCATAAAAATGAAAACTACAACAACATAGTCTCCATAGTCTACACTCTTATCCCCACATACTATCCCTGTAGGTCATTCATTATTTATTTCTTCACATCCTGGGAAAAATAAAACATAGAAAAGGGGTGAGCTCAAATGCCCAGTTAGGATAACAATATAGCAAAAACTTTCATAAATAAGAATAAACATTTATGGCAATGTATAACTAAAACAAAAGACATTTAATCTTGAACTTAAACATGGTATGGAAAAAATAAAATGAAATAATGCCATTTAATTATTCATATGGATATTCTACTAATCGAATAATCACATGCAATATCAATAAACACTTTCATAATGCCAGACTATCATAATCACATAGCCAAGGCCTCATGCCAAGACTACAAATAAGATTTTTCCAAGGCCTTATGCTAAGACAATAGTTTTTCTCACTAGACCTACCAATGCATCGAGGAGCTATAGCGGGCTCCACCCATCACATATTAAGTCCAATGCATTCCCATATGAAAAGGTTTAAAGATAACATAAACATTCGCATAAAAACTAGAATACGAAATATAAATACTTCATCCATAAACCATGAATGGTATAAAAATAACACATCCAAAGTCAAAAATATCACAAAACATTCAATAAAATATAGAAGTTTTGTATCATAAAAAATCAACTTCAAATAAGCTTAAAATCTATCAAAGGATGTTGACATAGACGAAATCGAAACACTTTTTAGAGAAATATATCTTTCTATTTTGAAATCATTTAAGAGTAATATATTTTTAAAATAATACCTTTTCTTTGAAAATATTCTTATAAGATTTTAAGGGAAGCTTTGAAAATTTTATAATGGTGGAAAATAGCCGCACCCGCCGTATAAGTTAAAAAAACATTCTTACCTTAATTCTGTCAAAAATGTTAAAAAGTAACTTGTTTAGAAAACGACAGAAAGATTCCTTTATAAACCTCTTATAAAAAGTCAAACAAGGGTATAAATGAATTTAACTCATATTCTTGTAAATAGTAAAAAAAAATTTGAAATACATTTTTAAGAAACATGGATGTGGATGATAATGAAATCCCAGTATATTATTACGTATAAACAACCTCGGATAATGAAGAGATTGCAAAATAAACCCTTACCTTGTACTTTTACTTAGTTGGGGTAGGTTAACCTACTGTATAATGGTGAATTAATTGTTATTAAATTATAAAAGAATCATATATATTAATATGATATCATATATTTCTTTTAATATTGCTTTGTTAATAATATTTTTGAATTATCGTTGTTTCGAGTGTTAACTTACTCATTTTCTTTTATATGTTTTGTTACGTAAGCCGTGTTTTTCATGGATAGGTTAAATCTTATTCATATACAGAATGATATCAAGTCCTTAAAAATTATTTTGAAATCATAAAATGATAATTATACTTGAATGGATACAATAGAGAATGAATCTCATCGTGTTCGTGGAGACTGTAGTCCGTACGAACGCACAAGAGACAATATCATTATTTTGATATTAAAATATTATATAATTGGATGGTATATCATATATAAATAATAATTATCAATGTAATATTTATTATTTAAATGAATTAAACATCATTATTATACCCATCAAAATAATAATTTATTGAATAACAATTACACCATGATGTGGAGACGGTAATCCGTACGTACACACATATGGTGACATATTATTCAAAGGATGGATAGAATACTAAATATGGTTGTACCATATTTATAATAACATTAAATTATATACGAGATAATTGATTCATTTTTTTTAGAATAGGAATAACAAAGAATGAAGAAGTGGACGAAGAAAGGAACATGAAAAAGGGTGGTGAAATCATTACCTCTTCTTCGAGTTCTTCCTTTTGATTTGATGAAAATGGCTCCTTAGGTTGGATTTATGACTAAAGGACGGCCTCTCGGATGATTTGAGGGAAGTTGAGAGAGTATTTGGTCAGATTTTGGCCGAGCCAAATGGGTTTTATGGTTTGAATTAATGAGAATGGGGAGATCCCTTTTATAAGAGGGGTGAGGGGCACCTTTGGAAAAGGTAGAAATATTATTTTATAAAAAATTCATATTCGGTTTCTAATGGCTCCAAAGTGGATTATTTAAAGGTTAAGGTGGGGATAGGTCGCAAACCACTCAACCAATAGGATTTAGACAGGTTTGGGTTACTATATAACCTTATCTTTATGTATTA
Organism: Viscum album; assembly: GCA_963277665.1. Classification (NCBI taxonomy): domain Eukaryota; kingdom Viridiplantae; phylum Streptophyta; class Magnoliopsida; order Santalales; family Viscaceae; genus Viscum; species Viscum album. The sequence continues at coordinate 13,625,549 of OY728163.1, forward strand.
AATCTTTGTTAATTAGTTTCACTTTAATAATGTCTCTCTGTATTTTTATATTATATGGTTAATAAACATTCTATATACATCCGACAGACCCACAAGTGGTCCATTAATGATAAACCTATCATGATATAAGTCTCTTGGCTGAACCTTAGATTTCTTAGGAATTTAATATAAATTAATAATATAATATTTGTTTTAAAAACGTTTTTTTGTCAATTTTGACACTATTCAATAATTGATTTTTGTAAAGATCATAACAAAATGATAACTTCAAAAAAAGTTAATTAAATCAATCCTAACATGTCACATTATCCAAGAAATTATTTTTATTTATAAAAAGTCTCAAATTACATTTATTTGGGTATTTATAATATCAATTATTCTAATTGTTCACTATTATGGTAATTACTGGATCCTCATTGAGTCATAAATAAATTAAATTATTTAACGTCTAAAAATTATAAATAAAATATCATTATGTTTGAAATCGTTTTAGATTTCTAATTAATATTTACCATCGCATTTATCTTATATTTTTTCCTATATTAATGTTTTAGTAAATAAACCTGGATTTTAACTCTTTTAACTCTTCTTTGAATTAAATAATAATAAATGTCCTCATCTAATCCAAGTGGACCTAAATGATAATATTTTATTCCTAAGGTTGTTTTTTGTCGAATTAAGCTTATCCAATAGAATTAGGACATGTGTTAGGGTAATATTAATATAATTTTTACCCTTAATTACCCTATTTACTTTTAACCGTGGTAAATAAAAGAAAAAATTTACTATTCACCAAAAATTATTTTTCATCTTAATGAACCACATTTTAGTCCTTGATATTAACCATTTCTCTTGGATTTTATAAATTCCACTCACAGAAGTGGTAAAATTATGTTTTATAAAAAATTCAGTTTTTAACTACCACTTAGTGGTTTCACTATTCATCAAAAAATGAAGTTTTTCAAAAAAATACCAGAAATTCACCCTAGGCTAATTTCGATATTCCGAATCCAAAAATGAGGTCCATTTTGAAAAATTAACTTTATAAATTTCAAAAAGTGGGTATTACTATTCATAACGGCTAGTGTGATTGGTTGTGGTGCGTTAGAACTTGATGTTGCGTACATCACACACTATTGCATTATTCAAAGAGAAGCGTACCGTAGAAGCTTGGGGTGTTACATTCTCCCATCATTCAAATAATTTCGTCCTCGAAATTTCTAGAATACTGCCGCATGAAAGGACTTGGGTGGTTCTTCATCATTAGTTCCTCGGGTTCCCACACTGCCTCTTCCATCAAATGGTTTCTCCACAAGACTTTTACAAGACATGTCGTCCGGTTTCTCAGTACTTGTTCTCTCGTATCAAGAATCTTGACGGGCTCTTCGCAATAAGATAGACTGAGTTCCAGTTCTAATTCCTCATTGGTGAGTACATGCGTTGGGTCATGCATGTATTTCCTCAACAGAGATACGTGGAACACAACATGAACTTTGGAGAGACATGGCGGCTTTGCCAATCGGTAAGCTACAGCCCCAATTCGTTCTAGAATTTCGAAAGGTCCGATGTACCTGGGACTCAAATTACCTTTCTTACCAAAACATATGACTCCCTTCTATGGAGATACATTTAGGAAAACATGATCACCAACTTGAAATTCCAAATCCTTCCATCGATTATCGATATAGCTCTTCTGCCTACTTTGGGCTGATTTGATATGGTTTTGGATTACCTTCACCTTTTCCATTGTTTCATCCACCAGTTCTAGGCCTACAAGTTTTCTTTCACCAACGTCATCCCAACAGGTTGGTGTGCGACATCTCTTTCCATATAACGCTTCATATGGTACCATCTGAATACTCGAATGGAAGCTATTTTTATAGGAAAATCTACCAGAGGTAAATATTGATCCCACATACCCTGAAAGTCAAGTGATCAGGATCTCAACATGTCTTCTAAGGTTTGAATAGTTCGTTCTAATTGTCCATCTGTTTAAGGGTGGTAGGCAGTGCTCAAATGAAGTTCAGTATCCAAGGATTTCTGAATACTTTTCCAGAATCATAAAGTAAAACGGGGATCACGATCAGAAACAATAGATAGGTGTACTCCATGAAGTCTCACAACTTCATTAATATATAGTCGTTCTAGTCGTTCAAGTGGTAAATCTTCCCTTATAGCAAGAAAATGTGCTGACTTGGTAAGACGATCTACAATGACCCATATTGCATCGTTTCTTCAAGGAGTCTTTGGTATCCCCATGAAAAAGTCAATCATAATATTGTCCCATTTCCACTCTGGAATGTGAAGAGGTTGCATGACTCCTCCAGGCTGTTGCCTTCCAGCTTTCACTTGTTGAAAAACCATACATCTTGACACAAAATCAGCAATATCTCTCTTCATGTTGTCCCACAAAAATTTTTCCTTCAAATCTCTATACATTTTGGTGCTCCCAGGGTGTAAAAAAAATTGAAACTATGAGCATCATCTAGAAATTCCCTTTTTAGATCAGGTATATCGGGAACACAAAGCCTCTTCCCGAATTTCAAAATTCCTTCTTCATACACAAATTCTCTCAAACTCCCATCATTCATAGCTTTAATCCTCTTTTGAAATTCTTCATCATCGGTCTGAGAACTCTTAATCCTTTATAGTAAAGATGGTTTGACAACCATTTGAAAACCATTGATGTTTCACCTTCCCTGGTTATTCCCATGTCCATCGTCACAATATCCATGAAAATTGGATACCTTTCAATTCTCATATTCTTCAAAACACCATGGTATTTCCTGCTCAAAGCATCTTCCACCTTGTTTTCTTTTCCCGGGTGGTAGTGTATCGTGCAATCATAATCCTTGAGTAATTCAAGCCATCTCCATTGCCTCTTGTTGAGTTCTTTTTTGAGAAAATATACTTCAAACTCTTGTGATCAGTATAAATATCACATTTTTCACCATAGAGGTAGTGCCTCCATATATTCAAAGCAAAGATCACAACTGCTAACTCAAGATCATTAGTAGGATAGTTTTGTTCATGAATTTTCAACTGTCGTGATGCATAGGCAATAACCCTATCCTTCTGCATAAGGACACAACTAAGTCCTTTCTTCGATGCATCACTATAAATAACGAACCCATCATTCCTCGACGGTAGAGTCAATATAGGAGCATTGACTAATCTTCTCTTCAGTTCGTCGAAACATTCTTCACACTCTTTTTTCCAAACAAATTTAACCCCTTTACGTGCGAGCTTCGTTAATGGGTTAGCCAATCGGGCAAAATTCTGGACGAAACGTCTATAATAACCTTCCATACCAATAAAACTGCATACCTCTGTTATACTCATAGGTACTAGACATTCTTGGATTTCCTTGGTCTTAGAAGGATCAACATATATTCCATCTTTAGAGACAATATGGACAAGAAAAGAAATATCCTGAAGCAAGAGTTCACACTTGCTAAACATCCCATATAATTCATGTCTTCTCAGATTCTTCAGGATAATGCGCAAGTGATTTTCATGATCATAATAGCTTTTGGATTATACCAAGATATCATCAATAAATACCACCAAAAATTAATCTAGATATTCCTTGAAAACTCTATTCCTCAGATCCATGAATACAGAGGGTGCATTAGTCAATCCAAAAGGCATTACTGTAAACTCGTAATGCCCGTACCTGGTTCAAAATGAAGTCTCTGGAATGTATTCCTTCTTCACACACAATGGATGGTGTCTAGATCGAAGTTCAATCTTTGAAAACTATTGATCTCCATGCAGTTGGTCAAATAAATCATCATTACAAGGTAGGGGATACTTGTTCTTTATTGTTATAGCATTGATCTCCCTGTAGTCGATACATAACCTCATAGATCCATCATTATTTTTAACAAAAAGAACAGGGGCTCCCATGGAGAAACACAAGTGTGAATAAATCTCTTATTACTCAATTCCTATAGTTGTTTCTTTAGTTCAACTAATTCTACAGTGGCCATTCTATACGGGTTCTTCGATATAGGCCTTGATCCAGGAATTAAATCAATGGAAAACTCAACTTCTCGTTCTGGAGAATGTCCTGGTAAATCTTCCGGAAACACATCTACATATTCTTTCACAATAGGTACATTCCCTATTTGAGCATTCATTTCCTCGCCCATTGTAATTTCATCATTTTCCTCCCCAATAATTGAATTTAGTTGAGCTACTGGGGGTGGATCTAGATAAGAATTAGGTGGTAATTATTCTACTCTAAAGATAAGGTGTTTCTTATCATCATCATCAAAAATCATAACCTCCTTCTTCTTACAATAAATCTTCGCATCATGGTCTGAAATCCAATCCATACTGAGGATTATATCAAACTCAATCATAGGTATGTTGATGAGATCAGCGGTTAAAGAACATTTATGTAATCTAATGGGGACTGATTCACAAAACTTTGTTGCAATGATACTTACCTTAGAAGTTTTAACTAACAACTCCCTTGTTAAATCAAATTGGAAATATCTAATTTTCCTAGAAAACTGGGTAGATATGAAACAATGCGATGATCCAGAATCAAATAATTCATTTTCTAAACTTGAGGAAACCATTAAATTACCTTCCACCACGTCTATCAGAGCTTCTACCCCAGCAGTAGTGATAGCATAAGCTTGGCCTTGATCCCTTGGCCTTTTCCGAGGTAAGTTTCCCTGAGGCTTAGGACATTCATTTGCATAATGTCCCATCTCCCTGTAATTGTAGCACTAAACATCGGTAGCTTCCTTCTTACCCTTGCAATCATGAGCTTGGTGGCCTTTTTCACCACACTTATAACAGACTCCCGTTACTTTTAAGAAAGTACCGGTGTGTTTCTTCCCACATTTACTTCATGATGGATATTCAACTTTTCCATTCTTCCCTTTATTTCAATTCCCAGATTGATCAGCAGATCTCTTCTTCTCTTGCTTAACATTAAAGTCAGAAGACTCAGCGAATTCATTTTCTGACTTGACAGCACATGAGACAATGTCTTCGTACGATGAAAAGGATTGTGAGTCTAATGCTCGACGGAGAAAGGGTTTTAACCCATCAATGAAATGATCAATCTTAATTCTTGGGTTACATATATAATCTCCAGAATACCTTGGTAACCTTGTAAAGTTAGCCTCATACTTTGCGACATTCTCATCATCCTTTTGTCTCGGACTCAGAAATTGCCTTTCCATATCTTCTCGATGGTCACGAGGAAAGTATTTTTCTAAAAAAATATCTTTGAACTCCCTCCATTCAATATTTGATACTTTATCAGCTTCCTTCGTGTTTTGAATCAATGACCACCATTGATCAGCATCTCTAGTGTGGCGGTAAACTGCCATGATAACTTTTTCCCTTTCACTACTTCCCAAAGCCTGAAATATTTTCTCTAGGGAACTTATCCATTGCTTAGCTACTAATGTATTTGTACTCCCATTGAATGTTGGTGGTTGCTACCTCCTGAAGCAATCTAACATTGATCCTCCACGATGTGGATCAGGGTGCTCCATATGGGTAAGGTTATTATTCATAACCTGAGTGAGTTGTCCCGGTATGGTAATTAGTTGATCGGAACCAGTTGCATCACCAGCTCCACTATAATTATCTTGAGTAGGAGATAAATCCATACATGGAGTGCGTTCATTGATACAGTTTCCATTTATTCTACTAGGCACCATTTCTAAACAATGGCATAAACTAGATCAGTTTATGAATAAAAATACATAATTCCATACTTATAAAACACTTAACATAAATTGAACTATTTATGGATATTATACATAATCATAAAAATGTTTTCATTGAGGAATTATATACTCATAAACTCTTCATAATGATTTTTAAAGAAAATGAGATTTATCCTAAGCATATCCCCCGGGAGTGTCGTAACCAAGAGTGCAGCAAGGCCCGTTGTCGTGCACCAGTTCCCGTTCGAGTCTAGCTCAAAGCGGTGTTTTCGGGTTTTACGCCTAGGTACATCTGTGCCGGAGCCGCCTCTACCTGCTCGTATCCAGATAGGGATTTATTGCTCGGAAAACTCAAAAAATATCCACAATACCAAAATTCTAGTAAGTTCTTCTATACTGATCCTCAAAGTCTATCATAAATCTATGTGCTCTAATTAGAGTTTATCTAAATCTATCTTCCATATTTTATAATAAACATTCTCTGATACCAACTGTAACACCCCGACCCCAGTTACCTAGAGTCGGTGCATTATTACATAACATTGGCATGATCACAAGAAAGATCAAATCTCAAAAGGTCGATTAGTTTAATAGCCTTGGAAACACTAGATATATTCATAAAGTTTTACATTACATCATAAAAATGAAAACTACAACAACATAGTCTCCATAGTCTACAATCTTATCCCCTCATACTATCCCTGAAGGTCATTCATAATTTACTTCTTCACATCCTGGGAATAATAAAACATAGAAAAGGGGTGAGCTCAAAGTCCCAGTAAGGATAACAATATAGAGGAAACTTTCATAAATAAGAATAAACATTTAAGGCAATGTATAACTAAAACAAAATCATTTTAAACTTGAACCTCAACATAGTATGGAAAAAATAAAATGAAATAATGAAATTTACTTATTCACATGGATATTCTACAAATCAAATAATCACATGAAATATCAATAACCACTTTCATAATGATGGAATGCATAATGCCAGACTATCATAACCACATAGCTATGGCCTCATGCCAAGACTACAAATAATATTTTTCCAAGGCCTTGTGCCAATACACTAGTTTGTCTCATGAGACCTACCGATGCATCGAGGAGCTATAGAGGGCTCCACCCATCATATATTAAGTCCAATGCATTCCCATATGAAAAGGTTTAAACATAACATAAACATTCATATTAAAACTAGCATACGAAATGTAAATACTTCATCCGTAAACCATTAATGGTATAAAAATAACACATCCACAGTCAAACATATCACAAAACCTTCAAAACAATATAGAAGTTTTGTATCATAATAAATCAACTTCAAATAAGTGTAAAAGCCATCAAAGGATGTTGACATAGATGCAATCAAAACTCTTTTTAGAGAAATATCTCTTTTTATTTAGAAATCATTTAAGAGTCATATATTTATAAAATAAAACATTTTCTTTCAAAATATTTTTATAAGATTTTAAGGGAAGATTTGAATATTTTATAATGTCGGAAAATAGCTGCACCCACTGTATAAGATAAAAAAACATTCTTACCTTAATTCTGTCGAAAAGGTTAAAAAGCACATTATTTAGAAAACTACGGAATGATTCCTTTATAAACCTCTTATAAAAAGTAAAACAAGGGTATAAATGTCTTTAACTCATATTCTTGTAAATATTAAAAATGTTTTGAAATACATTTTTAAGAAACTTGGATGTGGATGATAAAGAAATCCCAGTAGATTATTACGTATAAACAACCTCGGATAATGAAGAGATTGCGAAATAAACCCTTACCTTGTGCTTTTCCTTGGTTGGGGTAGGTTAACCTCCTGTATAATGGTGAAATAATTGTTATTAAATTATACATGAATCATATATATTAATATGATATCATATATGATCTTTTAACATTTCTTTGTTAATAATATTTTAGAATTATCATTGTTTCGGGTGTTAACTTACTCATTTTCTTTTATATGTTTTGTTACGTAAGCCGTGTTTTTCATGGATAGGTTGTATCTTATTCATATCCATAATGATATCAAGTCCTTAAAAATTATTTTTAAATCATAAAATGATAATTATACTTGAATGGATACGATGGAGAATGAATCTCATCGCGTTCGTGGAGAAGGTAGTCTGTACGTACGCACGAGAGACAATATCATTCTTTTGATATTAAAATAATATATAATTGGATGGTATATCATATATAAAGAATAATTATCATATAATATTTATTATTTACATGAATTAAACATCATTATTATTCCCATCCAAATAATAATTTATTGAATAACAATTACACCACGACGTGGAGACGGTAAGCCTTACGTACACACGTATGGTGACATGTTATTCAAAGGATGGATAGATTACTGAATATGGTTGTACCATATTTATAATAATGTTACAGTATATAGGAGATACTAGATTAATTATTTTATAATGGTAATAACAAAGAAAGAAGAAGTGGAAGAAGAAAGGAACTTGAAAAAGGGTTGTGAAATCATTACCTCTTCTTCGGGTTCTTCCTTTTGATTTGATCAAAAGGGCTCCATAAGTTGGCTTTCGGACTAAATTAAGGCACCTAGGATTAAGTGAGGGAAGTTTAGAGAGTATTGAGGCAGATTTTGGCCGATCCATATGGCTTTGAAGCTGGGAATTAATGATAAGGGGGAGTGCCCTTTTATAAGAGGGGTGAGGGGAACCTTTGGAAAAGCTAGAAATAATATTTTATAATAAATTCATATCTAGTTTATAATGGCTCAAAAGTGGATTATTTAAAGGTTAATGTGGGGATAGGTTGTAAACCACTCAACCAATAAGATTTAGACCGGTTTGGGTTACTCTATTAACCTTATCTTTATGTATTAACTCTTAGTTAATAAGTTTCAATTTTACAATGTCTCTTTGTATTTTTTTATTATATGGTTAATAAGCTAACTATATACATCCAAGAGACCCCTAGATGGTCCATTAGTGATAGAACTATAATGATATAAGTCTCTTTGATAAACCTTAGATTTTTAGGAATTGATTATCAATTTATAATATAATATTTGTTTTAAAAACTATTTTATGTCAATTTTGACACTATTCTATAATTGATTTTTGTAAAAATCATAACAGAATGATTACTTCAAAAAACGTTAATTAAATCAATCCTAAAATGTCATATTATCCTAGAAAATTATTGGTATTTATAAAAAGTCTCAAATTACATTTATTTGGGTATTTATAATATCAATTATTCTAATTTTTCACTATTATGGTAATTACTGCATCATCATTGTGTCATAAATAAATTAAATTATTTAATGTCTAAAAATTATAAATAAAATATCATTATGTAGGAAATCTTTTTATCTTTCTAATTAATATTTACAATATAATTTATCTTATGTTTATCTCTATATTAAAAATGTTTTAGTAAATAAACCTTAGTTTTAACTCTTTTAACTCTTCTTCGAATTAAATAATAATAAATGTACTAATCTAATCCAAGTGGACCTAAATGATAAAATTTTATTCCTAAGGTTGTTTTTGGTCGAATTAAGCTTATCCAATAGAATTAGTACATGTTTTAAGGTAATATTAATATACTTTTTACCCTTAATTACCCTATTTACTTTTAACCGTGGTAAATAAAAGTAAAAAGTTACTATTCACAAAAAACTATTTTCATCCCAATGAACCACATTTTAGTCAATTATATTAACCACGTCTCTCAGATTTTTGAAATTCCACTCACAGAAGCGGTAAAATTATGTTTAATGAAAAATTCAGTTTTTTAACTACCACTTAGTGGTTTCACTATTCATCAAAAAAATGACGTTTTTCAGAAACATACCAAAAATTCACCCTAGTCTAATTTTGATATTTCGAATACAAAAATGAAGTCCATTTTGAAAAATAAAATTAATAAATTTCAAAAAGTGGGTATTACTATTCATAACGGCTAGTTTGATTGGTTGTGGTGTGTTAGAACTCGATGTTGCGTACAACAGACGCTATTGCATTATTCAAAGAGAAGCGTACCATAGAATCTTGGGGTGTTACACCCTACTCCTATTTCATTTCCCCTAAATGAAATTAACTACACCGACCAAAGGTTTAAACAAAACTCAAAATGCTTTGGTAAATCGAGCCCTGCCACGAGGTGTGTTGGCTAGGCACCTTACTCGTAGCCAAGAGGTCGAGTCCCGACAACCTTAACTTCAGTCTACTGTGACTCTATCCAAAAAGAACATGACACAATAGAGGAAACATTCCCCTATGATACCATTTTTTCATGAACCAGGACGGGTCGCCATCTGACCCGATGCCCGACCCGGTCCGCGACATGGCCCAAAGGGCGTTCCCGATCCCCACCGGCTGGCAAAAGTTTCCAGCTATCAAACATTACATGGGAACGATTTACCCGAAAAGAAAGATATAAGGATAACAAACATGATAAAAACACAAAAACAGGAAACAAGAAACAAAACACACCTTGAAACTATAACTAGGTTTAGAGTTCACAATTCAACTAAAACCCAAAAGTGAACTACAATAAACACAGAAAACTAAAAACTCTAACTCAATACTCCATAAAAAATGTGAATTCATACCTTTAAGCTACCCACACCAACCTTCATGAGGAGACCAACAACAATCCAAACCACCATCACCGAGCACAATGTCAACAACCTGGAGACCACAAGAAACAAGGTCTACATACACCCGACGATGTATGCAGGTTGTGAGGAAAAAGCCCCATAGGATATCACCCAATAAAAAGGTTCCACATGTAAACATTAAATGACAAAAAAAATTTGTAGGCTAAATAAATGAAATGATTCCAATTCCTGCACAATTTTTAAGAAATAGTTTATATAAAGAAAACACTTTAAAAGAAAACAACTTTAATAATTAAACAAAAACACCGTTGTATTTATGAAAAAAACAACCTTTAAGAAACACCCAAAAGCTACACCGTATGCCGACGATGTGTGTATATTAGTCCAAGATCACCAAAAGTGGGAGAGGCCCTAAATGTACAAGAAAAAGGAATAGGACCGTAGAACATCACGGCTCGGTGAACAGTATAGGAAACAAAAAAAATGTGTTCTCGTGCACGATCCACTAGTAGGGCAACACATCTATAACCTAGTGGTCTCCAATCATTGTCCAATGTTTAGTCAGGGTTGTAATCATCAAACCAGCTAAGTGAAACTGGGCCAGAGCCACTTCTAAATCACAAGCATGCTAGATCTAGTCTTCCCACCTAGTACCCAGGCATCCCCTTTTTGTGCTCAAGATGTTCCAATTTAACATTTCATGTCAAAATCAGACAAATAAAACAAACATGGTGTTACACAATCCCAACGCCACACTTTCACACACACTGAAAACCATTTGACAAAGTACGCACGATAAAATACTTTATCCAAATAAATTAAAACAATTTAGGCATTTCTAATAATTGTTTATTAAAAACATATTAAATGTTTATCGTTAATAATTTAATTAAAACATATTAAATTGTTTGTAAACAAATTCCTTAAAAAGAAACATATCACGACTTTAACACACAAATAAAACTCAACCCTCTTTCATGACCAATCACACACCACCCCACATCAAGAACACAAATCTTACTCCTTTCACATTTTCACAAAACAAAAAAATCATTATAAAAACACTAGAACACAAACATTGCACTTTCCACATTTTTACAAAACAAACACAACTTTATAAAAACACTGGAACACAAACATTTCACTTTGCACATTTTCAGAAAACAATCACAAAATTTATTAAACACTAAGAGATAGCTCAACAATGATTTTTCACATAAACAACATACTCAACAAACACAAAACCTTCATTTATGACCAAGCACAAACAAAGTTATGTCAAAAATGAAATTAACACCACTTTCACGAATGAAAAGCTAACTGGATATACTATAATACACTAACAATTGAAAATAATATTTCAGCCAATGAACACACCCACCCATATAAACATACTAGCAAAAAAAATTTAACACATGAAAAACATCAAGAAAACCAAATTCACACACAAATTAATTAAACAAAGAACATCATAAATTATCTAATCTAGAATTTTAATTCATTAAATAATGTTTGAATGTGGAACCACCTAACTTGGTGTAGGGAAACAGAATACTTCCGTGAAAAATCGTCAGAGCACGTCAAACGCACCACGACAACCCAAATAGAACCTAATAAATAATTCCTCACACCAATTATACCAAAATTGAACCAAACTCAGATCAAAAATCTAACCGCACTCAACCAAGATTAAACAGCAAGCAATCAATGAAAAACGCACTTACAGCGGGGGTGCGAGAGGTCGGTCGGAGGTCAATGGAGGCTGTTGGAGTCGCGTGAGGAGGTGCGGGGTGGATTTCCGGTGGTTCGAAGGGGTGCGGGGCAGCCGGTGCGGGGCTAGCCAGTTGGTGGGGTCACCAGAAAAAGGGGAGGTGGTGTCGGCAGTGGTTAGGAGACGTGGCAGAGTGCGGGAGGCCGGTGAGGGAAGGAAAGCACTGGGAGGTGGTGAACCAGGTCGGCCATGGAGGGGGGTCCGACCAACACAGAAGAAGTGCGTGGAGGCCGGTTCAGCTGTGCGAGAAGGTTGGCCAGGGGGGTATGGGTGATGGCACAAGCGGCTAGGTGGGAGTTGGGCACGACATTGGTATCCAAGGGAGAGGCCAGGGGGGTGAGCGTGAGGGTGGAGGGGCGCTAGAGGGTGAGTGCGAGGGCGAGGGGTGCACCTGGTGGGCGGCTGCGCGAAGAGGTAGGGTTTGTGGGGTTGGGGTGCGATGGTCCAACTGTAGGGGGAGAATGTGAGGGAGAGGAGGAAAAAATAGAAAAGAAATATTGGAAAAAATAAATGAAATTAATGGAAAATACAAATAGAAATAAAAACATGAACTAACCTAGAATAATCATAATATTAATAAAAATAACATAATTAAAAGATATCGATAATTAAAATAAGTAACCACAATATAATTAATAATAATAATAACTAACATATTAATATTATTAACAACATTAATAATTGGAATAATAATAATAACTTAAATAACTTATCATCCTTTGAATTAATAATAATAATAATAATAATATTCATAAATATTAAATTGATCCATTAAATTTTTATCACATTTCTTATTTTATTTTATTCTCATTTTATCCCTATTTTAAATTTTATTTCATTATTAGTAACTCCTTTATTTAATTAGTTGAACATCAGGCTGGCGAGTGGAGAACTGAGAGAGGCCACATGACTTAGACATCAGTGCACTGAATGCAGTCAATGTCTGAATACACCTTTTTAAATAAGAACTCATAAAAATTAATAAAATAAATAAGGTAAAATAGGTGAGCGTGACAATTTGGTTTTTATTCGAAAGTGACCAATGAATCAAGGGCGTTCATAACATGATTTAATTTTACTGAGTTTTATAACAACTTAATTTTCAATTTTATTTTTATATTATGTGTTAAATTTCATTTGATTTTTTTATTTCCCCTAAATTTGATTCACATAACTACACTATTGATTAAATCTCAATTTAATGACATTTTCTTTGTAAGGGTTATTCATTTAAAATTTTACTTCATTGGGATATAGGTTTTATGTTATGGGTATATCCTATATAGTGAGTAGTATGTTTTAAAGCCATAATATTTTAATATAAATATTATTTTAGATTAATTTAATATACATTATAGCTTGTGATAAATACAACAACGCGTATAAATAAAATGCAATACCACTATTACATAGATGTATAATAGGTGGCATTAATAAAAATAATTTTTTTTACAAATATATTTAATGGTTATAGACAATTAATGTATATTGAGAATTAAGTTCTAATTTATTTTATTTTATTTATATACTTCCTCAAAAATAATTTTTTATTTCCTTTTGTGAGAAAGTAAAAAAATAAATTTCTAACACATTTTTAAATTTTATCTCACAAAATTTATTTAATTATTGAAATATTCATGTAAACATTTTATTAGAGTTAGTTTTTTGAAAATTTTATGAGATGTTAGATTAGTTTTGATGAATAGTGAAATATATTGATTTATATTGAAAATTGCCATTTCATTACATGAAATTTTAAATTTCCAATTTAAAAAAAATTTAATATAAAATTACATCCAATAAATTATAAATATTCTAATTATGGTTAATTTAATTAATTTAATATTTTAATTTTGTTAAAAAACTATTTATAATTAAGTAAATATTTTTTTCTAGAATACAATTTTCATCGTATCTTACTGGTTTAATATTAAATTACATTTTCCAAATATATGAATTTAATATAATAAAATTGATTCCATAATTTTAATAGCAATTATTATTATAATTATATAATTTTTGGACATTTAGAATATTAAACCCTATATTTATTTTTGACGTCGGTATAGATTTAACATTTAGTCAAAACCTTGCGGTAAAACATTAAAATATCACTAAAACATTCCTTTATACATAATATATGAGTGGATTTAGAATACATTTATGACTAAGAAGTTAAATAATTTGTCTCAAATCATTATTTTGTATTTGGGAACCTTATCATTGCTTTTTTGATGATAAGTTATATTTAATTCAAATAAATACCCCTTTTTGGGTCTTTTAAATTAATGGCATGTTTTGGAGTATACATTTTATTTTGGATTGATATAAAACAATAAAAACATTAATAATTAATTATTTAAGGATAAAATTACTTGAAATGCTTGTATTACATCGTTTCAATCTAATAAAAGTTTTCCTCTTAAATTAGTTATTTTCCTAAAAATGGGTTTCATGTGTTTTTTTTTCTCATATTAAAACTATTTTCTACCACATATTGATATTAATTATAATAAAATTGATTGAAAATATAGAATAATTATGTAATAATTTATCTATAATTCCATTTTTATTTTTTTTCATATTATTAAGTTATCATGGTAAAACAATATGTTATCATGGTTAATAGTAAAAAGGCTTTAAAGTGGTTAAACTTAGAGATAAGGCTTAAAATATATCCAACATGTTCCAAAATGTTATTGGATAAGTTTATTTATATTCTATCACATATTATCATATAATTTATGGTTACATGGTTCCACAAGACCTGATTATGATATATATATATATATATTATTTTTTATTTTTGGTTATTGTAATTGTTTCCTTTCCCTATCCTCTAAAATAAAGCCAACTCCCCTCACTTATATACACCCTTTAGGCCTTATATATTGTACAATAGATACAATAATACATTCATTTATTCCTTTCCACATCCTAGAAATTCATTTCATCCTAAAAATGAATACCTTCATGGATTAAGGTGTATGATAAAAGTGATTTTTCAACAAAGAGGTATGACTCTTAATTATGTACATTTAGTTTTATTTCATCTTATACATCCTCTAAATTTATGGTATCCATTAAAAAATAATTATATAAATATATTAAATAAAATATATTCATATTATTATGATTTAAAAACCAATATCCACCCGATTTCCATCCAATGGAAAATGAAAACATATCATGTTCATATGTACATATTACCATACCCATGTAGTTGTGTAATTCTATTCTAACAAGCAATTTATTTGAACAGCTATAAATTTAGAGATAATGATTATATATTATATTTATGATACGATTATGGTCTATTAATTATAAAATATTATTGAACTTTATTTCTTCCCCATTATAAAGTGAAAACATAAATAATGTATTGACGATATACCATCTCCATGAATGGTTCAAATCATTTCTCTATATATACCTGCTATGGAAGCTAAAAAAATATTAATATAATGAGAATATATTATATTAATAAGTTTAAAACAATTATATTTATTATTTAAATATAATAAAATTTCCAGGATTGGTACTTTTGAACAAAAATCGGGCATTAAAAAATGCGAAGTTATCACACAGAACATTGATTTTAATAATTAATTGTTAATTCAGGGAGATATAATGTTATAATTAAATAATATATGTTATGAGATATATAACTATTATCAATTATATATTTATAATAAATTTATATTTATTATATATTATGTTTTTAGATGTTTGAAGATTGACAAGACTTGAGGTAAGGGGATTTCACGACTAACTTTTATTTCTGTCGGACACATGCCATATTTACCACTTCATTATTTATGTGGTATATATAATAACCATGACTAAAATTTATTATCTTTTATGTGAATTATGTGGATTTAATATATTATATAGATTTTTACCTTTGATGATAAACTAATATTGAGGTTATTAACGTGGTCTAGGATTTAAATTTCGATTTTATTTCGATCAGGATTGTTTATGCCTTAATTTCAATTGATTAATTAGAAAATTATTATATGGTAAGTCCATATACTATTCATTCCCTCCAGTTATTCATGAAGTATTTATATGATAGAATCACTATCTTTTATTGGGTACTTAAATTTATTGAGGAAATGGTATTTATAATACAAACAATATTTATCTCATCTGTAGGAAGTACATTTTTCCATATATCTATTTTTATGAAAATAATTTATAAAATTTCTTTATTATTATACTATTTTTAACTCAACTCAACATTAACAATTATTTAATTTTAATTTTTTCTAAATGAATCTTCTTGTTATTTTTTTAAATAGTTAATTTGAGTTTTTATAGAAAGTGTGAAATGAATATTTATTTTATCATATGTGAAATGAAGAGAATGTAATACCATAATGGAGAGTCAATGATATTAAAATTAATTTAAAAATATCTAAAGTTGTATTAAAATAATTTTTTGTATATCATATTTTGTAAATTCCTATATTTGAAATAAGTTATTTAAATGTTTAATGGGCATTTTCCTTAAGAAATGGTTCTTTGTGATCTTGTAAAGAAAATTTATCATCAATTATTACATCCTTTGTTGTTATTTTTTTACTATGGATATGATCCACTAATACCATTACAATTATTTCAATATACGGTTCATGATTATTTTGACATGAAGTCCATGAAACCTATTCATTTTCCATTGGTTAAGCTATGATAAATTGTTAATATTTTGAAGAAACCTATTTCCTTTTCATGGATTATAATATAATGATTTTATACTATATTTTGGTAGACATGTGTATAATTTTTATTATGTTATGTTTGTGCAGTGAATTATATATCCCTTTAATTCATTGGGTAAAAATGGATATCTGATGATACACATTTGATAACAATGATGAGTGAACATAGTTCAACAAGAGACAATATACTGTATTTTATTCTTTGGAGTGATACTTGACAAAAACAATTGAATAGATAGTTAACCCAATACACTATGATAATCTATTATTTGAGCCTATACTATTACGTAATTGAATTTCAACGCTTATGTATACGCCATAAACTTATGTCTTATGTCTATTTATTCACTAATGACTCATGTTCTTTGATTAATTAATGATTCACGTCTTATAAAAATCCATTATTTTTCCCATGAGTCAATAATATGGTCTATTATATGTTGGGATTGGTTTTCAAATGTTAAAATCATGTTCTCATACCCTTATTCTCTTGTTATAGTAAAATAATCTTTGATATCTCCCTTTATAAGTATTACAATGAATCTAAACTCACCATTTCATATGATTCCTCCCATGGATATAAATAAAGGTTTTATAAATGGGATGTTTAAGTAGTTTACTATGATTG
Organism: Viscum album; assembly: GCA_963277665.1. Taxonomy (NCBI): domain Eukaryota; kingdom Viridiplantae; phylum Streptophyta; class Magnoliopsida; order Santalales; family Viscaceae; genus Viscum; species Viscum album. The sequence continues at coordinate 13,642,989 of OY728163.1, forward strand.
AATATCATTATGGGAGTTTTTGGTGATCTTTCATGTAATAATATGATTTTGTATCTAGTCTCTAAAAACTCTAATTCAATTTTATTCCAAAATGGATTATATTCTTATGTAATGAATATATATTTAATAATATGTAATATATATGTGTGAAATTTTTGGATCATAATTTATATAATTCACCGGTTACATGGTTTTGATTTATTCTTTTTATATTTATGATATTTTTTAATTCCTTCATTCTGGTGTATTAGGATTCGAATGTTTCCAACGTTGTAAGGGGTTTAGGATTCTATCCCATTTTAATTTGGATGTTTTATGATGGAATTTATTTTAATGAAATATTATGATCCTTATCTTTTAAACTGATCTTATTTCTCATTTAAAATGGATATATATATAATTTTTATGTTTATGTATCATTTTTCTTTCTTTGGTAGTCATAACGGTTCATAAATGTTTTTCAGAAAATATGATCATATTTCCCAATTTCAAACCCAAAACCTTTGTCTTCCATATCCATATTATCTAAAATGTCATAAAGAAGGTTTTAATTATTAATTAATGATCGTTAAATTTCATATTTAACTATATTTTAGGATTTATAAAAAAATTAAAAATAAACCATTTGTTATTTTCCAAATAAGGTATGATTTACTGAAGGCGTGAAAAATATATATTTTCTAAAAATTGTGGAATTAATAAAATATTCCATTTTTTATGACTTCTCAATAATTTTAAGCCTACTTTAAAAGCTTCCATAAATCTTTTTAGAGATATTTTTTTCTAATATTACATAAAATTGCATTTTTTCAAAGACATTTTCAAAGTGGAATGGATAGTTTTCTCAAGAATTTATTTAATGAAAATTTAATATTATTCTATTCATCAATGAAAAAACCCCCTATTTTTACTAATGATCTACTGGGAATATGTGGTAATGATAGCCTCCTTATTCTTATTTCTTATATGTCTTGTTATTTTATTAATCTGATTCTCATGGAACCCTGTACATTTCTACTAGAAAATCAAGCCTTGAAAGTCCAATTATTATTTTTATATTGAATTATGAAACCTTTTAAGTGATATATTCTCGCCACATAAACCAATTAAAGAAATTTTTCATGAAACATAATTCCATATAAGTTATTTCAATCATAAGATTGATATTAAGAGTGATATGAAAATTATTTTCCATGTAACCAACATGTATACTATTATCTTGAATAATATTCTCGCCACATAAACCAATTAAAGAAATTTTTCATTAAACATAATTCCATATAAGTTATTTCAATCATAAGATTGATATTAAGAGTGATATAAAAATTATTTTCCATGTAACCAACATGTATACTATTATCTTGAATAAATATATAATAAATCATTTACTCAATGATTGTTTTTACATGGCCCATCGCTATTCAAATATACGAATCTTGGCATATGTTATCATTTTCACATGTTTCATGATTTATATGTTTTTTAAAAGAATGAATTTTCATATGTTATACTTATATAAATTACTTATTTCATCATACATTTATTCACATATTATACTAACTGATGACATTGAATCATTAATTCTTATTTTTACCCATGTTGATGTTTGAGATTTCCATTCATATGTTTTAATTTTATCTAAATTATATGGAATTATGTTTAATGAAAAATTTCTTTAATTGGTTTATGTGGTGAGAATATTATAGGATATGTTGAATACATAATGTGGAAAAATAAACTTTTTATGTCATGGGTATTGGAATGAAATATATTTTCTTAATTCACAAAAAATATAAACATTAAATTCCTTTGGATGTATAAGTAATCCAATTTCTACTTTTATGTTATATGCTATCGATATAATAAATTAGGACATGTTTATCAATATCAATTTTGAAATGTAAATATTATCTTTTTATCACTCGATCCAAGATTTTAGATTCAAGGTTTTTATAAAAAACCATAGTAGTTGATTTTATCTTCACCCTCATTGGAAAATATCCCAGAAGAAATTACCACCTCTTTGTGAGGGCCATATTCATCTTAATATCAATATCATATGATAATAATTAGCCCATATTCTCATTAGGTCCCATCATCATGGGGCCATATCCCTTTTGAGATCAATCGATCCTCATTGGTCCATATTCTATTCAAGGATAACTAAAAAGGGAAACTCATACAAAATAAACACACAAACAATTGTTATGCATCTTTCACATAGTAATCCATAATATAAAAAATTAAACTCTAAAAATAGTTCTTTGTCAAATTAACCCTAAAAGTTATGATGTTCCTTGTTAATTGGAACCAAGATATGTTGGTTGTATTTTATTTTAAAATGATTAATAATAGGAATAATTATCAAGATGGATCCCAAAACCTAGAATGATTCATACTTCTCTATATGGAGATAAACATCATAGTTACTACTTATGAATCATTGAATCATAGCCCCATAAAACAAAAAATAAAAAATTAATAAATAAACATGATTGATAACATCAAATATATATAGATTCTTTCATTTATAGAGAAAATTTTTATATATATATAGTTACATTGGACGAGAACCACTGATATGTAAAAATGATGACATTGATGGAGAAGTTATGGATAATAGAGTTGTTCACGTCAATATAAGTTAATAACTAATTATTCATATTTTTTAAACTAATTCTACATAGTGATATGGTAAATAATTTTTATTAATGTATAATATCTATAAGTGTGTCCAATTTTTAGAGATAATACCCTAAAAAGGGTTTGATGATTCTACACTCTCACTAAATCAACCAATGTGTTGTCAGAAGCATCCTTGGTAGGAGAAAACCGACTGACAACCTAAGATAGGAATTTAAGTCCATATTAAATCTCTCATCTCAGATATGGTATTCATTGGGTGTTTCTAGTTCTCTGAATACTCCATGATTGAATGAAATTGAAATAGTCACTTACCTAAACCCAAGGTCATGGAATTTGAGCATAAAGTTTATAATGTCCCAAAATTGACATACCTGGATATTATATCTTTTTTGATGAATACACATCACATTACTAAATAATATACCGAAGGACCTTAATAGTTTAGTTCCTTTGAAATCATAGAATAAAATCAACTAAATTACTAAAAAATATTAAATTATTCCCATAATGATATTCCCATTTAGTAATCCTACTTAAAACTATTCTTCATAACATATGGAAAGGAATCATTAGAATGGTTGGGCTCAGATGCTCAGTATGGGTAAATAATGGTGATACATAAGCATAACATTAACACAAAGGTATGAAAACATGAGTATAAAATTAAAAGTTTATTCACTAGTAATTGGAATGGTAGGAATAAAAAGGAGTATATAAATTATTAAATTATGGATTAAACATATATAGTAGATGAATTATTTTCATAATAATAATGTTTAAATGAAAAGAAATATATTTTATATAAGAAATAATTTTATATAAAATTATTTTTTTCAATAAACTTTAACATAAATAAATTAAATAAAACACATTTATTGAATGATCATAATGAAATATGTATATTATATATTCAATCAAATGTCTTATACATTCATATAATAGATTTTATAAGAATATATATATGAATAAACCCAATCTATGGATTAATTTTTTTATGTTGGATCATATTCTTGATAGATGTCCACTATGAATTCTTCTGACTATCCGAGTCATATGTATCCAAAATAAAATTTTCATATTCTGAGGAATAAATAATTGAAAATAACTTTTCACTGGTACATATCCATTTCATAGAAACTTTTCGATAGTTAATTTAACTAAATAAGTCTATATTTCCTTATAAAGGATTAAATATAATGTTGTCCCATCCTTTTATCAATTATAATCCTATAATGATACGGATACTCAGGCATACCATCATTTCATTTTCAATTTCATTAATCATTAACATAGTTCCTTTTGGTTCCATCCATTAACTAAATCCAAAATCACATTGTGAGAAACATTAATCATAGTAAGGAAGCAAATGACCATGAAAAACCACTTATAAGAAATCAATGTCATGACACCTACATCATTAATCTATGAAAAGTTAGTTTTATCATCAACTATTCATATTAATCTTCCATTAATATCATCCTTGATGGTTTCTATAGTCTTTGTTTGTTTCAAATCATATCCATCAACAGTATCAAACCAGATGTCCAGAGGGCCTGTTTTTATAGAAAAATTGTAGACAAATACAAGCTCTGTATGGTGTTTGGGGGGGGGGGGGTGGTTACCCGAAGATACATCTTTTCCACATCCCCATAATCTTATATTATTTATGTAGGGAATTAATTTAATAAAAACCACTCTTTCAATCCTTTAATAAAATTCCAAGACAATTTCCTAAACATAGACTCATCTTTTTAATTATCTATAAAGACATCCCTAAACATATCCTTTGAAATATTCCAATGTATCTCACAAATGATTTCTCATCCAAGCTTCCAAAAGTTAAAAAAACCATTTCCTTTGATACCAACTATATCAACCTAATCTTTACATGCAAGGATATTACATATTTTTAGTTAAAGATTCATAACATTACAATAATACATTCCTGTGATCTATAATAGCTAACCATAATTAGAATATTGGGATAGAATCTTCTAAATTTGTGAAAAAACATCAATGTTCCCAAAAATGATATTATCTTTTAATTATCCTACTTAAGATCATTCATTATAACCGAGGGAAATGAAACATAAAAATGGGTGATCATAGATTCTATATGAATGTGAAGAATGACCATGCATATTCTAACATGAACATAAGTGTTTGAGAATAGGAGAAAAAAATTTAAGATCAAACAATAAATATGAAAAATCATGAACCTGAGTAATGGAATAATGATGGGTAGATCATAAGACATGAATCATATGTGAATAAAGGAACACAAGTCATTAATTAATTACATTTCCCTAAGAAATATCCTTTGATAATTCACATCAAATTATACCATTGTGAGTATGTATAAATAGAAATTGGTTCCCTAATTTTGTTAAGGAAATAAAATCATGTCCTGAAATAGACTTATGGACAAACAACTGTATCCAAGAATATTATTTTGGATATGAAAGACATGTCCACAAATAATAATCTGAACATGTAATTATGTTTGCATAAAACTTTGTAAAATGTAATCACATTCACTCATAAAAGTTTTAACATGTAACCTTGATAATGAATAATACTATGATAATGTAATCAATTGTATGAATAACATATATAATAATGTGTTTTCTGTAGTTACCCAATGCATTGAAGGGAGATATGGGTCCAAACATTTACATAATGAAATCATATATATAGTAGACATAAAATCATAAACATTCATCATATCATAATCCATGAAATGAAATGGGTATCATGAACAATTCATCATATCATAACCTATTGGAAATAATTAGATTTCATATTAATTTCATCATTGCATAACCCGTGAAAAAATTTTTGTTTTATATGAAATTTAAAATGGAATATCCAGTTCATGAGAAAGGGGTTTCATAGTCGTCTTCTCATCTAAAACATAAAACATTAAAGTAATGAATACAAATGGTTTAATTGGAATATATCCATGGTAAATAATGAATTATATAAAATGATTTCGTCTTAGATGGATAATTATTTTTAAATATCATTTGGAGTGTTTCTTATGGAAAATAATATTTATTTGAAATTAATTTTTTAGGAAATAAAAAAATTTCAGAACAAATTTATTTTAAAGATACATTTAAAAATTATCAAGTATTATTTTAATAAAAACATAAAACATTTCTTTAGGAATATATCCTTTCTTCTTTGAAAATACTTTTCGAAACATAACAAATTTTAAAACAATTTTACTAAAAATTCAATTTCAAAATAATGAATTTTCTTAATACTGTGAAAAATATTTCATTTAAATATAATCTTTTAAAATTTTCAATTAAAATTTAATTAAATAATGGTTATTATGGATGAAAATAGATAAATTTCTAACATATCTTTTTCACCATAAAATATATAAGAATGTCTATTAATAAAAAAAAGTATGAGAAGATTCATTTTAAAAACATTTATTAAAAAGTTAAAACATGGGTATGATGGTCTTCTAGAATTATTATGATAATAGTAAAACACATTTGAAATCATTTTTAGTGAAATTAGTTTTCAAGGAAAATATATATCCGACCGAATTGAGGGATAAAGTTATATTTAAAAAAACATTTTCTTAATTCTGTTAAGGAAAAAATAGTTGATAAATGGTACAATTAGTTAAATATTTTAGTAATACATAAAAGGGAATGAAATTTTTTATAATTATTGAAATATGGATTATAAGTTTTCATCAGTTGAATTATATTCAGAATCAATCTAGATTAATGATGATATTGTAGCTATAGGATCTTACCTCTTTGGTAACATTGAATCATAATACCGTCAATATAATGAAATTACATGAAACTTATAATATAATGAGAATAATTATATTCATGATAGAAAATGTCAATGGGTAATTTCATACACCTTGTAAAATAATATAGGTTCAAAATATAACATGTGTCTTAGAGAAGGAAAATTGAGAAAAAAATTCATTTTCCGATGTGGTAACTTTTAAACCATATACCCCATGAAACTGGGAACCTAAAATAGAAATGTAAATAAATATTAATATTTCAAGGACCATAATAATATAAATTCATGTGATGTTTATACACTAGATAAGATAAAGAGGTGGTAAATATAGAATCTGTCTTACAAAAGTAATAAGTTAGACAGAAATCCCTTACCTTGGGTATGGAATTCTTTCATACACATTCCGAACTACATTATAATTATTATAAATTTATTATAAATATATTAAAAAAATAATATTCATAAATAACATACAACATAGTTTTTTATTATGACCTTTTTATTACTATTTTATTAATAATACCATGTTAATGTCAGATTTCAGGTAATAATCAGAATTTTTTTCATATGAGTGTTAATTTTTTTTGGTCCACTTAATTTTATGATCATTAAATTCTTTAGATGATTTAAAAATTGATATAAATATCTTATATATTCATTGCATATTAAATTATAATAATGTATTCAATATATAAACATGAAATGAAATACACCGTTCATAAATTTGGTATGACGTACGTACGCATGACCGCTTTTTCCATTTACTTATCATATTTAATGAAAAAAGAGTAAATGATATATATTTTTAGTAAAGTTGAGTTATTATTATATATATATATATATAATATATAAATTAAACACACCCATAATAACTTTCATGTGAAGTCTGTATGAATTACATCTCTTTATGATGAGGTATTCTTCCATACACACAAACAACCTTATCATACTCCAACAAAATTGATATCCTGATGATATATATAAAATAAAAATAATAAATAATTATAATATAGTAAAAATCATAGAAAAAATATATAAATTATAAATAAATCATTATTCCCAACCATAATAGGATGTAATGGAATAACGAATGACATTTGTGCGCGAGGTGGTAGTCCTCCATACACTCAAATAATGAGGGTGTATACAATTTTATGGAAGTTTGTGAAGTTTTCAGACAAAATCCTAACATAAAAACATATCCTTATATTGAATATAATGAGTTTATTCTTTTATAATGGTAAAATAATAATATATGTGTGATAATGGAAACAAATCAAAAAAGGAATGTTGGTGAACAATACATTTTATTTGGGTAACTAATTTTGGTTTTCTCCAAAAGAATTCCTTGGTTTTATTCATTAAAAAAGTGATTATTATAGAATTAGAGGTGGAAATTTTGGAACAATTCGGGAATGTTATTTTCCAATAAAATGGATTTATATGGGGGATTAAATTGGAAGAGGCCGTGCACTTTTATAAGTTGGGGAGAGGAAACACATGGAATTTTGGGAATGAAATGATGGTGCACCCCTATTTTTACGTATCCAAGGGATTAAATAAATAAAATAATTTTACAACATAAGGTTTCTGATCAATATATCAACAGAACATGAATTTTATAAATGTTCTGAGGTTACTATCTCATTATGTTTATTGTTTAGTACCATGGTAAATTTGATTCTCTCATAATCATTGTGATTACTTTTACATTTTTTCAGTAACCATTTGGGTTGAAAATTATGTTGAAATTATTATAAATTATTATTTTAATTAAAAATATGTTATCTATTTTGTTCAAATTATAATCCAATAATTTGAAGAAAATAATTTAAAATTAATCCCGCGTATGGGATGAAATAATGATATTTTAAAGAAAAAATTTTATATGTTTTACATATTTTTATATTCATTTTCAATGTGAAATTTATTAAAATGATGTAAATTGGATTAATTAATGTTTTATAACACTAATTATAGTTTTAAAAAATAAACAATAAATTCACTGTATATGGATTTAACTTAAATTTAATTTTTTAATTAAAATTCATAATATTTCATTATTTATCAAAAAAATAAAACTTCTTATAAAACTACATAAAATAAACATATTATAATTATGAATTTATTAATTAAAAAATTTTGTTTATTTTTTAATATATATTTTAAAAAATTGTCTATTTTCTGTTATAAAATAATTGTTCAATTTTATGGTGGGATAACATCCTTTATAAAAACACATATTTTTATTAGACAAATTGGATTTGTAGTTATAATATGCCTACAAAATATATCAAATGATTTTTTTAAAAGTAATTTAATATATAATATATAAATTTCCATAAGAAATTTCAAAAAATGTTTTTTAATAATTTATTTAGGTAAAACGTTCTTGGAAAAAAATCTAGAAAATTATTTCTTTTATTTCCAAAAGGGTTTTAATTTCATTTCTAGTTAATTGGACCCCAATGAATTCATATTACATACTTTTGTGAACCATTTTTTTAATATATTTAATAATCTTAATAACAACCATTTCTATAGTTAGGTGGAGACTATAATAATATTTTTATTATGTGACATGTTTTATTTAAACTCAATATAGTTGTAACATAAGATAAACATGGTGTTTCATGCACCAGAAGCTAAAATAATTTCTCCTTTTAGTGCAAGATTAAAATAGTGTAGTGTGAAATTCAACCCATCAAATAATTTTAATTTATTCCAAAAAATATCATTCAGAAAAACTTATGGTGTTATGTTTGTTTACTCATGAATGTGGGATACATGAGGTTCTATGGTGTATAAATGTCATCTATGCATTGGGACTATGAAAAATTTATAGTTAATCTAGTATATAAATTTAAATATTCTCATCATGATGGAAATTCTTGTGTAAATTTTGAGAATAGTAAAACTGATCATGATCATGATATTAAATGCAACGTGGGAAAGGATTTTACAATGGATCATTTTAATGGATGTGTACAAAAAGAGTTTTTTGCAATGAGGATAACATCATGTGGGGATAGTATACATAGTTCTAATTGGGAAACACTAAAATTAGGAAAAACTCCTCCAAACATAAAACAAAAAAAAATTTATTTGTAAGTCAGTTTTGGAAACACAATCCTTATAATTGATATTTTCCCTAAGATAAAGGGGTATCCCATAGAATTTTTTTTATGTTAAAAAGTAACCTTAAGACCACTAAAATGGGTTTAATGTTTCTGAAAACCATTTTAATTAACATTCGTTGAAATACCTATTCTACTCTAATTTAGTGGTTCTCACCAAAACCTCATAAAATAATAAATTCATTTTGGGAATATTTATAACTCATTGTATGACTAATCATGTAGAACAATGAAATTAAATTTGATCCTTCTACATGAAAAAATATAATCTTCCATTCAGTCCTAAAAAGTCATTTAAGAATGGGGATTATATCATGGATTCAATGGATATGGTTTTGAAAAAAATTATATATTCCAACACTCGATAATTAAAAAAACAAGATAAGATTCTATATTACTTATGAGTTTCCTAAAGGTGTATAAAAAATTGTGATCACCATGTTATGGTGATAAATTAATATATATTAATCCTTGAGAAAATATCTCATCCATCCAATGTTCCCTTAATGTTTTACTCCTTTCCTAATGAGTTATTATAGAATCCCAACAGTGAAACAATGACAAGGAAAAAATAAAAATTATAGTAGACATTGTTGTATTCCTTCAAAAAAAAATGGTCAGAAATGAATTTCTATTATTTTACAATATTATTATATGATTATTTACTCTATCTTACAAAACAACATATAATATAATATCTAATGAAAATATATATATAATGCATGAATGAAATAAAAAATAAACGAAAAGTCACATGGTTTTTGGTATATAATTCTATATAAATAATTTTTTATTTATTATCTTACTTCATACAGAACACTTAACTAATACTACAAAAAATATATGAATAAGATAGTATTATTAAATTGAATTTTTATAAAATATATAATGAATTTATGGGTATAAATATAAGTATCCATATTATGGAATTTATATATAATTTTGAAATATTAGAAAAATGTTTTATGATTGTTTTGTAAGATTCTCATTTGTAAAGTTATATATTGGAGGTAGTGTTACTAGGTTATTCCATTGAAAATCCCATAATAAATATCAATGATTAAAATTTTAGAGAAATAATATACGAGGTAATTTCAAACACATGGAAATCACTCTAACAACCAATATTTTTTAATCCCTACTCACAACATGCAACTTCACTTATCTTAAAAATAGATCATTGTAGTTGGTTTTGAGGATTTTTATATTAATTATTTTGGATGATTTATAAATTAAATAATGAATATCATAAATGTTTATTTTAATTATAAACCATTATATACTTTATAATATGATTAAAAACAATTTTATAGATGTTATTATTAAAAATTTTGTGTACTTATAATATAATTAATTCATATCACCATAAAAATTTTAAATTTATAAAATTGACTTCATTTTATAACATTACCAATAAAATTTATCTTAAGGATAATTATAAATAATTTTATAGAATAGTTGATTTTTTAATTGAATAGTAATAATCATTTTATTAATTATATAATTCTTAATTACATTGTAGTTAATTTTTATCACCATTATAAATTGAATTATATTTAATGTATTTTATATTTTTATTCATGTAAATAAATATTGGGAAATAATATCAATATAATATTTGGGAATATAAATAATTTTCCAAGGATAATCTAGTCAACATTGTGATGGTTAAAATGAGGTAAGTCAATGTAAAGTCTTTAAACATTCTAAAATATCATATATAAATGTGTCTAGTATGGATTTATCAAAAATAAAATTTATTTTATTCTATAATAAACATTTATATATCCACTTTAGATTTTATAATTACAAATGTACCACTAATATTTTCTAAAAATGACCCCATCACAACCTTACTTCTCTAAACACATTGAGCACAATTGCTTAGAAAATACCTAACAAATCACTCAAAAAAACTTTTACATGTCATGAATCTTTTTTCTCCATAATATACAAATATAAGAAGGATTATGGAGATAACCAAATGAGGAAATCTATGGAATATGTAATTTTGAAAACCAAGTCCTTTCAAGATTCATTCTTTTTTTAACTCCTCTAAATTTACCACAACAATAATAATATAATTAAATTTTTATAATTAGTGTAATTAAATTTTATAATTTTTATAACAGAAATTTAATTTACATTTACCCCCACATTCCATATAAAATAGAGACTTTTTTCTTGTTACGTGTGGATTACTGCCTCCATGAAACATTTTATTTCATTCATTACCACTAACATACTTGACTAGTTATAAAAATGAAATTTATTAATAAATATGACATCTATATAATTGTTATGTTTTAGAAAAAATAATTTTTACATTTATTAACAATATATATAATTAATTTTCATCATAAATTTATCCTCTAAAAAATAGGCATATCGGAACACTTTTTGTAATTTGAATTGTTTTTAAACAACATACAACACTATATAAAATTAAATGTAATATTAGTATATGATATTAATATATAAATAATTATTTATTTTTTGGTTCAGTAATTTTTAAATTATTAGTTAACTTATTATTTTAGAAACACATTTATTCATAATACATTTACCAAAACATGATCATTAGTAGTTCCATCATTATGTAACATACATAAAATATCAATGGAATGAACCTGGAAATTAAAAAAACATTATGAAAACTATATTACATTATCTTAAAAAAAATTTATCATTAGTAAATAAAGAAATAATGTTACTATGTTTATTTTTCAAAAATTATTTAGGATTAATTGATCAAACAACCCAAAATGGTTGGGGAGAGAAAAAAAACTCTGTAATAAATAAATGACATATGATAATAAATAGAAATTTAAAAATTAAATGTAATGAAAAATATTCTGAATCATGTGTTTAATAAAACTAATTTTATTATTTAGGACACTATATGCATGTGCTATGAAATTTTTGACATGAGTTAATGTTTTGTCGACATAATTTTCTTTCGTTGGGATGAGAACTATTTTCATTAACAACGATTATCCATGATTCAATTTTTTATATTTTAAATTTCTATATTGTGATTTATCTTTATATATATGTAATTTAAAATATGACATTATAAATATTTATGAATCCATTTCCCAACATAATTCATGTTTGGTAAGAATAATTCTGATCAACTCAAAGGAATGGTACTCCTCTATATTTATATTTTTTATAGAATAAGTGTTATCTAATATTACATTTAAATATAATTATATTAGTTATTGTGTCTGTTATTTATCTATATTTATATTTATCTACGACGTTAAACATTTATGTCTTTCTCTAATGTATGATTTTAATTAAAATTGTTGAAAAGAAAAAATTGAATTTCCTTTTACATTTATACATTTTATCCTCTACTATAAATTTATTATCATTAAATTAAATTAATTTTATGTTTTATATATTTGGAATATTTATAAAGTTTAGTATTTTAATATCTTCTTTTCACCTCTTGTGATTGATTTTTTAATTCACTTTGTCTTCTATTTTACATCCATAGAACATAATATTTTGAGAAAATCATTTTTATTATTTCACATATTTTTCCTCTATAAATACATAATAATTCCTCTTATGGATTAATTCGAGCACTATTATTTACATGATATTATATATATTTTGGAATATTTATATTGAATGTCAACTGATCAAATCATAATGTCATAAAGAAGAGATATAAAACCATTTTTTCCTCTTTATGTGATAGTTAGACCTTATACAAACCTTTAATTTACTACTTATTTTATACACATCATGAAATAACAAAAGTAAAAGTGTTTTTGTACTCGTAAAACTAACGGAATGAGTCATTGACGCTTCTTCTAATATGGTAAATTGGTAGTAATGTATAGTCTACTATTTTAATATGTTCTTGGTATTTATTGTTGATATATTATATTGTATAAATTATTATTTTTGATCTATCTTTTCATGTTTTGTAATTTTCTAATTTTGAAATTGAAGTATTATTTTCTCATGTTTCCAAACAACGGTATATATTTTATACATATATGATAGACTTTTTATTACCAGATTCTATAATCTATGATGGTCAATTATTATCTTATATTCTTCCCATGTTCATGTTTTCACAAAATATTTTAATCTAACACCATTAATGATGCATTGGTAAGGTTTCCTCTTACTAATCACTTGAGATCACCATTTTATTTATTTTTATTTCTATATGAGTATATCAATAAATTTGATTAAAAATTAGTTTTCTTTGGATATATTTATAGGAAATATTGATGTAATGATTAATTAGGTGATTAATTATATAATTACCAAAGACATTACCCAATTCATTACCCAGAATTATGCTGATATGAGTCAACTTTATTCTTAAACAAATAATATATATATGTATATTTTGGGTGACTTATATTCATATTAGAAAAATATTTACATATTTTTGCTGATTGAGACTAGAAAAAATTAGAAATCTTATGGATAAGCCTAAAAATATGAAATATTCTGAAATGTTTAGTACCATAAAGAGTATATAATTCTACGATAATGAAAACCTAGTTTGGCTATAAAATGGTGGATGTAGGCACTATAACAGACGATTTTGGTGGAATAATCATTTTAAATTATTATTTTGATATTAAAACAATATTTTCTCATTTCACAATAAGTTTCTCTTGCTGCACTCTTGGGATTACACACCTGGTGAATATACTAGGGACAATTCATGTGTTCTTTAAAATCCATTATAAAGGATTTTACATTGGATTTTTATATATTTATTAATTTTATGAAACCATGTGTAAAAAAATATTTGGATAACCTATATTGAGGCCTTGAAATTTAATAAGTTATGGTATATATTTTATTTATTATTTATTCCTTCTAGGTCAAAATGTTCCTTTTTATATGCCCATTAAATTCAATATACTCACCCCTAAAATTCAATTATCTTTGTAGCTATCTATATATAGGAGGAACTGATTCAATAAATAATGTTGTAGGCACTACAATGAATTTCCAAATGAGAAACAAAATGATATGGGAGTTGGATTAAAAATTCTCATGGAAATGATGACACATCTACCTGAAGCAATAAAAGATGTGAAGTATTTTTTTCACATAAATTAACTAATGAAGGATTATCTAAATATTAATTCTTTTATGTGATTAAAACATATATCCATTTTTGGGTCTTATAATCCACTAATTAGAAAGAAATGTTTCAACATGATAAAGAAGATATTTATTATTCTCCAATGCTCAGATATTGATAATATTGTCTTAATTTCAGATTTTTCAAAAGGTTAGGTTTTCGAATGTTGATATCTAATTAAGAATACACTAAAAATTTAAATTTTTTACTATATAAAAATATATGATTTTATTTAACTATTTTCCCAAAAATATTTTCCCCCAACCCTTCACAAGAAAATACAGTGAGATTTTTGATATATGATACAAATGGTTGTTAAATCAATTTGATCCTCTGATTAAAAAATAGTGATGATCATAATTTATGAATTTAGTTTTACTAGAAAAATTTAATGAAATATATACAAATTCATTAATTTCCAAAAACCAAAGCATTAGCTATAAGACAATCCTTTTGTTACAAAGAAATCGGTTGATGTGTTCTTCAAATGGAAATTTAAACTGGAGAGTTTCATTGTTCCCACTGATTTAGAGACAATAAAATTAAAGTGAAGTGTAATTCAAAATAAAATTAAAATTATGATTGAGGGAATAAAAAATTAATATTGGGAAAAAATATTAGAGAGATCACTATGGAAATTACTATAAACGAAACGAAATTTTCTTCATGTAATGAAGGATTAACAATCAAATTCCTGATTGTAAAAGGGGGATGAAGAGGTTTGTTAATGAAACTGAATAAAATAAGGCCCCATCTTATCTTCCTACCATGTATAAGTCCTTAAAGTTCATGGAATTTGGGAAATTTCTTAATATTAGTTCTCATGACCAATATAGAGACCATAAACCATCAAGCAAGAGGGAAAAAGGAAGATACATGGAAGGCTATATGGCTGATATAGATCGTAAAGTGGTGAAAGGTAAAATCATATTTCACTCAGGATATATGAATGTCTTATTTGATTCCTTTTCATTATGTTATATCATACATTGATAAATTTTATATAATTTTGATTCACCATAATAAATATTTTATATTTTATTATCATAGTAAACACCTAGTGAATATTTGTTGGAATCCAAGGTATATAACTCTTCTCTTATTTTAGTTTGTTGGAATATTTGTCAAATAGATTTATTTGATTTTCCATTATAGTAAATCCATAAAACTATATCATGGATTGGGTCTCTTGACATAGACCTCATACCAATTTTTAGATAAGGTAATATCATTTCAAATCACAAAGCATCATATTATCAAATATAAGTGAAGGTATGATTTCAAATTCATTTGGATGAACCCTCTATTATATGTGTTTGAATATGAAATAATGAGGTAAACATAGCTCAAATTGATAGGTAGGAACTAAAAATTGGAAATATATTTTATTGTAATATAGTATATCATTGTATTTTTTGAAGAACAATATGGTCTTCCCCCAGACCATGGGGATGATTTTTTAACTAAATTCGTTCCCAGATCAATTCCAATATCAATGAATCTATAGTGAATGGTTTACATTGACTTGTAATAGTTTATAAAGTAAAAATATGATAATATATATATATTGTTTTTATATCCCATATTAGCTCACCATGGGGGGCACTAAATTTTTTTTATGGAAGAAGGATTGATCAATGTTTATTTTCATTGATTATCATGAACATAAAAAAATCAAGGCTAAGAACATGTATCCTCATGAAGATTTTAAGGACAATAAATAGGATTATTGGGGTTATTGAATTCAGTTTTTTTCGTAATGCATGAATAATTCATGATATTCTAGATGAATAATCATCTTGACCAAAGGAATTAATACAAATATTATTGAACAAGAATCTTAAACCTATAATGAGATATCTTGTCACATATAATTTACCATTAAATTAATTAATTTAAGAAGTAAATTCCATTTAATTAATTATTCATCATTGATTATCAGTTGGTGACCACTTATCAATATTATTATTATTAGAGGAATAAAAATAATATTCCCTTTGTTAGTGATCCACACATGTTTTGCATCCTCCAGTAACCATCATTCACTCCTTCAAGTGCTTGTATAGATGAATCTAACAAAAATAGAAATATTTATTGATCAAAACCAAATCCCTTATAGGGAAAGAGGTATTCTCTAGTTTATGAGGTAAAATAATCTACATTCTTCTCTGGATTTTGGAGGAGATATAACTTGTTCCTCAATGAATACTCTCTAAAACCCATTTTTCATAATTATGGATTTTGTTGTGGGAGAACATAAAATCATTTCACCGGGTATAAATGGTTCTAGTGCTATAAAATACTTATTACAGAGGGGAACTAATTATTTTCTTAATACTATGTGATCAACATGTCATGAAAATGATATAATTATTATTATTTACCTGACATCTTCTAATGTCTCTAATAAAATCAAAATTACTTTTCTTGAATAAATTAATTAATCCATCTTCAAATAATAATTAATAGGAACGTTTTCTTTAAACCATTATACTAGTAATTAATCCTCCTTAGTATTTATCTAGTATTGAGGAGTGACAATTTATTTAATTAAATAAATATCACTACTTTATTGAGTAACAAATATATATATTATATTTAACAAATTATGGAATAATTATTAATAAATAATTTATTCAACTGCATAAATTATGATATTTTTACCCTTTGAATAAATTATAAAAAATTATTTATTTACAAAATTAAATATTTTTTTACTCGGTGAAGAAATATTTTATAAATATTCCACTCAAATTAATATTCTCTTGAATAATCAGTGATTGAATATTTGGGATCACACTAAATGAATAATTTTAAAATCTTGTATGGGAACAGTATTTATCAAGCATGTTAAATTCAAATTGATTTTCACTATGTATCCAAATATAATTAGTGTGTTAATAATGAGTCCAATATCTTATATTAATTTTTCTACACTGCCTAATTTACATGGTTAGAATCTAGAAACATGTAAACCCTACCATAATAATAGTGTTTAATTTTGAAATGACACATAACCTACTATAAATGTATATTTTATTATATAATCCGAATATCTATATCCACAAAGGTTATATGGTACTGTCATTAACCAATATGGTCAATGTCTCTTTATTTGTCTTTATGGAAACAATAGTTATGAAAATTCAGACATGTAAATTGATATCATCAAGAGGTTTAATTGACATAAAAGGGCATAAGATATCAAATTGTGTAAGAGAATACTAGGGAAAATCTTTTCTCACATTATCAATTAACATTATGTCAGTTGTAATATATCTAATATACTCTACCTTTTGTGATCATATATAGTCATGGATTCCATAAATAAATTAAAATACATGACTCTTATCATTAATTAATAAAAATATTAAACTCTAAAGGGAATTAAGTATCCACAAATAGGAACATCCAATAAAATATATGCATTTTGATTTTCTATTAGTGGGTTATCTTTCCATTATCTTTTTATTGAATGATTTCACACCATTAGAATTTGTATTAAGGCCCTATGAGTGTATACCCTTAATATTCTATATCAATTGTGTCATGTCAAATGATATCATCTAATAGTATAACAAATCATTATGAATACTATCATTTAATTTTTAGGTTCTCTATATAGTAGGGTACTAGTATGAACATTCAAGGCAGTAGTACCCTTAAGAAATTATCATATAATATATCACAAAAATTAAAAATCCTAATATTATACTAAATTTATATTAATATTAAAAAAATGAATATAAATTAATATAAATTAGATATATGATGTTTCATGGGTACCAACTCCAACAAAAACATAGTTGCAATAGATAAAAATACTAATAACAATCAATAAGCTATCTCTAACTTGATATTCATACTTATTCTAAGATAAATTCATATTTAAGGGGTGAAAAAATATTCCACCATAAAAACTGAATTCATTAGGATTTTACCCTGTTTAAAAAAATCCATCATGAATAGATATTTGAAGAGTATGTTATTCTTCATTTGATGTGGCCTTGGATACTTTATGAGAGACACCACTATATTATTATCACAAAATAATGTACATAATCTCAATTTTTAGGCCCGAATTCAAACACTTGAATTATATTTTGAATTAAGAAATCTTTTTGGATACTCATCAGACACTATATACTTAAACACTAATGTATAATTAGTAAAAAAATCTATTTATTTTGAACTCCTCTATATCAAGAAACCTCTATTGAGAATAAATACATATCAAGAAAAAAAATTCATATCATTCTGATATATTTTAAAATTAGAATTATTATATCCTTTCTTTATTAGTTCCATTTCTCCTCTTATACTATGAACATATCCTTTAAAATTCTCATATTCAGAAGAATAGTTCTAATAGAAGAACAATGATGTTTTCCTGGATTATACTGATATCTAAAAACCATTAATGAATCATATACATCCTCAATCCATGTAAAAAATGGAATATATAAAATTTCCAATCACATATGTATATGAGTCATAATTTTTATTTATCGATACTTATGTGTTTGATAACACATTTTTAGAGACATGTATACAATTTGAAACTAGGAATAATCCCCTTTAATAGTTTTTTGTACAAAATATCTCTAATATATAGTCAAATGTATGTACTTTAACATAGTCCATGAATCCTTTTTGACCAATTAAAAATGTTCATTATTAAAATAACATAAGCTACTTCTCCTACTTATTTAGTGAAGAAGTACTAGTTTAATTAGTCCTTAAATTACACCAATATTTTAATTTTATTTGAAGAATGAAATATGTCATAAATATATAATACTAAGAATATGAATGCACTACCTCTAAAACTCTTGGAAACACATGTCTCTAATTGGTTCATTATGAAACCAAAATAACTTATGTCTTCATCAAAATGAATGTTTTTTAACCTACATGATTTTGGAAAATCGTAAACATTTCTATGAAACTTTCATATTTTATTGATATTTCTTAGAGTCACCAACAATTTAGGTTGTTTTTATATACATATTATTGAATGTTTTTATTAGGAAACCAGTTTTTAAATTCATCTTCAAAATATCCTAGTTATAGAAGTTGTTATGTCAATTAAAAATATAATAAATTTAAAGAATGAAACATGAATAAAAATTACATAGCCAATGGATTAATGTTTTTTAATGCTCCTCATCCAATAGTCAATCGAATTTCATCTCCCCTTTTCTCATTAATACTCATTTTCACCAATTTAGAATTAAATGAAATGGTTAATTTAATAAATTCAATACATAGTTCTTATACAAGGAATCATTCTCATAATTCAAAAATTTATTTATTTCTTGTATATTATTGTCACTCTACTACCACTTTATAGTAAAAAGTGTCATTATTATCAACCAATAATGTGTTAACATCATTTGTGACTAGAATACCATCCTTTCGGTTCTCTAACCAATGTGGTTCTCATATGTAGTACATTTTTTTCAGGAAAAAATAATCAATGGGAACCTGGATAATTTATTCATGTACAAACTATTTTATATTTTAGTCATTAAATTTATTGAACTCAATCATTGTCACAATATCCTTCATGAGGATAATCTCTTTCCCAAGAAAAAATATTTCCATGTGATGGTCACCTTCTAGTCTGTGATTTTGTATGTATAATATTCTATTTTTTCATTATAATAAAATATAATGATACACTCTATTCCATGAGGTTCTAGTGTATTTCTCAATTTTAACATAAAAACAGCTCACAAACCCAGGTATGATTATGTAAAATTACTGATTTATTTTCACCTCATAACACCAAATGAATAATGTTTTAAACTTTAATTTGTACATATATTTGTTTTTATACTACTAGGAATGATTTATGTCACTAAATGGATAATGGTGGTCTTGTATAACTAATCATAAACCCTTCCATGTAATGAAATTTTCGATTACACCTTTCTTTAACAATATTCAATTATAGGGTACAAGGATGAGTTGGTTGGGGGTATAATCCCAAAATCTTTTAGAAATTCATTGAATTTATAGTTATGTTACTTGCCACCATGGTCATATTAAAAATTACATATCTCTTTACAATATTGATTAACAACATTATTGTTGAAATCTATGAATTTATCAAAGGATTTATATTTATAACACATTAAGTATACATGCCTTTATTTACTAAAATATTTATTAAAATTAATGATGACATAGTACACATAACTATAATATACTTGAAAAGGTCAATATAAATTTCTATATACAAATTCAAGTTGCACTTTAACCCTTTTGCATAATCTAAAAAAATGTGTCTTAGTCATTTTCCTTATAAACAAGTCTGACATCTGTTAAGTAGTTTTAGCTTAGAAGTGTATATGTAACCATATTGGTCGAGATTTTTCAGATAAATTCCATTTTCATGGAAATATTGTGATTACATAGTTGTGTTTGAAATGAAACATGTGAATATGATTCATTATCAATTTCAAATACATGGATTTTATAATTATATAAATATTGACTATAATTTAAATGTGGCATTTCATAAAATAATTTGAAATTTTAAAATAAATATATTTTAGTTCTAAGCATGAAAATAAAACCATTAAATATCTAGATAAGATGTAAAAATTATGTTATAGGTTAAAGTTTAAAATAAAAAAAAATATCTTAAAACATGAGCATACTAGTAGAAAATAATTGGTAGTTGTCTCTAGTGGATAGAATTTATGGGCTCATACAATTGGAAGGAAATACATTTACCTATGTTTTGGAAATCATTCAAAACCTACATGGTTCCAAAATGTGAATATATATTTGAGACACAAATCTATATCTAATACCCAATTTATAGATATATTAGTATTTTCAGTAATATTAAATTCACATGATGTTTCCCCATTCTTAATTAATTGGGAGAAGTTCATATTATAGTGTCCCTACCCGCTACATGAAAAGTGTACAAAATCCTTTTCATTTTCCATTATTGGATCATCCTTTTCATGAAAGGATGGTTAACTAGAGTTATAAACATGGAATGAGGCTTTAGATATTTTTTAATTTTCTTATATTTCTAATTAACCATAATGATCATAGTCTTTACAGGCCCTATGTTTCTATCAACATTGGGAATCAATTTAAGAAGATATAAGGAGGACTTTTCTTCATTGCTCATATTATAATTAATAATGAAACTTGGGAAAATATTATTCTTTAAAAATAATATTAGGTATTTTTTGATCATCATGGTACATAAATCCTCAGTTATACAGGTGCTTAATTTATTCAATTATCTTGACTACATAATGCCCAGTTTTTATCAAATCCCCATGCTTCCATGTGAATAGTATTTTATTGATCCCAAATCAATCATGTCCCACATTATCTTTATAAACATTAGGAATGTAATATATATTTCTCTACATATTCATATTCGTATATAGTTTTAAAATATCAAAGGACATGTACGATAAAATGAAATATTGGACATATTTAGAATCACATGAATGTTTCAAATGGAGACACAGTTTATCCTCACTTGCCACTTGTCCAGGTTTCTCATGAATTTCTTCCAGTATAATTATTTCATTTTCATGGTGTTTTATAATGATTAAATACCAATATAATTCTTATAAATTTAATATGGTGATAATTTTATCCTTATCTAGTATAAATTATCTTGAAATAGTTGATTTATGTTGTTATCCATTTAAATAATTAATACGATAATAAATCTAGTATATTAAATGTATTACAAAATTAGAAAATATTTTTTTTATTTTTTTTAATCTCTAACTACTATTAAAATAATTAATGGATTTCTACTTTTCTTTCAGAATATATAACATGATAGATATTCTAGGGGAAAGGAATCATATTTCCCTTCAAATAATGCTAACATGGACATAAATATTTATTTTAAGGATTTCATGTATGTATAAATAGACAACAATATTAACTAAGAGATCATTAATCTACTGGGTGGAATCTTATTGACGCCTACCAAGTGGGAATAGGAAAATTCACCATAAAAGATTACCTGAATATGTGTATTATTTTCCTTGAAAAATAAATGGGATGGTAAGTTAGTCAAGAACTATGAATTTCCAGAACCTATAAGAGAATCAATATTTTCTGACCATTATAAGGTCTTGGATAGATCTAGGATCTGTGCATATCCTACAAAGGGTCCCAACGAACCCACTTTTTGACAAGACTCTCTCGACAACCAATTAGTTTGCAATAGTATTTGAATAATCACCCCCAGGACACATGGGTTTTCATTGGAAAAATCCTAATTAAATCATTAAAAATGCATGGAAATTAGTGAGGGAACATGTCTAATGGATGATGCCCCCATTATCCACAAACATCATGTGATTCACAACCATAGGGAAGAATATTCTCCCCTAGAAACATCCAATAATTGTCGCATGACTCCCAAAAAATTTTAAAATAATACAATGGAGATTAAAAGGGAGGAGGAGTGAGCTAATCATGGACACTGAAAGGCATTATACATGCCACTCATGATTCACAAGACATAATGAGACATGGGATACAAGTCTACCTCATCTCACCAATACCCTTCGACTTGCCATCCCTGCCATGCAGATGTACTTGGGTATGTCCAAGAAACCCCACTCTTCCCCTTTGGTGCACTATAAATAAATAGATACATTTTTTCATAACATTATCGCATACCCCCATACGATACAATTTTTTCATGTGAGGAATCATAAAAAATCATTTAAATTTCCTTGATATTACACATAGAAATTTTCATAATCCCTGACCTATGAAAAATAAAACAAATGGTATAAAAGGGGTGGTTGTGGAAGCTCTTTTGGTCACTAAAAGACATGTAGATTCCCAAAACATCCACAGTGTAATCGTACAAGACCCCCTGATAGGTCTACTATATCCCATGTTGTTCCTCAAAATGCCATCCTCACCTCATGAAATGTCCTAGGTAAGGCATCGATCTCTCGCAAGGGCCCTTGGAAATGTCATTGTGACCAAATGAAATTCCTTCAACATGCCCTTGTGATTAAACATGCGTTCATCTATTAGAAATATATTGGTAACATAAGAATTTATGGAAGATACTCATGACTGTAGGAAATCATGCGGTTCACTCAGAATGACCATAGAAAATGACATGTGAATACCCATGGCATGATCCCCCTTCATTGACACTATCCAAGATCAACAGCAGATATACTTTGAAAATCGACGAAAAATCAGGGTGGCAAGGCTTATATATTCCCCAGCTAACTACTAAGAAAAGTTTTTGAATCTTAACATCTAGAATCTTAGGAACAACGGCTAGAGTGGACTTCTTAGAGCATATGATCTTGTGACAGTCAATTATTCCATCTGGTAAGACAATGACGAACATCTATAAATTTCAAGCACCATACATGAGACCCAATTCATGATTACTCATAGATCACATTAAGAAGTTATATAAATATGTAAAACAATAACCACATGTATTAAAGATCACATGATTTTAATATATATATATATACTGAATAAACCAAATCCAACTGAAAGAAAAGGGCTGGATTCCATATTAAATGTGGAAAGAATTAATAAAAATCATGTTCAACCACCCCATGCGCTTTTTGTGGGATATCCAAAGACACATGAAATATCAAGGATATGTTTCCTAGTTCATTAAATGTTTCTTGAAAATTATATTGGGGACATGTAAGATTCTCTTCACATGTTGGAGTCAGTCATATAGTCCCTATGGTATAACACTTTGGTCTTGAAAACCCCTATGGTTCTATCCCCAAGCCTCACGATATCCATTAGATATATCTCTTCACTCATATAACAACAAACACTCCTGATAATCATGTATCGTGGTTTTATCTAGTAAATTCAACAAAGATAACATGAAACCCTCTAGGAAAGTCAACTGCGACTCATAGTGCCTTCTCGATATGTCAGTCAGGGCTCGTGATGCCCTCTAGGGATTATATCCTAGACATAAAACATCATATTAGCCTTGACAAACTGATCCTCACATCACTATCCATATCTATCAAGATAACTCTTCTGAATAACACAATGGTACACCATCAGAATCATGAGAAACACCATGGACAAACCATCCACTTCATGCGATGGATTGAAGGATAAACCATTTGGATCACGTGATGTACTCCTAGAAAGTTAACTAGGTCATGTGAAACCATCTAGACAGGAATCCTAGGTCCCTAGCTTGTTCTCGGATATGATGAAATTACCATTCATTGATGTGCAATCCTCGGTCAATTGGGAAATCTCCGAGTTTAAGCCTAGATTAATAGGGAATCCTCCATGTGTAAGCCTAAATATAAAGGTATCTAAAAATTAATCTAATTCCTCCACATTTAGGATACATAGGACATGTCTCCCTATTGTACAATCTCTATAGTGATCATCCATGGTGATCCAAACATCAAGGTTACTCATTCAAAATAATGATATTCATTACTTTCTATCCCCATTTTCCCACAAGTTTCATCGCTCACATGGTTTTAGAGAGTAGCAATGATAATAACATTTTCACTATAAACTTCCAAAATATCAAGGGAGACCATAGCGTGTAATACTTGAAAATAGAAATACATAATCATCGACTCTGATAATAACTAGGATATATAGAATTTCTACCTAAGGCTTGAGCTCAAAAAAACATCTCTTTTGGTGTATTTTCTTTTATGAATTTGACATCATAGCCATTGATACCCAATTATCACCATGAGTGGATCACCCTACCTCACCCACTAGATGTTGGAGAAATAATTTGAACTACGATTAATCCAAATCCTTTAAGAACTAGGATACATAGGACATCCTTTCGATGCTAATGCTCTATAATAAAACCATTATGGGTTTCCCAGCATATAAGTCCCATATCAAGAGAAATAAAAAAATAATTGTCCATCTCTTGTTTCTCACACTATGTGTGGATCACATTGGCATAGTGGATTTCAATATTCATTTCATCTTCATGATTTGGGTCTAAAATTAGATGGGAAATATTATTATGTAATCCCCAAAAAAATGAATTAAGAATACTCAGATTCTCTCTATACTCAGGATATGTAGGATGTCCCTCAGTGACTCAAGAATGAATACATGGTGCTCTTAAGAACCAATAAGAGTCATTTATGCATGATAATACACTGAATGGGTAGAAAAAACAATGTGGGTTTTGATTCCTACAATAACCAAGATATGTTGGTGGCCTCATAATGGTTCAATCCCCTCATCTGAACATTAACCAACACCTTGCATGGTCTTACATTCCAAAGCACATGGTTATATGGATTCAGTATATAAGAATCCACCCATGACCGGGAAATGATGGAGAACCTCATATACATATATATTTATTAACTAAATAGATACCAGTGTTTTTCATATGAAAGAGAATTATCCTAAAGTAATATTTTTAGAGTAATTGGTCCCATATCAGGATAAGGAATAAATTTAAAAAAAAAAATTAAACCTATAAGAGATTCACAAACTATTAAATAATTTCCCCCAAAAGGGTGAGATTATCCCAACCACCCATTATATCAACCAATGAGACTTCCCAAGGGTCATTGGGCCTGAAATCTTAAATAAATATTGACCATTAGAATGAATTTCTATACACAACTACAGATGGTGGAACCATTGGGTGTTTCTAAAATAAGTGAAAATGGTTTCCCAACATTAATGAGTGTTCCCAATATATCCCCCCCACAATCTACCATCCAACAAAACCCATTCAACTCCATTAAATCCCAGAGAAATAAAAAACATTAAATCGACATGAATTTCTGAAATAACAATTGATTGGTTACTATTTTCAGGTTATTTAGGTTATATCACATATAAGAATATGATAGATAAGCCTGACATGAATCTCTAAGTCCTTTGTTATGAAAATCCAATAAAAACAATGTAATAAGAAAAACATGATTTTAAAGATGATAATTTGTAACTAGGGTTCTCATATCTAGATCCTTATTTTGACATGTCCAAATGAGTGGAATGGATGAATCAATAATACCAAGAATTTTTTTTACCAAGAATATAATATTGAGCACATTATTCCAAAGATAGTTCACTAATTGTTGACCTTGTTCTTTATTTATTGTATGTATATAGATATTGATAAAATCCTAAATCAAGACAATGTCTTTATATTTTAGTGTTTTCTCCCATAAACCATCATTGGACACCACCACCATGGGTCTCAAAGCAATATAACCTACTATGCGTCCCCAATTATAGGTGGAAGTCATGATGTTATGAGAGTGCCACCGACAAGGTATGATCCCGACCATGAATGTATCCCATGAGGTTCTCTAATAATGATGATAGTTGAGTAAACATCACCTATGAAATGATACTACGAAGTCAGTAGTCCTTGTTTCTATACAAAAACACATCATAAATTTATCCTTGGAGCATGAAAAATTAATCCTTCCATATCTAAAGAAGGTCGACGAGGAATCCATATATGGATCCCTTTTGATTTTAGTTCCATCGAGGAGGGTAACTCTCAATTTTTGTCACTAGAACCATCCCGTTAGTGCCCGTTAGTCACCTACTAAGGGTATCATCTGACACACATAAACCACTAATACCCATGCATTATAAACAAGGAATAATAAATAGAGGAGAAAAGAAAATTGATTATGAGGAGGGGGCTCAGATCCCATCTCTTGTCGATGATTCCTACTAACATATTATTGTAGGAATCAGCAAGACGGGTCATATAACTTCTCAGTCTAAAAACATCTATTGGAATATACCCATTTCAAGAATTAGGTAGGTGCATATTCCTACCTCCTTGCATGAATCACATCATCATATTATGATGAAACAAGGAATCTAGAATTGGGTACATATTTCTTATTTAATCAAAGACAACATCTAGTGTATAATGAAGATAGAAAATTTGAATTCTTATATCACTACACAAACATCCCTACAATGACATTATATTTTATCAATAATTGAATAAATATGACAACATATTCGAGAAATATTAATGATAAAGGGATAGGTGCATATCTATATCCTTAGAGAAAGGGAAACTCAACACTCTGAACATTGTGAACATGTGTTTGCACTAGAGCAAGAAAACATTCTTGCTACATCCTAGTAGGATTATTTTCATATTTTTCTAATGGGTGAGGTATCAGATTGGGCTCATGATGATGTTTCAACTAGGTGAGAGTAGCACATTCCTTGGTATAGAAGTAAATACCTACTGAACAAGTCTAGAAACACATACCAAGGGCCCTAGATTAGGCTCACAACCCTACTGTGGAAGGGGATCACCATGTGAGGGGGGAACAAGCATCAAGACTGAATAATATTCCAATTATATATGTCTAGAAGCATACTCAAAAGTGAATAATATAAAATATATATCCCCATTCTGGTCAGGGAGGACCATGTGTGAAAGGAACAAGCCTTGGGATAGGCTCATATTCCTTTTAGTGAACCATCCATACATATTCTATCATATCATAGAAAACATTAGCATATTCCATCTTCTGATGATGAGCATGTGTACCAGCATGTTGTGAAGAGATACAAGAGGAGACATATATTACATAACCCATTCTACAGGCCTTTCATCATATTCTAGTGAGGTATGCATATTTGGTATAGGCTCATATTCCTGATCCAACTGGGCATCGGCAAGTGTTAGTGGAAACTACCTCAGTGTAGGCTCATTTTCCTACCATGAAAGACTAGTGACATATACCAAAGGCTCAATATTGGGCTCATAATCCAATCTTGACTGAGTCTTGTTAAGTAAATAAGGAACACTCCTCAGGAATGACTCATATTCCGGTAAATAATGATATATATTTTTGGAACACTCTAATATCTTCTTAGAACTGAGGGTATACTGCAAAACACCAGACAGTTACAATGATGTTCTAAAAAACATCATATTATAGGCTTATATCCCTTCACAATTTCAAATGGAAAATCATAATATTCTAACCATATTGTAGTACATGGCTCATATTCCTCATCGATATCAATAAAATATTCCTTGAGGTTTTTGGAAACAAATCTTAAACACCAGAAGGCTTCTTCAACTCTTCTGTCAATGTTGATGAAGAAATTCATTACTGTGATAGTCCTCCTCATGGTAGTAACGTGATTGATCATAATACATCTACTCATGTAATACATAGTGGTCAAACTCCCCATATTGAAATCTCCCATAGACACGGAAATTGTCCTCTTTCATAAACACCTCAATAAAAACTTGTTTACCAAAATTTGACACCTTTGTATATAGAGGTTCTTTAAACATTGGTGTCAACTGCATATTGTTTTCCATAAACTTCTATCAGCAATCCACTACCATTAGATGGAGAAAATTAGAACCATCTTCTATGGTCTAATCGGATGGAGCCATATATGTCTAATGAAGGGGAGGCCGATAATGACTGGTAGGTAAGATTTTCCAGAAACAACCTCCCCATCATGTGTTTTACCCTCTCTACATTTGAATATGAGACCCCATATGAGCTAGAAAAGGATTACATTCCTTATATACAACAAAATATTTGGGATACTCCTAAGTAGTTGAAATATAGACACCTCTTTTATCTAGGATACAAGGGTCAACTTCAATCCATCAAGATAATCTGATGTTAGCTAGACATGGACGGTATCTCTATGTCCTGAGAACGAAAATCGGAAAATCATTGAAAATACTTGAATCATGCGGGTCTCCAATGAATTATAAATCTTTGGAAGAAAATTTTTGAATACATTTTATGAATCTGTATTCAAGGATGGGTACAAAATTAATAATTCACTTAGAAAATCCAATGAAACTATATACCCCCTCAAATTCAGCATCCTGTAATGTTATAGTGTTTGAGAAATCATAGGATTGGGGAATTCTCCGACCAAAAATCTCTAAAACAGAATTACAATGCTTCAATAGTTCATAGAATCCATGAATGGAGAGAGAGGATATCCCACCAAGACCCTCAAAATAATTATAATGAATTTCAGAAATGGATGAATGTTTTTCCATTATACGTAAAATATCCCATACAAAGTATTTATCATCATCGGCTACCCTTACACATGCATCTTACTTGAGCACAACCGTGGCACATAAAATGGGTTGTAGTAGCAGTGGCCATGTTAGACATCTATGAGTAGACCCAATGTT
Organism: Viscum album; assembly: GCA_963277665.1. Lineage (NCBI taxonomy): Eukaryota > Viridiplantae > Streptophyta > Magnoliopsida > Santalales > Viscaceae > Viscum > Viscum album. Next base: position 13,672,879 of record OY728163.1, read on the forward strand.
CGGAGATAGGGGAATATCTACCACCACATCTACCCCTCATATTGTCAGTTCTAGAAAGTATTTAGGACCTTACATCATCATCTATAAGAAAACACCATCCTATAGGGTTTGAGGAAATGTATCTCAATCACAATCATTAGGATCATCATCCCTTTAAAAAAACGTGGGGACATAAATAATGATTCTAGACCCACCACATAATTCAGATATTTGGGTATTTATATAATCATGTATATCTAGGGAGTCATCAAATACCACTTCAGATCCATTAGATCATCAAAACGATGACCAATCAATGCCAATTATAGCAATGAACAACCTCTACCCGTCGGGATGGGGGAATATTAATCATCATCATTACCATAGTGGTAATAATTCTTTTCTATGTTGGGAGGGAATAGTCGATGATCGACATTCCACCATCCCATCCAACCAGAAGGCAAACCACTATTGGTTGGGGCCCATTCAACAATCAAGACTCGAAATTCCCAAAAATTAACTATTCATAGATCAAGATAAAAGGATCATATGATGATTTTATTCATATCCTACATGGGTAGAAATCCAAAAATTCCAAATTTGACCTAGTTTCTGATTAAATACCTTGACGATGTTATATTAGAATCCAAAAATTGCATTGAAAGTAATGGAATAACCACTGTTGTGAGATATTCCAATGTGAATGTCATCACAAGAGACATGATAGATATTTTTCAATAAAAAAAATTTGAGGGCCTCAATAAAGACAATTTACCATATGAGGAGGGATGTTTGGAATAAAAATGAGGATACATGCATGGAAGATAAGATAAGGCTCCCAAACCTTTTACCTATGAATAATGAGTTTCCACCTCTATGACAGAACATTAAAATAAATAATGGGTATTACTACATCCTAATAACCACCCAAAGGAATTAAATTTACATACATGGTGGAACCGTTATCGTAATATGATATGGAAATACCATTTATCTGACAAAATAATGAGTATCTATTCAAAACAAATACCCACTGGGTATAGTCTCCAACTAGAGAAGATTTTCTACCTCCCATGCACGATCCACCTCTAAGAGAGTTATATGAGCATTAGAATGGTTCCAAATCTATGAAGAAAATACAAATAAATGAGGAAGTAAAACATTATTTGGATTTCCCTACATTTTGTTGACAACATCTCCCTTTATAGTGAAACCATTCATTCATGGGGTGAATCAAAAATAATTGAGAGATTATTGTGTGGCTACATCATCGACCCCCAACATACTCTCTATGAATGTGAGAGAGAACATGCAATAGTCACTCATAGAGATACATAACTCTAGTGAGTAACATTATACTCAAATGGAAACCAATTGAAGAGTGACATGGTCATGTACAACATGAGAGGAATCGAGATCTCAAATCAATGGATAACAATACACCTCCACCCAACATCAAGAACCCCACCATCTATGCCTCTGATAGTATAAGAGATCGTAAACAACAACTCACACACTTTATTTCCTGATGCAGGTTGATGATAGGACCTCAAGATCAACAGGAATCTACAAAGATAAAGCGTTTTGTGTAGACCCTAACATGACTATATTTTGTGTTGTATAGCATCCTGCCATCAGGATCCATTGTAGGATTTGAAGGCCTTCACCATTAGTTCCTTTAAAAATTTATCTCCATGTTATGTGAGGAAAACAGTTTCTACCAAAGAATCTATAAGAAATGTTAGAACGAGAGTCTGTATAACTTTATACAAATGCATATGGGTTTATCTTATTCAGTCAACATTCCTCTCTCACAAGAAAATTTTAGGAACTCTATACCAATAATCACTGGGATAAGTTTCAGAAACCTCTAATATAAATGATGTATCTAGGTTAATTCTGCATGTTAGTAGAAGGACCGAAAATTTAGAAGAGTACATTCACCAAACCCTATCAAAATGATAACTCTTTCCCAAGGGATAAGTAAAAAGGCACAGAAAAGAATAAACAACATCAATCACTCTCAAGATAGAAAAGAATCCATCCAAGTACCCAAATTGGGTCTAGACTTCCACATACCTCCTATCGATTGGTGGAAACCATAAAATATTTCTCATCTAGAAGCATGGATATATCATGTAAGGTCATGATTTGAGTAACATATAAACAAGGAATACTCCTTATAGAATGATTAGGTCCCTAGTTATTTATTAAAATTCATGCATTATAATATTAATAGGATTCCATTGATTAGGAATCCCAAAGAGGTCATCCGTTTTTGAAATCATAACAATTCATCTGACATTAGAAGGTAGGTCTTCACATCTATGATTGCTTCATTTTTAGGGACTTCCATTAAGAAATGGTTGATTTTGGATAGGTAGATTTAGAAAACTCTCTAAATTAGGTGGCCAACATAACCATTATATGATCAAAAGAGTAATATGTTTATAAAAAACATCCATCCATGCATGCACGAATGTTTGAAAAATAAAAGATTAGAAACACATTTTATCGAGCTCAATCCATCCTGAATAAATTGTTTCACAGACCTAAAATACTTCCCCCAGCTAAGGAGGCATCAAATGTACCTTACTAATGTGGATATAACCACCGAATTTAGGAAGAAATTGAATATTAATAATCATATTATCCCCTAATGAATTCTCTTACCATTTCGGATTTATTCCCTACAATAACCGAAATACGGGAACCGCCCCCACGAAATAGAATCATCATCAGATATAAAGCTCATATTTGGAACTATCAACATTATAAACTTGTCATAACCCTTATACGATGATGATTATTCTCTAGAGCAAGATCTTCGAACCCATAAATAGGGAATGGGAGGCCATATTTGCAATAATTGAGGATATTTGGGAAAACATGAGTGTGGTTGTAGAGGCCCGAAGCCTGACGTACATAGACTTTACATTACTTTTGCGGAATACTTAGTACATAACAAAAACACACACACAAGGATCGTAATAGTTTAGTGTCTTTGGAAACTCGGAATAAAATCTTCTAATCATGGTGAAAGATCTTCAACATCTCCCATAAAGATCTTCCTTTTTTTTACCTAAAACCTTTCTTTATATCCTGGGGAAAAGAAAACATAAAAGGGTGAGCTCAAATGCTCAGTATGGGTAAACAAAAGAAATATCAATCACATCGTATTCATAAGAACATAACATTTTGGAAATCATAACCTGCAAAAGAGAGCATAATTTCATAACATGGGATAAATCATGGTAGTGAAATGAAATCATAACATAAAACATTACTCATTGTGGCATACACACATAATCATAGAGAATCATTTCTTGTTAGTCAAGCCTCATTGCCAAGACTATCTTAGTGGACAAAGTCCCTTTCTGAATCGAGTAATCCTCGTTTCAGTCCTGTTTCACTGAACCGGTATAACCTACCATTCCAGCCATGTCTATCTCATGAGATATAAAATCTTTACCCAATGCATTGGAGGGAGATATAGGTCCCACCCATCTCTTAATGAATCCTTTCTTATTTGTGCCACCAAATCATAAATCATACATCATTGCATAACCCATGTAATAAAAATGGGATTCTTAAACAACATGACATCATAAAACCATTCATATAATATAAAGGAATTCATAAACATAATTCCATCACAACATAGTCAAATCATTGTAAAAATATGGATAGAAACAGAACCCTTTATTATCTTAGATGAAAAATAATTTTGATAAAACACTTGAATTGAATTCTTGAGGAAAATATCCTTTTTTCTTCAAAATCAATTTCTTTTCACAAAACATCATGCAATTTTAAAAGAAAGAGATTTTATTGAAAATAGTCATGAAATATTTTGGAGGAAGGTTCATGAAAATAAGGCTTTATAAAACCGTAAAAATCCGTTCGTGCCGTATAAGTTAAAAAAAACATTCTTTGTACTTTTGTCGGGAAAGTCAAAAAGTACCTCGTACGAAAAACGACAAAATATTCCTTTCATTTCTTTTACTAAAAACTCACCGAAGGGTAAAAATGGATTTAAAAAATTGTAGGTGGATGGAAATAATATTACATATTGATGAAACATGGATGTGGATGATAAAATACACCCCAGTAAATGCCAAAGTATAAACAATCTCGGATAAAAATGAGATTGTGATATTTCCCTTACCTTAGGTCCGATTTGCTTCGTATGTGTCCGAACCTCCTGTATAATGATTTAAATAATGTCATTACAGAATCATATTCATTGTTATGATATCATATATGGTTCACTTATGACATTATATTAACCGTTCTTTTGTAAATTCCATGTTAAAGAAGCGTTTTGGGTAAAATCGTTTCATTTATCGTAGGTGTTTTGACTTGTTGTTCTTGACATCATTATTACTTATATCATGATTTACTTACTTCCAGAATATAAAATATGATTTATATATCATATATATTCAGTATATATATATATAATAGATAGATAAATAAAATGAAAAACACCGTTCATGGAGACGGTAGTCCGTACGTACGCATGAACGCTGTTTTTCTTTCCTTATTGTCTTGAATGGAAGTAAGTAGATGACATACATATATATATATATATACATAAATCCAGTATCATTATTATGTCATATATTTCATTAGTACTTATTATATATACTTTATAATCATTCATGAATGGTTAATCATTAAGAATGAATCTCATCGCGTCGTGGAGACGGTATTCCGTACGTACGCACGAGCGATGATATCATTTCCATAATTATTGAATTGAATTGGAGTGGATTATACAATATATCAGAATCAATATGATGTTGTAATAACTATGTATAGTTATTCTTTACACCATTATACCCATCCATGTAAGGTGGTGGTGGAAAATAGATTACACCACGGCGTGGAGACGGTATTTCGTACGTACGCACGCGCGGTGATTTCTTTTTCCGTAGGATGGATAGATGGTGAAATAGGGTTGTTTCATACTTATAATAACATATCAGTATATGAGTGATACTGATGTTATTACTTCATAATGAAACAACCTAAGAAGAAGAAGTGGAAGAAGAAATAAAGATGAAAGAATTGGTAACGGTAATTACCTCTTCTTTGAAGTGCCTCTTTGAGACCTCCTCTTAGGGCACTAAAATTGGTCTTTGAGGAAGACCAGAACCTCTAGGATGTTTCTAGGGAAGTGGAGAAGAGATTTTGGCAGGGGTTGGACGAGCTTGAGTGCTCAAATTGGTGTGAGGAGGAGGGGGAGGAGGTGCCCTTTTATAAGGGAGGAGAGGGGCACCTTAGGAATATCTCACAATATTATTTTATATTAAAGTCAAAATCGGTTTATAATGGCTCCAAAGGGTCTTATTTCGAAGATAAGGTAGGGATGGGTCGAAATCCTATCAACCAATAAGATTTAGACAAGTTTAGGGTATTATTTTAACCTTATCAATTAGATTTAACTCTAAGATAAATAATTTAACTTTTACCATGTCTTTTTGTTTTCTTTCACTATATGGTTAATAAACATACTATAACATGCCAAAAGAACCCCAAATTGTTTATTATTAATATATATATCCTTATCTAAGTCATTTGTTTGAACCTTATATTTTTAGGAATAAAATAACAATTAATAATATAATATTTGATTTAAAAACTATTTGGTGTCAATTTTGACACTATTTGATATATGATTTTTGTGAAAGTCATAACAGAATTATATGTTCGAACCAAGTTGATTAAATCAACATTAATATATCATAGTAACCTAGAAAATTAGTGGAATTCATAAAAAGTCTTAAATTACATTTATTTTGGTATTTATATTATCAATTATGTCAATATTTCATTAATAAGATGATTACTGCATCATCTTTGTGTCATAAATAAATTATATTATTTGATGTCTAAAAATTACAAATAAAGTACCATCATGTAGGAAATCTTTTTAGCTTTCTAATGAATATTTATAGTCGAATTGATCTTATGTATAACCCCATATTAAAAATGATTTACTTATTAAACTTTGATTTTAACTATTTTAACCCTTCTTTAAATAAATTAATAATAAATGTCCTAATCTAATCCAAGTGGGCCTAAATGGTCATATTTTATTCCTAAGTTTGTTTTTGGTCGAATTACACTTGTCCAATAGAATTAGGACATGTGTTAGGGTAATATTAATATCATATTTACCCTTAGTTACCCAATTTACTATTAACCGCGGTAAAAAAGTAAAAAGTTACTATTCACCAAAAATTATTTTCATCTCATTGAACCACATTTTAGTCCTTGATATTAACTGTGTGTCTCGGATTTTCGAAATTCCATTCACAAAAGCGGTAAAATTAAGTTTTATGAAAAAATCAGTTTTTAACCTACCACTTAGTGGTTTCACTATTCATCAAAAATTGAAGTTTTTCAGAAAAATGCCAAAATTTCATCCCAAGCTATATTTTATATTCCGAATTCAAAAATGAAGTCTATTTTACCAAATTCATAACATAAAAGTTGAATTAATTAATTTTATAATTAAATCCCGCTGTTAAAACAAATAGCGTGTTTTTAAGAAACAATATCTATCAAAAGATTGACACTTGTTTATGTCTAGTTTAAATGTGAAATTACATCCAATGACCAACATTGTATTAAATTTTAAAAATATATTCTAAATATACTTTAAAACCACTCAAATTAATGATTTATCACTATTAATTATTTCGATTAAAAAAGTTGTTTTTAATTATAATTTAGTAATTTTCACTATTCATCAGAATATGAAAGTTATCCGAAAAGTACCAAAATTTCACCTTAGGCTAAATTCGATACTCCGAATCCAAAAATAAAGTCCATTTTGAGAGTTAAAATTTCTAAAATTTAAAAAGTGGTTATTACTATTCATAACGGCTAGTTTTAATAATATTTTAATAGCATATCATTGTTTCGTGAAACTCAGGATTACGTACCACACACGCTATCGAGGAAGGTTGTGATTGCGTGTAATGCAAGGCAAGTCAAGGATGCGTGTTGTGCAAGCTCCTTTTGGTGTAGCGTATAACACAAGACATTAGTAATAAAAAAGAATATTTTTCATAAAATCTCGGGCTGTTACATTCTACCCCCCTTAAAATGAATTTCGCCCTCGAAATTCGTCGGGGTTATAAATGGTTTACTATTAGAAGGTTTCTTTAATAGAAACCCACATCGTAAAAGGGAATACCAAAACATGGCTTTAAAAACTAAAGTATGAAATGTAACGATTACCCAAATAAACTAATCACTGGGTTTCCACATAGGTGAAAATATGGATATGGAAGAGAAATCTAACCATCATGTTCTGATGGAGAGTGGTAGAGAACATGGCTATGGAAAAGCCAGTAATCACAAAGCCATAAATTTGTGACGATCTAGGGTACCATCTGATTCATCAGATATAAGGGCACTAGGACAACATTTTTGGTTTTCAAGATCAATTCCCTAAAGTTGAAGAATTTGAATTAGAATAAATACTTACATTATTTTGGTACAATCTCACTATTGTTCGTGCCTTGAACAATTTCCACTTCATCTCTTATATAAATGAAGTTGAATTTGTTATTCATGAAGTGTTAGCAGATCATGTGATAGAATGACGGGTCATTCCATCTGTCTCGAACAAAAGGTTAGCAAAAATTATATACATAAGTCGATCTATAGTGAGATTAATCATATATGGTTCCTAAAATGGACTTATACTTCATATATCATACTGCTTAATATAATAAAACTAGTTTCTTCTAAACAGGGACTTCATGTATGTCAGTGGTAGGCGATAAAGGCCAGTCGCACTTCGGTTGTGGGTTCGATTCCCACAGCCTTGTCCGAAGCGATGGGTTGTCGCCCGTCCTGCAGGTTGTCCTTTTTCTAAAACTATATTACTATAACATCCCATCAATAATATAGAGAAAACATCTATCCTTAAACAATACTAACTTGTGTCCAACATAATCCATTCCAATCTTTAGGCTTATCCATAATACTGCAGTCCACTCTCATAACATAGTGAAAACGATTTCCAGAGATTTAATACCATCGTTGATCCCCATATATCATAAGATTTATCTTGTTGGACACATTCCAAACATTCAAAGGCCTTAATCATATATTCTCTTGAAGAATGAATACCCATTGAACCTTAGTGAAATCATGAATACTATTAAAAGTTAACACTTTCCACATACCCAAAATCCAAAAACTCTATATACTCAAACCATAATATAGCCTTCTCCTTATATCAGTCATGAGCTCATGAATACTATCAAACATTTAATTTTCTCCTTATCCCTACATTATGCGCATATCATCTACATTCCAAAAATATCTGAATAACTTTCCATGGATACTGGTAACATTAATCATACACTTTCAAAACTCAAGGAAATACAATAGTGTAACAATCCTTAGATGTCTCGTTATTCCAACATTACACATGATAAACATGTAATCATTCCACTACATTCTTAAACCATTGTCCAAGATTCAACAATTCTTTCATCTCACATATCATTTGTAGTCTCTTCATCATCATCAACATAAATACTTCCCATACGCCCATACTGATTCTCTTCATGAGACTTTCCCTTAGGGCATTGGTTTGCATAATGCCCGTACATTCCACATTTAAAACATTTAACCATTGTTGATGTCGTAGCAATACCATTATCCTCATCCCTGGTGTTAACTAAACCTTTTCCTTTGCACTTACTGTCTTTGTGTCCTTCTTTTCCACACCCAAAGCATCTTCCAGTTCCTTTGAAACATTCTCCTTGATGCCTCTTCCCACATGAATTACATAGGGGAAATTTAACTTTCTTTCCTCTATGATCATCATGAAACTCCATCTTTCTCTTATTAGCCGAGTCAGGAAACTTACCAAATTTTAATTTATTGATCATATTATGAGATTGCTGATTCGGCATAATTATTTTTGGACTTCCAAATCCCATTTCATTATGAAGAATATCATTCCATTGTCCATCATATCCTCCATTATCGTGAATCATCTTGTTTCCAGCCATTTTCTAAAACCCAAAAAGAATAGTGTTAGAGGAAAAAATCATAATAAAGGGGGAGTAACTTCAATATCTAACATCTTAGGTTTAATCTAATATCGTTACCATAGTTCTAGGACTATATCCTATACGTATACTTATCCTTAGGGACATCCCTAGACATACCTTAGAAATATCTCTAGGAATCTCACTAACATTTTCGCATCCTAGTTTCCAAAGGTTGACTAAACCTTTCCTCTGATACCAACTGTAGAGGCCCGAAGCCTGACGTACATAGACTTTACATTACTTTTGCGGAATACTTAGTACATAAAAAAAACACACACACAAGGATCGTAATAGTTTAGTGTCTTTGAAAACTCGGAATAAAATCTTCTAATCGTGGTGAAAGATCTTCAACATCTCCCATAAAGATATTCCTTTTTTTTACCTAAAACCTTTCTTTATATCCTGGGGAAAAGAAAACATAAAAGGGTGAGCTCAAATGCTCAGTATGGGTAAACAAAAGAAATATCAATCACATCGTATTCATAAGAACATAACATTTTGGAAATCATAACCTGCAAAAGAGAGCATAATTTCATAACATGGGATAAATCATGGTAGTGAAATGAAATCATAACTTAAAACATTACTCATTGTGGCATACACACATAATCATAGAGAATCATTTCTTGTTAGTCAAGACTCATTGCCAAGACTATCTTAGTGGACAAAGTCCCTTTCTGAATCGAGTAATCCTCGTTTCAGTCCTGTTTCACTGAACCGGTATAACCTACCATTCCAGCCATGTCTATCTCATGAGATATAAAATCTTTACCCAATGAATTGGAGGGAGATATAGGTCCCACCCATCTCTTAATGAATCCTTTCTTATGTGTGCCACCAAATCAAAAATCATACATCATTGCATAACCCATGTAATAAAAATGGGATTCTTAAACAACATGACATCATAAAACCATTCATATAATATAAAGGAATTCATAAACATAATTCCATCACAACATAGTCAAATCATTGTAAAAATATGGATAGAAACAGAACCCTTTATTATCTTAGATGAAAAATAATTTTGATAAAACACTTGAATTGAATTCTTGAGGAAAATATCCTTTTTTCTTCAAAATCAATTTCTTTTCACAAAACATCATGCAATTTTAAAAGAAAGAGATTTTATTGAAAATAGTCATGAAATATTTTGGAGGAAGGTTCATGAAAATAAGGCTTTATAAAACCGTAAAAATCCGTTCGTGCCGTATAAGTTAAAAAAAACATTCTTTGTACTTTTGTCGGAAAAGTCAAAAAGTACCTCGTACGAAAAACGACAAAAGATTCCTTTCATTTCTTTTACTAAAAACTCACCGAAGGGTAAAAATGGATTTAAAAAATTGTAGGTGGATGGAAATAATATTACATATTGATGAAACATGGATGTGGATGATAAAATACACCCCAGTAAATGCCAAAGTATAAACAATCTCGGATAAAAATGAGATTGTGATATTTCCCTTACCTTAGGTCCGATTTGCTTCGTATGTGTCCGAACCTCCTGTATAATGATTTAAATAATGTCATTACAGAATCATATTCATTGTTATGATATCATATATGGTTCACTTATGACATTATATTACCCGTTCTTTTGTAAATTCCATGTTAAAGAAGCGTTTTGGGTAAAATCGTTTCATTTATCGTAGGTGTTTTGACTTGTTGTTCTTGACATCATTATTACTTATATCATGATTTACTTACTTCCAGAATATAAAATATGATTTATATATCATATATATTCAGTATATATATATAATAGATAGATAAATAAAATGAAAAACACCGTTCATGGAGACGGTAGTCCGTACGTACGCATGAACGCTGTTTTTCTTTCCTTATTTCTTGAATGGAAGTAAGTAGATGACATACATATATATATATATACATAAATCCAGTATCATTATTATGTCATATATTTCATTAGTACTTATTATATATACTTTATAATCATTCATGAATGGTTAATCATTAAGAATGAATCTCATCGCGTCGTGGAGACGGTATTCCGTACGTACGCACGAGCGATGATATCATTTCCATAATTATTGAATTGAATTGGAGTGGATTATACAATATATCAGAATCAATATGATGTTGTAATAACTATATATAGTTATTCTTTACACCATTATACCCATCCATGTAAGGTGGTGGTGGAAAATAGATTACACCACGGCGTGGAGACGGTATTTCGTACGTACGCACGCGCGGTGATTTCTTTTTCCGTAGGATGGATAGATGGTGAAATAGGGTTGTTTCATACTTATAATAACATATCAGTATATGAGTGATACTGATGTTATTACTTCATAATGAAACAACCTAAGAAGAAGAAGTGGAAGAAGAAATAAAGATGAAAGAATTGGTAACGGTAATTACCTCTTCTTTGAAGTGCCTCTTTGAGACCTCCTCTTAGGGCACTAAAATTGGTCTTTGAGGAAGACCAGAACCTCTAGGATGTTTCTAGGGAAGTGGAGAAGAGATTTTGGCAGGGGTTGGACGAGCTTGAGTGCTCAAATTGGTGTGAGGAGGAGGAGGAGGAGGTGCCCTTTTATAAGGGAGGAGAGGGGCACCTTAGGAATATCTCAAAATATTATTTTATATTAAAGTCAAAATCGGTTTATAATGGCTCCAAAGGGTCTTATTTCGAAGATAAGGTGGAGATGGGTCGAAATCCTATCAACCAATAAGATTTAGACAAGTTTAGGGTATTATTTTAACCTTATCAATTAGATTTAACTCTAAGTTAAATAATTTAACTTTTACCATGTCTTTTTGTTTTCTTTCACTATATGGTTAATAAACTTACTATAACATGCCAAACGAACCCCAAATTGTTTATTATTAATATATATATCCTTATCTAAGTCATTTGTTTGAACCTTATATTTTTAGGAATAAAATAACAATTAATAATATAATATTTGATTTAAAAACTATTTTGTGTCAATTTTGACACTATTTGATATATGATTTTTTTGAAAGTCATAACAGAATTATATGTTCGAACCAAGTTGATTAAATCAACATTAATATATCATAGTAACCTAGAAAATTAGTGGAATTCATAAAAAGTCTTAAATTACATTTATTTTGGTATTTATATTATCAATTATGTCAATATTTCATTAATAAGATGATTACTGCATCATCTTTGTGTCATAAATAAATTATATTATTTGATGTCTAAAAATTACAAATAAAGTACCATCATGTAGGAAAACTTTTTAGCTTTCTAATGAATATTTATAGTCGAATTGATCTTATGTATAACCCCATATTAAAAATGATTTACTTATTAAACTTTGATTTTAACTATTTTAACCCTTCTTTAAATAAATTAATAATAAATGTCCTAATCTAATCCAAGTGGGCCTAAATGGTCATATTTTATTCCTAAGTTTGTTTTTGGTCGAATTACACTTGTCCAATATAATTAGGACATGTGTTAGGGTAATATTAATATCATATTTACCCTTAGTTACCCAATTTACTATTAACCGCGGTAAAAAAGAAAAAAGTTACTATTCACCAAAAATTATTTTCATCTCATTGAACCACATTTTAGTCCTTGATATTAACCGTGTCTCTCGGATTTTCGAAATTCCATTCACAAAAGCGGTAAAATTAAGTTTTATGAAAAAATCAGTTTTTAACCTACCACTTAGTGGTTTCACTATTCATCAAAAATTGAAGTTTTTCAGAAAAATGCCAAAATTTCATCCCAAGCTATATTTCATATTCCGAATTCAAAAATGAAGTCTATTTTACCAAATTCATGACATAAAAGTTGAATTAATTAATTTTATAATTAAATCCCGCTGTTAAAACAAATAGCGTGTTTTTAAGAAACAATATCTATCAAAAGATTGACACTTGTTTATGTCTAGTTTAAATGTGAAATTACATCCAATGACCAACATTGTATTAAATTGTAAAAATATATTCTAAATATACTTTAAAACCACTCAAATTAATGATTTATCACTATTAATTATTTCGATTAAAAAAGTTGTTTTTAATTATAATTTAGTAATTTTCACTATTCATCAGAATATGAAAGTTATCCGAAAAGTACCAAAATTTCACCTTAGGCTAAATTCGATACTCCGAATCCAAAAATAAAGTCCATTTTGAGAGTTAAAATTTCTAAAATTTAAAAAGTGGTTATTACTATTCATAACGGCTAGTTTTAATAATATTTTAATAGCATATCATTGTTTCGTGAAACTCAGGATTACGTACCACACACGCTATCGAGGAAGGTTGTGATTGCGTGTAATGCAAGGCAAGTCAAGGATGCGTGTTGTGCAAGCTCCTTTTGGTGTAGCGTATAACACAAGACATTAGTAATAAAAAAGAATATTTTTCATAAAATCTCGGGCTGTTACATTCTACCCCCCTTAAAATGAATTTCGCCCTCGGAATTCGTCGGGGTTATAAATGGTTTACTATTAGAAAGTTTCTTTAATAGAAACCCACATCGTAAAAGGGAATACCAAAACATGGCTTTAAAAACTAAAGTATGAAATGTAACGATTACCCAAATAAACTAATCACTGGGTTTCCACATAGGTGAAAATATGGATATGGAAGAGAAATCTAACCATCATGTTCTGATGGAGAGTGGTAGAGAACATGGCTATGGAAAAGCCAGTAATCACAAAGCCATAAATTTGTGACGATCTAGGGTACCATCTGATTCATCAGATATAAGGGCACTAGGACAACATTTTTGGTTTTCAAGATCAATTCCCTAAAGTTGAAGAATTTGAATTAGAATAAATACTTACATTATTTTGGTACAATCTCACTATTGTTCGTGCCTTGAACAATTTCCACTTCATCTCTTATTTAAATGAAGTTGAATTTGTTATTCATGAAGTGTTAGCAGATCATGTGATAGAATGACGGGTCATTCCATCTGTCTCGAACAAAAGGTTAGCAAAAATTATATACATAAGTCGATCTATAGTGAGATTAATCATATATGGTTCCTAAAATGGACTTATACTTCATATATCATACTGCTTAATATAATAAAACTAGTTTCTTCTAAACAGGGACTTCATGTATGTCAGTGGTAGGCGATAAAGGCCAGTCCCACTTCGGTTGTGGGTTCGATTCCCACAGCCTTGTCCGAAGCGATGGGCTGTCGCCCGTCCTGCAGGTTGTCCTTTTTCTAAAACTATATTACTATAACATCCCATCAATAATATAGAGAAAACATCTATCCTTAAACAATACTAACTTGTGTCCAACATAATCCATTCCAATCTTTAGGCTTATCCATAATACTGCAGTCCACTCTCATAACATAGTGAAAACGATTTCCAGAGATTTAATACCATCGTTGATCCCCATATATCATAAGATTTATCTTGTTGGACACATTCCAAACATTCAAAGGCCTTAATCATGTATTCTCTTGAAGAATGAATACCCATTGAACCTTAGTGAAATCATGAATACTATTAAAAGTTAACACTTTCCACATACCCAAAATCCAAAAACTCTATATACTCAAACCATAATATAGCCTTCTCCTTATATCAGTCATGAGCTCATGAATACTATCAAACATTTAATTTTCTCCTTATCCCTACATTATGCACATATCATCTACATTCCAAAAATATCTGAATAAATTTCCATGGATACTGGTAACATTAATCATACACTTTCAAAACTCAAGGAAAGACAATAGTGTAACAATCCTTAGATGTCTCGTTATTCCAACATTACACATGATAAACATGTAATCATTCCACTACATTCTTAAACCATTGTCCAAGATTCAACAATTCTTTCATCTCACATATCATTTGTAGTCTCTTCATCATCATCAACATAAATACTTCCCATACGCCCATACTGATTCTCTTCATGAGACTTTCCCTTAGGGCATTGGTTTGCATAATGCCCGTACATTCCACATTTAAAACATTTAACCATTGTTGATGTCGTAGCAATACCATTATCCTCATCCCTCGTGTTAACTGAACCTTTTCCTTTGCACTTACTGTCTTTGTGTCCTTCTTTTCCACACCCAAAGCATCTTCCAGTTCCTTTGAAACATTCTCCTTGATGCCTCTTCCCACATGAATTACATAGGGGAAATTGAACTTTCTTTCCTCTATGATCATCATGAAACTCCATCTTTCTCTTATTAGCCGAGTCAGGAAACTTACCAAATTTTAATTTATTGATCATATTTTGAGATTGCTGATTCGGCATAATTATTTTTGGACTTCCAAATCCCATTTCATTATGTAGAATATCATTCCATTGTCCATCATATCCTCCATTATCGTGAATCATCTTGTTTCCAGCCATTTTCTAAAACCCAAAAAGAATAGTGTTAGAGGAAAAAATCATAATAAAGGGGGAGTAACTTCAATATCTAACATCTTAGGTTTAATCTAATATCGTTACCATAGTTCTAGGACTATATCCTATACGTATACTTATCCTTTGGGACATCTCTAGACATACCTTAGAAATATCTCTAGGAATCTCACTAACGTTTTCGCATCCTAGTTTCCAAAGGTTGACTAAACCTTTCCTCTGATACCAACTGTAGAGGCCCGAAGCCTGACGTACATAGACTTTACATTACTTTTGCGGAATACTTAGTACATAACAAAAACACACACACAAGGATCGTAATAGTTTAGTGTCTTTGGAAACTCGGAATAAAATCTTCTAATCGTGGTGAAAGATCTTCAACATCTCCCATAAAGATCTTCCTTTTTTTTTACCTAAAACCTTTCTTTATATCCTGGGGAAAAGAAAACATAAAAGGGTGAGATCAAATGCTCAGTATGGGTAAACAAAAGAAATATCAATCACATCGTATTCATAAGAACATAACATTTTGGAAATCATAACCTGCAAAAGAGAGCATAATTTCATAACATGGGATAAATCATGGTAGTGAAATGAAATGATAACTTAAAACATTACTCATTGTGGCATACACACATAATCATAGAGAATCATTTCTTGTTAGTCAAGACTCATTGCCAAGACTATCTTAGTGGACAAAGTCCCTTTCTGAATCGAGTAATCCTCGTTTCAGTCCTGTTTCACTGAACCGGTATAACCTACCATTCCAGCCATGTCTATCTCATGAGATATAAAATCTTTACCCAATGCATTGGAGGGAGATATAGGTCCCACCCATCTCTTAATGAATCCTTTCTTATGTGTGCCACCAAATCATAAATCATACATCATTGCATAACCCATGTAATAAAAATGGGATTCTTAAACAACATGACATCATAAAACCATTCATATAATATAAAGGAATTCATAAACATAATTCCATCACAACATAGTCAAATCATTGTAAAAATATGGATAGAAACAGAACCCTTTATTATCTTAGATGAAAAATAATTTTGATAAAACACTTGAATTGAATTCTTGAGGAAAATATCCTTTTTTCTTCAAAATCAATTTCTTTTCACAAAACATCATTCAATTTTAAAAGAAAGAGATTTTATTGAAAATAGTCATGAAATATTATGGAGGAAGGTTCATGAAAATAAGGCTTTATAAAACCGTAAAAATCCGTTCGTGCCGTATAAGTTAAAAAAAACATTCTTTGTACTTTTGTCGGAAAAGTCAAAAAGTACCTCGTACGAAAAACGACAAAAGATTCCTTTCAATTCTTTTACTAAAAACTCACCGAAGGGTAAAAATGGATTTAAAAAATTGTAGGTGGATGGAAATAATATTACATATTGATGAAACATGGATGTGGATGATAAAATACACCCCAGTAAATGCCAAAGTATAAACAATCTCGGATAAAAATGAGATTGTGATATTTCCCTTACCTTAGGTCCGATTTGCTTCGTATGTGTCCGAACCTCCTGTATAATGATTTAAATAATGTCATTACAGAATCATATTCATTGTTATGATATCATATATGGTTCAATTATGACATTATATTACCCGTTCTTTTGTAAATTCCATGTTAAAGAAGCGTTTTGGGTAAAATCGTTTCATTTATCGTAGGTGTTTTGACTTGTTGTTCTTGACATCATTATTACTTATATCATGATTTACTTACTTCCAGAATATAAAATATGATTTATATATCATATATATTCAGTATATATATATAATAGATAGATAAATAAAATGAAAAACACCGTTCATGGAGACGGTAGTCCGTACGTACGCATGAACGCTGTTTTTCTTTCCTTATTGTCTTGAATGGAAGTAAGTAGATGACATACATATATATATATATACATAAATCCAGTATCATTATTATGTCATATATTTCATTAGTACTTATTATATATACTTTATAATCATTCATGAATGGTTAATCATTAAGAATGAATCTCATCGCGTCGTGGAGACGGTATTCCGTACGTACGCACGAGCGATGATATCATTTCCATAATTATTGAATTGAATTGAAGTGGATTATACAATATATCAGAATCAATATGATGTTGTAATAACTATGTATAGTTATTCTTTACACCATTATACCCATCCATGTAAGCTGGTGGTGGAAAATAGATTACACCACGGCGTGGAGACGGTATTTCGTACGTACGCACGCGTGGTGATTTCTTTTTCCGTAGGATGGATAGATGGTGAAATAGGGTTGTTTCATACTTATAATAACATATCAGTATATGAGTGATACTGATGTTATTACTTCATAATGAAACAACCTAAGAAGAAGAAGTGGAAGAAGAAATAAAGATGAAAGAATTGGTAACGGTAATTACCTCTTGTTTGAAGTGCCTCTTTGAGACCTCCTCTTAGGGCACTAAAATTGGTCTTTGAGGAAGACCAGAACCTCTAGGATGTTTCTAGGGAAGTGGAGAAGAGATTTCGGCAGGGGTTGGACGAGCTTGAGTGCTCAAATTGGTGTGAGGAGGAGGGGGAGGAGGTGCCCTTTTATAAGGGAGGAGAGGGGCACCTTAGGAATATCTCAAAATATTATTTTATATTAAAGTCAAAATCGGTTTATAATGGCTCAAAAGGGTCTTATTTCAAAGATAAGGTGGGTATGGGTCGAAATCCTATCAACCAATAAGATTTAGACAAGTTTAGGGTATTATTTTAACCTTATCAATTAGATTTAACTCTAAGTTAAATAATTTAACTTTTACCATGTCTTTTTGTTTTCTTTCACTATATGGTTAATAAACTTACTATAACATGCCAAACGAACCCCAAATTGTTTATTATTAATATATATATCCTTATCTAAGTCATTTGTTTGAACCTTATATTTTTAGGAATAAAATAACAATTAATAATATAATATTTGATTTAAAAACTATTTTGTGTCAATTTTGACACTATTTGATATATGATTTTTGTGAAAGTCATAACAGAATTATATGTTCGAACCAAGTTGCTTAAATCAACATTAATATATCATAGTAACCTAGAAAATTAGTGGAATTCATAAAAAGTCTTAAATTACATTTATTTTGGTATTTATATTATCAATTATGTCAATATTTCATTAATAAGATGATTACTACATCATCTTTGTGTCATAAATAAATTATATTATTTGATGTCTAAAAATTACAAATAAAGTACCATCATGTAGGAAATCTTTTTAGCTTTCTAATGAATATTTATAGTCGAATTGATCTTATGTATAACCCCATATTAAAAATGATTTACTTATTAAACTTTGATTTTAACTATTTTAACCCTTCTTTAAATAAATTAATAATAAATGTCCTAATCTAATCCAAGTGGGCCTAAATGGTCATATTTTATTCCTAAGTTTGTTTTTGGTCGAATTACACTTGTCCAATAGAATTAGGACATGTGTTAGGGTAATATTAATATCATATTTACCCTTAGTTACCCAATTTACTATTAACCGCGGTAAAAAAGTAAAAAGTTACTATTCACCAAAAATTATTTTCTTCTCATTGAACCACATTTTAGTCCTTGATATTAACCGTGTCTCTCGGATTTTCGAAATTCCATTCACAAAAGCGGTAAAATTAAGTTTTATGAAAAAATCAGTTTTTAACCTACCACTTAGTGGTTTCACTATTCATCAAAAATTGAAGTTTTTCAGAAAAATGCCAAAATTTCATCCCAAGCTAGATTTCATATTCCGAATTCAAAAATGAAGTCTATTTTACCAAATTCATAACATAAAAGTTGAATTAATTAATTTTATAATTAAATCCCGCTGTTAAAACAAATAGCGTGTTTTTAAGAAACAATATCTATCAAAAGATTGACACTTGTTTATGTCTAGTTTAAATGTGAAATTACATCCAATGACCAACATTGTATTAAATTGTAAAAATATATTCTAAATATACTTTAAAACCACTCAAATTAATGATTTATCACTATTAATTATTTCGATTAAAAAAGTTGTTTTTAATTATAATTTAGTAATTTTCACTATTCATCAGAATATGAAAGTTATCCGAAAAGTACCAAAATTTCACCTTAGGCTAAATTCGATACTCCGAATCCAAAAATAAAGTCCATTTTGAGATTTAAAATTTCTAAAATTTAAAAAGTGGTTATTACTATTCATAACGGCTAGTTTTAATAATATTTTAATAGCATATCATTGTTTCGTGAAACTCAGGATTACGTACCACACATGCTATCGAGGAAGGTTGTGATTGCGTGTAATGCAAGGCAAGTCAAGGATGCGTGTTGTGCAAGCTCCTTTTGGTGTAGCGTATAACACAAGACATTAGTAATAAAAAAGAATATTTTTCATAAAATCTCGGGCTGTTACAGTGGTCGGTCATAATATTTTGGTCACGTCCCCATGGAGAATACATATGCAGCAGAGCCTTGTGTGAAAGCACTACAATGAAACCAAATGGGGAAAAGGGTACCTCATAACCCTATAGTAGTCTTCTACAAAAATCTTTCTTGCAAGACCACCTAGATGGGGTTCAATTCGATCAACCCAACAAATGGGTAAAGCTGACTTGACCTACACCCCCGGTAGTATATATTCCCTCGAATTCTCCATAGGCACTTGGCTTGTCCACCTCAAATTCCCCGGATCCTGAAACACATGCCCAAGAGTATCCCCATATAGGGAATTACAGACCCTCTAACACATAAGTATGAAATTTTGAAACATTTTTTCTTTTTCCTAGACAATCTCTAAATCCTCATTGCACAACTTCATTTAATAGAACTAGGGTAAGCACTTGTCGAAGCCTTCCCACGACCACCAGAGTTTGATAAAAAATTCATTTTATCTGAGTTATATCGAGTGGATTTTTTCACTATAATGTGATTTAACCTTCTCATTCACTATTCAATATCAAGAAGTGGTCGTATAATGGATCATTATATCCCTATGTGTCTCAGGCAGGCTCAATATTGTCAATGTCCAAAGGCTTGTGATTTATAATGGGTTTGGAATCAATCCCATCCAAGTATTAACCATATGAAATTTGGGACATGGAGATATGGACTTATGTTATAAAAATATAACCACTAAATGGTACGATAAGAATGAGAAAAGATCCATTGGGAAGATTAATATCAAAGATCAATTTGGGGACCTCACATCTGATACTGAGATTATGGTTGTCCAATAAGACGCTGCATTCAATTTCCTACTTGGAAGGACCTATCACCATAACCAATTAGTGGTACCATCAATATTTCATTAATTCATGATGTACCCCATTAATGTAAAATTCATAATATTACATGGTGACAATTCCACAATAATGACTATAAGACTCATATATGTCGAAGCATATTTCTAAAATAAAGGAAGCAAGAAACCAGTGGAAGATGAAAACATGAATGTATAATCCCCCAATGTCTTGGAGACCACCCCTATGAGTCCTTTGAGTATACCCGAAAATGACTATTTGATCCCAAAAATATGGTCACACTAAAATATCTAGTCCCAAAAACCCAAACCCCTCTTGTCCTTAGTGATGGTGTAAAAAATCAACCACTTACAACGCCTCTCTGTAATGGCTCTATCAGTAAACGATAATGTGTTATCTCCCAATACATATACTCACCCCAATATTAATGGGGAGGACCCCTGATTTATATATTCTCCTAAAAGTATCTCCATAGACTTGGAGAATCAATAATATAAAAATGATAATAGGAACACGACCCATCATTTAAGGAAGGGGTTTTCACTAAAATAGATGAGCTATGGTAGATAAATTTGGGAACATAAGAAGACTCATATCCATCTACGATTAGTGCTTCCATGCCCCCAAAGATCAAGAGATGAAAAATTATTTTATAAAGAAAGACCAATATTTATTTGTTTGAAACTATATTGAAATCCCGAAACTGAATCCAGATGTGGCTATACACCATCTTGGTCTACCCGATCAGCATCAAGGATTCAAGCAAGTTTCCAAGGGGATACTCTCTTATCATACCACCAATTTAGAGGTGGAAGACGAAAATTTTAAAAAATCCATCCTCATTGGAGAATCACAATATCTATGATGTATTTCCTACATCATCCTCATCATGTAAATGTATGGGATGATTATGGTCTGTATTGACTTCGGTGACCTTAATCAGTATTTCTATCAAGTAGAATTCCCATTATCGATTACATAACTCTTGATCAACACAACTACTAGATTCCAATACCATTCAATTTTGGATAGGTACTCAGGGTACAATGTAGATCATGTTGGCCCTAAAGATGAAGAAGAAACTGCCTTCAGATCACCTCATAGGATCTTCTACTATCAGGTCATGACATTTGGATTAAAGACCATAAAAACTATATATCAGCAATAAATGCATAAAATAAGTAAGAAATTCGAGGGGAGGATATCCATGTGTCATGATTAATATATAGTTGTTAAATATCGGCAGTGAAGTGATCGCTTCGCAAACCATCGTAAAATTTTACATAGGTTTCAATAGCACAGTCTAAATATGAATCCACTGAAATGTGCTTTCAGGGTAACATCATGAATATCCCTTGGATTTTTGGTCTTCCACAGTGACAAGATGTTGACCCATAAAAGACCATTTTCTTTTTAACAATGTATCCCTGTATAAATCTCAAACATCTATGGGGGTTCCATGGTATCATACCCTATCTTCAACCTAGATGTCAAATATTTCCCCTTCACCAGTCTAATGAATAAAGGAATCACCTATTGATGGGATGATGCTTCCAAAAATCTGTCGAACGATGCATGAACTACCTACTACATCAATCGGTTCTGATGCCTTTCTTGGAAGGGATGCCACTCATCATATATATGCAGCTTTATAATTCTCACTAGGTTCCCTCCTCACATAGAAAAAGGATGCATGGAGTTAGAATATCAATATTAACTCATCCAGATGATACTACGTACCAAGACTAGATATTATGATGTCAATAAGAACATCCTTTCACTGATTTTTATAGTGAAAAACTTGAGTCATTTCTAACAACACTTTAAAGTCCATATGGTCTATTTTATTGATCCGATCAAGTATATCCATGGTTGTTATATATTTATTGGGATGTGGTACCAATGGGTTTTCATTCTATAGTAATATGACAATCATTTCATATCATAGAAGTCAGTGAAACGAGAAGCCCGGGATGGTTTTCTCACATGCATCCTTCCACAAAAAATACACCCGAAGATACTCAGTTCCCATATGTGGAGGTCTTCTCTTCCCATGAAACTCCCATGATATGGGAGATGTACTTTGATTGTGCCTCCTATATTCTTTTGGTTTATTAATGGAAAATAAGAATGATTTATTTTTTATGGGATAAAGTAGGAATTAAATATTCAAAGGTGAAAGTGTAGTTAACATAGAAATTCCACTAGTCCCTCCCAATTAGAGGTGATGGGACACACCTCATCCGGTCTGGGTAATCAACTATGGTCCTTGAACTCCTTCCCCAAAATAGGTTTTCAACCCTATTTTATAAAAACACATTATTTACCAAGGTTACTTCTTAGGATGATGTTATTTACATGTTCCTCATTTCAACTTTTGAATTTTTGGAAGCCGCATCACTCTTTGACATATCCTTATTAGGTTGGTTTCGAAACTATCATATATCATTTGAATCATTCAAAAGGGGGTTCTCAAATCATTTTGTTTTTATGATTTTGTGACTTTAGATATCTAGGATTCACATAATTTTTTGATTTGAATCATGGTTGAGGTTGTGATGATCTTGTCCTATTATGAAGCTCTATGTGTCTTTAATGGATTTTGGTTCACATTATTCTGATCTTACATTGATTTCCATTTGACGAAGGACCCTCCAAACTTGGAAAAAGGAATTTTCTTACTTTTTTTGTCTATTACATTTCCAAGTATATAAATCATTACTATTCATAACAATTTTTATGGTTTATTATTTTGTTTTTATATTAAGACTAATAAATTCTTACATTCAATTTCTCCTTAAATTTGCATTGATGTGTATGTCTCAATGCCCCCAATTGGTTCTAATTTGATTGATAATAAAGTAGGGTATTGTCATAAAAAATATTATTTTTGAGTACTAAATTTATTTATATTCCTCACGTAATCATTTGTTACATCACATACAATATTATCAATGTGATTCTATGCATGGAGCATCATGGAATTTTCCCTCGACTAAGGATGTTTTGGTTGGAGTCAATTATATTCTTTATTCAACCATAAATATAATAATTAATTTAAATTAAATAAAGGTTTTTATAGAATACGAATTTATCAAAAAAATGATAGAAATATGTATTCTCATATACAAGTTGGGTTCATGAAAATTACTTTCATGAATGGTCATTCTAGTTCTATTCTGATACAGTGGGTCTCATTAGTTGTAAATATGGTATATACCCAATTCGATGATCTGGTTATTACTTATATATTTTTTAGATTCAAAAGAGAATGTTTTTACCCCAAGACTGATATAAATTACTATAATTATTCATATTAATTAGTTGAAAATGAGTCAAATATATATGCTAGTGTTTAAAAAAACCATCAAGATCAAAACAGTTAGAAACATTTATATGAATATATTTAAACCTCAATTCATTATAAAAAAATAGTTTCTTTATTGGGTGGTAGGGATAGTTTTGAATTTATACATAGTGATTTTAATTAAATTCCAAGAATATATTGTTCATCTTTCTTAGTATGAGGTACAAATCCTAGTAGATATATTTTTGAAATGATGTGTTACAACTAGAATTCCATTTATGAAACCCATTAAAAATTTGATCATGAGAAAATGTTTCAAAATATAAAAGTATTTAAAATGGATGATGAGGAGTGGAAGATTTTGAATCCTCGGATGATGAAACATCAAGCCCATGATAATAGGGAGGATATAGAGGAAAAGTCAACCTTTCAATTAGAAATGAGGTACTTTTTATGGAATATATAGATTTTGAGGTTAGAAAAAATTGATCATTTCAGGGGTTAAATTGAGGTTAAAAATATCATTTTAACATCTTTTTATTTTTATTATTTTTTTGGCTATATAGTCAGATAATCTGTGTAAAAAAAATATATCATAATATGTATCCCATAATTACAAGGTATAGACACATGTTATTGTAAACCATGAACCTACAATGTGGAAGATAGTGTCCAAAAACTTATAGGACTATACGGTTTAACCAAACCCTTCCTAAACCATACTCCAACCTATAAACCCATATTTTATAGAATATTGTTACTTGGTTATTATTAATAGTTTCTCTGAAACATGTTCTAATTGTGAAATCTTAAAAAAATCTATAAAACCAATGAAAATTATTCAAAACCTTACAAAACCCACCCCATATTATGTACATCATGAAATTAAATAACCAAACTAGTAAATACCAAACATTTGGGGTGAAAAATTCTTCCTACCATTGGTCTTTCTGTCATTGTAATGTTAGAGGATTGTGGTTTCATGGAAAATATGATTCCACTATGTTTTATTAAATGAATCCATATCCCAAGTCTCTTAATGAACATTCTAGGCTACTATATTGCACATACTAAGATGATACATCTACCTCATAAAATCTTATCTTCACTATCAAGAAATTGAATGAAGGTGTTACTAAATATAGTTTCTAGATCAAGAATAACCCACTCCCATGTAATAATAACAATATGGATTGAAATTTACAAATTTAGTTGATATATATATAAAACATCATGAAATGGGATCAATCATGGTGGTAGTGGTAGTCAATAATAATAGAAATTAATATTTTTAACACTCTCAAATGATCTAACATAATGAGGAGCTAGATTCCATTGATTACCTAGATAATTATTCCCAAAAGAAGGAGACACATTATAGAAAACATGTCACCCATTTTAAAATTCAAATGAAAATGTTGAGGTTAAAAATAAGATTTCTAATAGATTGGGGGTGTTTCCATACCTTTCATAACCTGTTTGATCTTCTAAGTAGTCTCATATAGAATACATAGTAAGGAAAGAAATGTTTTTCTATCCTCTACCCAAAAATGTAAACATCAACATAGTTTTTTGTATAATTAGTTATGTAGATCCCTGTTTATTCAGTATTCTAGAATATTTCTATACTATAAATACACCCATGGGAAGTGGTATTTCCATGATATCTTATAGTTTATTACACATTCAATGAGCTTGTTATCTTGGGAATAGACACTATGTAATGATATCCAATCAACTTGAGGATTGTATGTTGGGCTCATGGATAACAGGGATCCATTTTTCCATTTTAAAGATCATTTAAATGAGGAGGTAAATCTATAATATTTCTCAATTTTGATAAATATTCTTACACCATGAAATATTACCACATCTTAAATATATTGTTTTTCAGATTTATCTATTGATTTAATATCTAATAATTGAATTTAATGTATCCAAATTGTTATTTAGTCTATAATCACTTAAATGTAATTACTCTTTTTAATAATCCTTGATAAATAGGGAAAATTTCAATAGATAATTTCTCCATATCCCATATAGGTATATATTATGATTAAACTGGTTCTTCCAGTTGATGTTGTTTTTTACCCATTTAAATATAAGATACTACATAACTTATTATTCATCTTTTTTCATTATAATAGGCTATTAAAAATGGTTCTCTATTTCTTTATACATTTTCTAAATACTTATATTGACATATTACATTTAATGATATTAACCATGATAGATCTATTCCTCATAGTAAAATATTATATTAATCAATTTTAAAAAACGAAATACATAATTTGGGTATGTTGTCCACACATAAAAGAACAACTCACAGTTTAATGTGTTATAAAACATATGTTAATTGGGACCTAACCACTGGACCTCTATTAGTTATTCTTCCAAGAAGAATATAATATTTTCAATAAGATAGATACTCTCGAGATTCAAGGGTCATGGCATCAACAATATGAACGTTCCTATAGTATCTCCACCATTAAAGGAGGATTTTTACATCTCAGTCCATTGGGTGAATTTATAGAGTTCCTTCATCTATTTCACCAACCATTATTTTCTTATACTCATTCTATAAATAATGTGGTGACTTAAGGAAACATTTTGTGATAATTTTATCTCAATGATTCCAATTAACTCTCAATATTTTAGGTATGAATCAAATACATTTTTTGTATCTTTGGTTGCTCATTTTTTCATGTTTTATTTTTCAGTTAATTAGTTGAATCGTGTGTTTGTTTATATTAGGAGTCATATGATTGAGAAATTTTATTTTTCCAGGATTTTAACTATAATCTAATTTAATTTTTGGTTGGGGATGATTTGATATTTTCCTAGTCTAAATATCTTCACATCATCAAAGGGTTAGTATTATTATTATATTAATGGTAATTTTATTTAAATTTGAATTGAGATCATCCTACTATTAATATATAGTTTTTATTCCCTAGCTTACTAATACATTTTAGAAGCTATAATTCCTTAATATTCTCATAAATATTTTTGGTTGTATAGTGTTTATTCATATATGGACCCTTTCACTCTACCACACTATTACTACAAGGATATTCATTTATGTTCATTTAAAAAATACATCAGTGAATTGTATTCGTATTGATATTGATGTAAATTATTATCATAAGATAATATTTTCCATTGATTCATGGGTTGTTTTCTGTTTTTCCCATTATTTAGTTCATTCCAAACAATTTTTCCAATAAAAATATATACGGGACGATTTTCACGAATATCCATATATAATGTATGTTCATTATAGTTCCTACTAAAATCGTTACTCAACCGAGATTATATAATTTAAATAAATTTATTCCAAGAATTTTACATAATGAGAAGCCATAGCTATATAAGAAAATATGGTTATTCTTAAATATATACTATATTTAAATCATTGATTTTTGGCATTTCAATACAATTATATTTTGATAATGGGGGTAACATCATCTATGAAGATAGAGTGTGTTCAATATCATAATCATGATATTTGTGATAAATTATTTAGCATGAGAATAGATATTAGAGGCCTCAGTGATAATTTTATGATCTGTAATGAATTATTTAAAGAATCGACAAATGACTATAATATATATATATATATATGGGAGTGGTTGAAAATTTTATTATGCCTCTAAATAATGATCACCCTTCATATATAGCTATAGTGACTTCAATTCCTTCAATAGAAAATAGCTTTCCTATGGTGGCATTAGAGCAAATTTTGACTTTACAATCATTAACTTCACATGATGGTCAAAATAGAACTAAACATCATGCCTTGGAAGGAGGTATTAATCATTATAGATAATATATTTAAGAGTAGTGTTATAACCAAAATTCTATGTAGTGAACTCATTCAAAAATTTGTGTTACGAAAAAGATTTAAAATATACCTAAAGGGACAAAATGATAATGTGTGGTGGAAGATTGTACAGACTATGAAGATAAATCATCAGGATAGTGAGGATGTGAAGGATTTAAATGAAATATCATTACTTATATGTGAATGTGAATAAGGTATTATAGTAGATGTATTTTTAGCTAAATAAATGGTACTAATTTTCCTTTTCATACATTCTCTGACGGTAAGAAAGAGACATATGATAAAGAGTATTTTTATTTATGTTCATAAAATCGAAGAAATTGTCATTTTATTTGATTGTGTATATATTATAAAATGGAAAAAAGTACTTAAAAACAATGAATATTATGTGATACCTAAATTGATTATTACATGATGATAATATAAGGGTATTGTGTCCATAGAACATGGTTTGTCATGCTATATGGCTATAGATTATCCTGAGAAGTATAAGGGAAACAAAAAAATTAAAAATGATTATGGATTTTAAAAGAATGGGAAAGAAATCAGGACACCTTATTTCACTTAAATATTCGACATATCATGTATAAAAACAATCATGGTGCCTATAAAAATTAGGTCTCAATAATCATACATCATTATTGGGATGATCAATTCCAGTTATTAATAATATGGAGTATAGGTATGAAGAATTAATAATGAATTTAATTCAACTCCCACCATGGACTTACACATGTAAAACATGGTAGAGATGATGGGAATGAAATTTATGATTGATATATTATAAAAAAATTGTAAAGATACACAATATAGTGATAAAAGTAATTTGTAATTCATAGAAACAAATAAAAAATTAACTCCCAAGAATTTATTTTTTCTTTGTCTATAAAATAAAGTAATTGTTAATTTAGATTTGTAGGCCATATAGAACATAGAATATGTACTATGGATTTAATAAAATATTACTTGGAGTGGAGTAATATTTTTACTAATTATATTCTATAGAGGGAACATGAGTATTATATTTTTGGGTTAGTTTAAAATGGGTAATTATTTTTCCTAGATATTCAAACATCTACAATTTTTTATAATTTGTTCAAGTTTTCACATAACCATTGAAAGTGAATTCTTTATTGAAAGAAAATCTAAATTTAATTATCAATGATTTTTTAACTATTTTAGGATTCTGGGTGACTAAAAAGAATACACTAAAATCATTTCTCTTAATACAATACTAAACCATTTCTTTGATGACACTAAATATTTTCCACTAATGTGGGGATTCTTTGACAACTTGATTATATAAATTACAAATTAATGCATAAGTAAATAATTTTTTTTATCGAGCATATAAACTAATTCAAAATCAAATTTTGGCGGTCTTTTCTCTAAATTAGTTTCGAATTGATCAAATATATTTGTGGAAAAATGGTCTTCAAACTTTTTTGATTAGTGAAAACCATAAATTGGTCATAAAAGAGATATTTTGGCCTTGATTTTAACATTTTTAACACCATAGAAAATTCCTATTCTTACGTTGGGGAGTTCCTTTCATGTTCCCACATTTATTATAAGCCATTAGTTATGAAATGATCTCTCAAAAATATATCTCGTTCTAATATACATCTATACAAAAAATAATATAAAATTTATCCCCCATATATTTATATAAATATAAGTATATCTAATAAGGAAATTTGACCCCTAATCTCATAAAAAGATACATGTCCATCATTATTCAATTATAATGGGAAACTATTATTATTTAATGAATTAATTATAGAAGCCAATAATGATATATCATGGAAAATTTGATGATAATATCTTATTAATCCATGAAACATTAAAACCATGAGGACATTATGGGGTGTCTCTTAAGAGATTATGACCACAATATTATCAATTTTAATCAATAATCCTTTTTCCGAAAAATAAAATACATAAGAAATCATATTTCCATATGTAGAAAATACTTTAAAAAAAATCATTGAGAAGGGGGTCATTAAATGTTATCTAAAAAATTCCCAAGATCCTTTCATGGTCACCCCTAATTAAAGAGTAAATTAATATTTCATCAATGTGTATTAAAATAAAATAATCCGGATAAATTTGAAATATATGGTTCATAAATTTGATGGATATTGCAAGATATTTTTTAAAAATAAAATTACTAGCTATATACTCATTGTGACTCTGGAAGATTCTAAAGGCAGTATTTGGAATTTCCACCATCTTGACCTAGAGATAGTTTTACATTTATTTTATTCCAATTTAAAAAAACACTTCGATACCTTAAATTATTCAAATAATTCATGAATTAAAAGTAGTGGATGATGTTTTTAAATCATACCATGATACAATTTATGATTATGAGTACAAGGTATAAGAGTACGATACACCTTATATAAAAATAAAATCATTGTAGGGTAAGGTGAGTTTTTATTTTAATAAATTCCTTTCCTTATAACTCCTCCTACTACACCTTCAGAAAATATAATTCTATTCTATTCATTATAAAGTTCTCACAATAAATATTACTCATTACATGGCATAGTTTAGTCGGTAAATCCACGTCTCTTTTAGGTTCTAGTCTAGTTTAATTTCTCACGAATACATTAGATTATTTAACTACTTGGTATCGAATATCACTAATCTTGGTTACATAAATAAAACCCGGTGTTACTATTTCTAAATGTCGATATATTGTGTTAATATTTTTTTTCAAAAATATCATCCCCTCCTTCATTCGTGTCTTTTTACCATTTAAAATTATGAATGAATACATTTAGTTATGTGATTGTAACTAATTGAATAATACATAAATATAATACTTGACTAATAATAACCTTACCATTCCCAATATCATATCAAAATTTTATATCCCCATGATAGTGAAATTGCATAAAAACTCTATTATATTAATTTTAACTAAGTATTTTGAGAACATAAACACCATTCAATCACTTTTCCTGATAGTATTCTTGATTTTTATGATGGGAGGTACCATTTTAACATAAAACCACATTTGATTTTCCATATAGAAGAAATAATATAAGGGTGATTTCCCATATCTTACAATACATGAATCATTACACAATTAATATTCATAATAATTTTCACCGCTGATGGACAGGGTTCTTCATTTTCCAATGCCTTCTCGACCCTAAAATGTTATTGATCATCCCCTTATGGATTATTCATTTTCCTATGATGAGATATTGAATGGTGAAATATCATAGTGTTCCTGAAAACTCGTTGACTAAATTGATTTAAAGGGTAATATTTTCTATGAGGATATTGTCTCGATTAGACATTAGAGGCCTACAATCGATCCGAATGATTCCATTTATTAATAACTGAAGGATTTCAATAATAAAATTAAAGATGTCCCATTTGGAAACATCTCTACTGATCTCAATATGGTTTTATAAAACTATTTATAACTAGTCAAAAGTAATACAATGTACGTAACACCTTTTTTTACTATGACATGGAAGAAAAGAAACCAACCCCCTTTATTGGTTATCTAATTCTGTCATTCCATGTGATTTTCTATACATTCAATTCTTATTTCCACTACTACAGTTTCAACATGTTAATCAACGAATAAAGGATTTCACTCTCCTATGGCTACATAAATATTTTTTCTACCACCTTATCCATATTCATAAAACTCGGTGTAATTAT
The DNA here is from genome assembly GCA_963277665.1 of Viscum album. Taxonomy (NCBI): domain Eukaryota; kingdom Viridiplantae; phylum Streptophyta; class Magnoliopsida; order Santalales; family Viscaceae; genus Viscum; species Viscum album. The sequence goes on from OY728163.1 coordinate 13,704,415, forward strand.
TGAAAAAATAACCCTATTTCTGTCAATTTTATGGTATATACCCAACTCATACATTCATACCTTGAGTGATTCACTAAACACCATATGTTACGAAATGTTATAAAGGTTGGTACACTATGATCCATATAAAATAACTGATATATCTCATTTATTAAGATCAAATAAGTTTATTATCTTTAATACTGAGGTTTGCAGATTGAATTTTACTATTCAATAATGCATTAAAACATTATCATATAAGGCCCTAATCAGTCTTAGATTTGATAGTTATATCTCATAATTTTAATCAATGTCATTGATGATTTAAATTACTATCATCATTTTTATTCCAATTATATTCATTATGTAAATTGAATATATGTTTTACTCTTTCTATCCATGCCTCTCCATATTTTGGTCCTGAGTCACCCTAAATGTTTGTTCAGTTTTTCCTTCGATATTTCAATGAATGATCACATAAAAGGGTTCTTTAGTTTAATTTTTTTTCTAACACCTTTAAATATTCCATAATTCTTATTATGATTTACTGATTTAATTTTGGTTTGGGGGGATCCAAATTTCATTATGGCACCTTCTCACCAATTTAAAGATCTCCTAACTGGTGAATGTTTCTTATAGTCATATTAAAGATAAATGGTCAGTCAACACATAACCGTTTAGTTATACACATTCATATATATAATATCATAATAATTGAGATCCTAAAATATAGATTCAAAAAATATGATCTAGGAAATTTCATTAAAATGATGATTTTCTAGTGGTAATTCTCTTTAATAATACGTGATACCTAACACTCACCGAATAACCCATGAAAATTTAGTAAAAACACTCATAGAAGTGATTTTTCACACTTTGAAGTTCTTAATATTAAATCAACATGAAATTTAGAGTAATTAGTTAGTAAAATATTTTTATACCAATTATATTATTTCTCAAAAAATATAATCATCATACTTATCATCCCAACTAAAAGATCATAAAAAAATAATACAATTTTTTAACATCCTAAAATTAATTAAATGAATTGGATATGATCAAAATTACAATATCCATAGGTGAATTTCCCAGATAAAAATGGTTAGAAACATCATAGGGTTTTATAATATCATTGGAGAATGATATACCTTTACATATGGCACAAAATATGGAATAAAACCCACTAAAATATATAAATATTATACAAGTAAAACCAGAAAACTCAAATAGCATAACATAAATTTCACAAGAATAAAAATCAATTTCGTGATAAAAAAACTACATATATCTGCATGGCTCAAAATAGAAAATAGAAACTAAATTTCCAATTTTAGAACTCCACAAAGCTCCACTGCATGGATATCTCAGATATCCAATCACCATATCCCATGATTGTAACATAAAAATTCCCTAATAAGTAAGTAAGAGATCCTATAGTTATATTAATCCTAAAGAAGAAAATATTCATTTGATCCAAGATTCATATGTGTGGTGTGACTGTAAAACCAAATAACAAATCACTCAAATACATCTCAGACAACATTAAAGAAATAAGAATCTATATCATATTATATATAAAATATGAGTGAATTATAAAACCAGTGAAGAATAAATAAATATATATATAGTGTAAATAACTCAAACAAAAACACACTCTCATTCCATAAACTCATGTACAAACAAAATGCACCAAACCCTACCCTCTGGTTGACACAAAATCATCCTAGATGCATGAAAAATTTAATGGTTCCTCTGAATGACCCAAAATATTGAGATGAACAAAAAATCTCTTGAAAAACGTCTACATTTGGGGGTAAAATTTGGTGTACCTAATGTTTCATACAAAAGAAGTCTAAACTAATATGGACCTTTTAAGATAGCTCATGAACACTTATTTACCAACTAAAAATTCATGATAGAAACCCCAATCATTATTTTTTCAAATCCAAATATCACTTATGAAATTTCTCAAACATGTTTCAGGTGTAACCAATAACCAATTTCTTCATATTTTAATGAAAAATCATATATATATATATCCCTTGAATGATTTCCTTGTATTTTCCAAAAAACATCATAATCAATTAAAAGAGTTATTTTTTCTAGTAAAGATCAGATTATATGAGAACAAACTTACCTCATCCCTATTTTTTATAAGAAATCACCACACACTATCATAGATCATGGATTATATAACCCCAATATTATGGTTTATAACAAAATCCACATAAAAACATACCCTTAATATATAAACTATGTATGAAGTCCCTAGAATAGTGTTCCTCCGAAAATAAATTGTTTTCGTAAGAGTGGATAAGTATATATATGAGCTATAATATTGATATATTGGTCAAACATTTCTAGATTGAAGGAGATTGAGCTGTAGAGTTAATAGAATCTTTATAACCACAAGGGGAACACACTAGTGTAAGAATGAAATTAATAATGGAATAAATAATAAATTTAGGGTGAATTTGAGTTTAAAATATATTTTTTGATTCTTTTAAAAAATTTCAAGGTTGGACCACATGATATGGTAATCGGGTAGCAAACTACATAGAAACTAATATACCTATCCAAGGATGGAATGATTTGGTTACATTGTTTAATAAATCATACATCAATAATACAATGTGATCTTTCCCAAAACAACTAGTTCCACATTGTCTACCCAAATCATTTGACAACAATACACCTATAAGCATACCCATATTTCAGCCTCCATGGTATCCTAGGGATTCATCATGGTTTCTACTAACCATGATTACATTATAAACTATATAAAACAAAAAAAAACCTCCAGAACATCTTGAAAACCAACAAAATATAATTATATCATTAATTTAAATAATTTAACAAATAAATACATCCAATAAAGTTTGTTATAGATATTTGAATAACAAAGATTAGAGGATTTCTCACCTGAGTTTTGGGATATTTTTTATCTCATGGATACATCCAAAACAACAGAATATAATTATTTCCTCTATGGGATATTGCTCAAGTATAATTTTTATATTCATAGTTGAGGTATCATTAGTGTATAGTATAAATAGGTTCCATATTTTATTTAGACATGGTTCTATTAATTACCATGGTAGTTCATGGTTGATTGGATTATAGTTTCTTATACTAAATTGATTAGATGATAACCAATACTTATAAACCCATAAAGATAATCCATGTCATGTATTTTGGATATATATATATATATATATATTACAATATATCTAGTCTCAAAAATAGAGTGAATAAAGCCCAGGTTTAAATAATTCACTACCCAACTCGGTTGGGGACACTCACCAACAAAAGGATATTATCTTATAAAAAATGAATTATGAATCATAATATGGAATGATACCATTAAAAAATAACCATTTCCACTTTACAGTACTTCATCACATGCACTCTCTTACCATAATTCCATCACACTTCTTTGGGACTAATTTAATCCTCGTGACTATATTCTTTATTCATTCTCCATTCTTTAATTTTTTTTATTACGAAAAAGTTTCTAAACCATCATCGCAAAAGTGATGTTTTGGTATTTATATAGACTCTATTAAAATATCCTAAAAAAATATCATAGACATCCTCAAACACTATATCAACAATAACACTAGAATTTATATTCTTATTACCAATTATAACACTTGATTTCATAGGTTATCACTATTAGATTACTGCCTATACTTTCCATATGAAATTCACATTCAAAATTTTAACTATGTCTAGTCCACATTGAATCCATTTACCTTAAGCTCCACTAACATTCATTTTAAAAGTAATTAAAGAGTTATCCATATCAAAACACCTTTTTCATAATAGTAATATTCACATAAATATTTGAATGATTATTTATTAAGTTAGTAATTATCTAAACCAATCATATTAGAAGGTCATGTTCGAAATTAGAATCATCCAACCACCTCATTGTACATTCTCGAAGTGTGTTTATCATTCATAATTTGAAGAAATATCCAATTTAACTCTACTCAATAGAAGATCCAGTTATCTATATGGATATTATTCCCCATTATTCATCCTCCCAAATCAAAAATATGACTTAGTATCTTATCACTATAAAAATTTCCTTCTTATTAGACCAATCATTTAAAACAGATCTCCCATTAAATAAAAATGAATAAAAGGATTAATAAATTTCATACCATAATTATCATACATTAAAAGTATCATAAAATCCATTAACCAGCAGATATGAACTCTGGAATAGTTTCTAAACATATTGATATCCATTACCACAAATTAATAATTATCATTATATCAAATCCAATATATATATAAGGATCTTATGGTACATTATATATGGAAAAACATTGAAAAAATATAAAATAATAAAACAAAATATGATGTATCAGAACTAAGAATTAGTGGAAGAAATATTTACTTAATCATACACATATTATAAAAAATATTAAAATCCTAATAATTCTAGAATAAACTAACATAAAAAATTTATAACAATTCCATATTAATTAACAAGAATCATGAATTAGCTAACTCCATGGGGGGAACACTTTAAAATTGTGTAAAAAAAATTTAATCTGTATAAATGTTATAAAAGCTGTTACATTCGTCTCATTCTACCATTACATTGAACAAAAATGGTATTTTTATAAATAAACTATCTCTACATCTCTATTATATGTTACCCTACCAATTTATTAATGGTTGATCATAGTAGATTCCATCATATTTTTCTAGCTCCAACCCCATATGATATTTTAAAATATTCATAACTCCAAACAATTGAAGTCCTTGAATTTAACTAATGAAATAAAATCCCCACACCTTATGAACAATTGTTCTTAATAATATAACACATCCTAATATAAATTTTATCTTTCAAACTGAGATCTTTCATAATCATTACACCTATTAACGACATTGGTTCTACTCCTCCTTCCTCCATGAAGTTTCATAACATTAGTTGTCAATTCCCACCGTGAAAAAAGTAGGACACACTTTCCAAAAAACTGTTTTTAATGAAAAAAATAATTGAAATATTAAAGACTAAAGGACCACATTTTAATTGTACATGTCATCTGATAATTTGAATTGATGGATTACTACAATTGGTTTGGGATCATTAATGTTTTAATGGTTAAAATATCCATATAAAGTGTAATCACATCCATAAGAAGGACCAATATTGATTTTATTTTCCTTTAAATTGGTTGGTTTATTGGAAAGAGTCATTCATATGTGACTAGTAAGAAATCAAGTCATATATCCCAATGTAGTTTTTAATTTTCTCTCGGTCACTATGACCTCATGAATTTCAAGAGCCTATAAAAATGAGGTTTTATTTGATAACATGAGTTACATGGTACACCCAAATAAAAAAATATAATATAAGGTTTATATTATTAAAAAATATATAATGAAATATAATTTTACAATCATTTAAATTTTTTTATTTTTACAATGTAAACAATTAAAAAGAGAAAATATTTAAAAACTGTTATTTAAAAAAAGATGTTTTCAGCATATTATTTATTTAATTTTAATACACTTTCAAAAAATAAAATTTAAATTATATAATAAAAAATTTAACATTTTAATTCCTCAACTCAATATTTAATTAGTATTAATTTCTTTATTTATTAAAAAAATTAACAAAAAAATATGTGTTTAAAAAAATTTGATTTTGTAATTTTGTAACATGGCCTTGATGATAGAATACATTTATGAGATTAAATGTTTAATTAATGAAGAAAATTATTCTTATTTGAAATATTCTTTCAACAAAGATAACATATGTGCATCATTTTAGGACTTAAAAAAGTGACTTTAATAATAAATGTTTTCAATATTTTCATTGAATAGAGTATTTTCATAGTGATATTTTGTTTATGATTTATGTAAAATCCTAGAAATTGTTATTTTATTTATAATAAACCAAATTATTTTATAATATTTTTTATAAATGAAAATTTTATCTTATATAGAAATCAATGTATTGAAAATATATATCTATTAAGAAACTATTTTGATGTGATTAAATTTATTTCTTTTAAAAATAACATTTCATAACTTCAGAAGTTTTATTTGGTAAAATGATTTTAAAATTTTAAATCATATTTTTCAAATTATATAAAAGGTTTAATATTAATTTTTATCATTAATATTAATTAATAAGGTTAAAAGTAAACCAGGAAGCTAAAAGTGAATTATGGTAAAAGTTAAAAAACATATAAAGAAAAATTATTGAAACACAGATTTTTTGTGTTGAAAATGGTTAATTGCAGTTATTTTAGACCCAAAATCACTTACACTTAAATTTTTTCTATTTTTTGGGCATTTTCATTTGAATATAAATTTTACATTTTTGAAAATGTAATAGTTACTTCTTAAACTACCCTTATCATCACTTATAAAAATCTAACAGTTCCTTGAATTAAATTCATGCCTTAAATTATCATTTAACCTTATCACTATATTCTATATAACTCATTAAAAAAACATATACTCATTAAAAAAATCCACTTTCTACAATTAGTATTCATAATTACTTTATTTTGAAGAATAATTCATAGTTAAAATTTATGTCCCCGATGAGAGTACCAACTTCTTCTTAGTGCTTCCATTATACTTTTAACAATCCTAATCATAATAAACCAATAAATAAAATTAAATCAATATATTTATTATACCTAAAATATTATAAATAACATAGTAAACAATTATTTAGTTCATTACAATGAAAATAAAATGACATCGATCTAACATATGTGTAGATTACCACCTCTACAAAGCAATGTGTTCATTTGTAATAACCTCCAATCAAGGATGGTATCAAGGATTTATTTAGTAAATTAATATATTTCAAAATTCACAAAATAAATTATGAAATAATCATTTACATTATATATCACCTTTATATATATTCTATGGGAAATGGGATTGTTAATCTTTCTTATGTGAAAACTACCACCTCTACATAATCATAAGGAATTCCCTTAATACTGAAAAAAATGTAATATGATACCATTTATATCATTTTCCCAAATACATGAATGATGTCATAAGTTTGAGGTGATAAATGATAATGGGATTTCATGTCATGATTATATAATTATATAATAATTAAATTAATATATCTTAATCCTTTTATAAATTAGTTATTAGTATGTAAAATATTTAATAATATACAACAATTCTATCGTTAAGCCTGTGAAGATAATTTTATCAGGTTTTTGATTATCACAAACCATATTCAATATTTATCTTAATGAAAATTACACATAAATAATAAAAGAAAAAAATTATTTTTTCTATAATGACTTTTTATAATTTTACGAACCTAAAAAAAACTTGGTAAAAATATACTATTTTATAATGACATTTGAATGACAGAAATAATTTAACATCGAGACTTAGGTTATTGAAAATAAAAATATGTATTATATTCATAATGAAGAACTATAAATGATTCATATAAAGGGTAATATAATAGACTAATGACATAAATTATTTTCAATTTCATGATATGTTCCTTATACAAGATTATAGAGAAAGGGAAGCATAGTTGAAACCTTATATAAATGTTTTTACGTCTCAAATCCCTCTCTTTGAGGCTAGTTTTTTTTATATTCCTAAAATTCCATTTAAGTGGTATATATAATACATAATTTATATTTATTTAAAGAAATATATTATATTTGTTGTAATTAATATTTTATTTAAATTTCACTTTTATAATATATTTTGAGTAAAATTCCCCTAACATGTTAAATGGTTCTTTCTCTCAAATTTGATTTTTTTTAATAGATTTTTATTTTATTCACCGTAGTTTCTTTTTCATGGTAACAATAAATCCCCATTATCATTTTTTATCATACTTCCCTTATATTTCATGATTTTACCTTTCATATTTCTAAGAATAATGCCTATTTTTTTCATGTATTCCAAATTGATTATTCGTTATCCTAAAAGTATAATGTTATGAAGAATGAACCAATATATTTTAATTACATTATTATATAATGTCAATATTTTCCTTCCCATAAATATTGTATTCTATTTTTCAAAATTTTACATCGATTATATTCTATGATTCTTTTAATTGTTTTACCCCTTTAAAAATGATAATTTAATTATATCTTTACTATGAAGTTTATCAAAAAAAAATTTGAAATATTTTTCACACCTTATTTTTTTGATAATCATTATGATTTTTCAAGAAAGTATTTCATGAATTTTTTAAAGGAATTTTTTTTAAAAAAATTTCTATTCATAATTCTAAAAAAATGAAAAAGTACCCATAAATTCAAAATTTTACAAATATATTGAAAATTAACTCACTTAATGATTTTCATGGGAACAAATATTTCTGATATAGTGTGAATTTCAATAGAAACACTCTCTCACTATTTTCCTAGTTTCTATATGAAACATAATTTTTTCCTAGAATTTAAAAATACATATTTTAAAATTTATTCCAAATATCTAGGATATTTATTATTTTTGAGGTTATTTTTTTCCAAAAGCATTTTACTATAGTTTTTTTCAATATTATTTCCCTTTTATAGATCATATACGTGATTGGTGATATCTTTCAAATATATCCATCCAAATTATTTTCCCTTATATATTATGTAATTTCCTTATATTTTATATATTTGACCCATAACTACCTTTATCTTTCTAAAATATTATCAGTTTATAATCATTATTTTTATTCAAATTTATTTACTTTATAAATATCATATTATTATCTCTTTTATTAATGGGTGTTCACCAATATGTCATATATCTATTATATGTGGAAAATTATTATCTTAATCTTATACCTTTTATCTATATAGTGTAAATATAGTATTCTCAATTATATTTTTTAAATTTTATTTACCAAGGCAGTTAGTGAATATTATTGGATACCCAATTATATTCAACATTTATATCATGTTCTAATTGTTCATGGAAATATGAATGTTTTATTTTTGGGATTCTCTATAAAAATTATATTAAATCCATTTTTACATGGTTTATTTTATTTTGTGGTGATCTTTACAATTTATTATAAAAAATTATGGATTATTAGTTTGGTAGGATATATATCGTTATCCATTTAATATGGAAAATCCTTATATCTAATGAGGTAGAAATGTTATGTGTATAGTTTTGTGACTACCTAGTTTCATAAATAGTGAGTGTGAAAGAATTTATCTTGAAATGCAATTTTATATGTGAATAGTTGATCGAGTTGGTTGGATCAAAAGGGTGACCCTGCTAAAATTTAGATCTACTCATAATTTTATGTTCGAATATGTTAGTTAGAGGATAAGTTAAGAAATACCTAAAATCATTTATTTATTAATTTACCACATTAATTCCTCTGTTTAATGGATTAAGATTTATTATTTACATTTTTTTCTCTTGTAGTATTAAATTTTTGATCATTGGGTGTTATATTCCAATATTTTTCATTATATAAAATAATTATAATTTTATGTTCCTTTAAAATGAAATAATTCTATGTATTGACTTACTCTCAGTTGTTTGTGATATAAAGTTTATGTACCTTGGATATTTTATCCCTTACTGAGTGTTTAATTACACCTGTTACATTTTTTCCATCTCCCCATGATATAAAGATGATTATATCAAATGGAGTATCTATAAAGGTGATTATATTGTGGATAATTGGTCATAAAAATTAATAAATTTTGTATGATTCTATTATTAAGGTACACTATGCCATTATGGCTATTAGGTTTTGTGAAAAAATTAATAAATATGATTGTTAGGTTGGGATAGGGATGTAAAATATTTCAAATATAGATTGGGTTTCAATAGTTTCAATTATAGTACAGTTTAGTAATATTTTTGATGAGTTAGAAAGCGTTGGATTTGATAAAGAACAAACCAATTGAAAACACTAGTGATAAACCTATGATTATGAAAACAACATAAAGTTTTGGTTAAATTGAGATTATTAGGTTATCCTAGTATTGATATTCCGATTTAGATATTGGAAATTGGATATGGTTTTGTCACAAATATTCCTAGGCCGAATAACCCTGATGAGGGTGTGTTGGGAATTAACTTAGTCATGGCATAATGCATAACAAGGAGTCATTTCTGTACATCTAGATAGAAACTCCCATGGGATATTATTTTTTTAATTAACATACTACATATGAACCGTTTTGAATTATTTGAACATATTATTAATAAATATGATGATAATAATATAATAGTAAAATTTTCTCAAGAACAATAAAGATAGAATAAATATGGAGATTGGTTGAAAAAAAAGTATTCTGTTAAAAACAGTTGTTTCATTTTTGAAGTTACATTTTCTATAGGGTTATAACATTCATATTTTAGATACCTTCATAAATACTTTTATTTAATTTTTATGGTAGAAATAGGATCAGAAAATTAATGTCGCTGATAGTTTGTTTCAAGAAATCAATATGTCTTATAGCCTAACATGGGAGAATTCTGAATTGATTAGATCATAGTATATAATTGAAAATTTTAGTGTCTTAGTCTTACCTATGGTTTTGAGAATATTATATGGAACCATAAATAAAAATTATATAATTATAAGGCTTAACTCAAGAATTTATTCTTCCATTTTCAATGATATTTTTAGTTATAATGTTTTAGAGAAGTAGGAAATAATTAAAATTTATAACAAAACCAAAAAAAGGACACATATGATTAGTATTTATTTTTTATTAAATATAAAACTTTTAAAATAACGAATTATTTCTCTTTATGGAATGCCTTCATGAGTTGGAACATGACTTCTTCATTTCCCTTAATGATTTGTAAACCATTTGAAAAAAATTTAAATCCTGGGATGAGAATAAAAAAACCCAATATGGGACATAAAAAAACTATTGGTCAAGTGAAAAATAGGAAAAATCATATTACATTTGCATTTACATTAAATATTCATTTATTGTATGAAATAAAACAATTTCTCATAAAACAAACACACATATTTTTGAAACATAAATCCTTTAAAACACATAGCAAGAAATTAAAACTCCCTTTTGTAACTTAAAGAAAAATATTCCTAAAAACCATTCCAAAAACATTTAATTAAAATAACCATACAGAAAAATTCTAATATAATCATTAACCAATGAATCTGATCACTATAATGGGGCTCACCCTTAATATAATCTATACTAGGGAAACCCATTTTTAAACAACTATAATGGTGCTCAACCCTTCGTATAACTTATATCAGGATCACCCATTTAAGATAATTATAAATTATCATACCATGAGTAAAAATAAATCATCATAAACCCATTTAAGAACACTTTTAATCTCATATGAATGTTACTGTCGTCTAAAAATACCTCATTATTTTAAAACCAAATTTTAAAAAAAATCCCATTTCATTTGAAAAACTATTTGCAATAAAAAACCTCAAAAAAAGAAAAAGTTTGTTTCCTGTTAATAAAACATGAATAATATTAATGTAATATAAAATAATATAATTTTCAAGGTGGTATAAAAGTAGTTGTTTCTGTGTAAGTTATCAATTGAACATTTCTTTTTTCATTTGTGAAAACATCCTTTATAAAACAAGTAAAATATATTCCTTTTGAAAAAAATTTAAAAAAAATTAAAAGAGACAGAAAATTTACTTTATAAATAATTTATTTACATTTACATATATTAATAAAATAATTTCAAAAACTTATTCATGGAAAAAAAGTTTTTCAAATAAAAAAGTAAACAGGAATATGTTTTTAAAGAAAACTCTCATATCACATTGAAAATATTTGAATCATATGCCCCATGTTATAATAAAATTAAATAAAACTAAAATTCCATAGGAAAAGTGTAATTAATTATATTATAGATTAATGGGGATTTATATAAACCATATATAAATAATATGGTGGTCTAACATCAAAATATGACATAGCTAAATGAAATTGATTTGAAATCTGATACCTTAAGTTCCACATTCCTTGTGTGTCTTAATCTTTATAAATAATAAAAATTTGTTGACTATATACATACTTGAAAAAAATTTAATTTTATTATTACATTTATTTAAATTATTATAATTTTTATACAATTAAACCATAAATTATGTTTATATGTGATGCTTTGACCATATTTGGATTATGTGTCAAAGTCAACATTGGTAGGATGAAAATGGTATTTGTGGGAATTATTTAAGAATAACCAAATATATAATAATGAAATAATTATATTATTTATAGATCAATTATAATTTAAAAACTAATCATGAATTATGGTTATGAAAAATGAAGTATGTTACAATCATGGATATGGTAGGTCATATATTTGCTTGAGAAACGTTTCCAATTTAGAATGACTGTTTTGGAAAAAGTTATGTAATATAAAATATTTTCAAAATTTTCATAATATCCTATATAAAAAACATATTATATACTTATATAAACCATACATGTGGTGCATTGATAAATGGACAGTCACACCGCTTCGTGGAAGTGATCATTTACACGTTCATCAAGGATATTATCATCTTTATGTTTGTAAAAATGTTATAAATAGAATAGTATCATGAAATAATGAAATTCATTAATAATGATAATAAAGTTTTAATATTATTAAAATATAATAATTAAATATTTATTTTTAACATTATTTGTGGACTGTTAGTGGAATACGAATCACTTCTCTTCACGAGGTAGTATTTTGCTATACACATGAGTGATATTTTCATATCTTGTACAGAATAGAATGTAAAAAAGACATATATTAATAAATGAATAAATATTCATAAATATGTTATAAATATGATATATATTATTTATAACCATAATCATATTCAAATTTAAAATGTGGTAATAGAAGAATGAATGTCATCGATTTATGATGTTGTGGTTTGATCTATAAATGAATGTTGATTTTGATGCCCATTTGATGGACATAGATATGGTTGTAGGTCATGAACAAATCATAAAAAAATTGGTATATTTTATAGATGATGGTAATATTCTCATGAATTAATAATAATTTAATGAAATGTAGAATTAATTAATATATTAATTCTCATTGAAGTGCATCACCTCTTCTTCATGTTTCCTCTACAAGTTTGCACAAAAAGTATTCCTAGGTAGGAATTATTCAATAAAACATATTCTAGGATGAGTGGAGGATATTTTGGAATTTATTTGGTCAGGTATTGGTCTAATAAAAAGTGTTTTTACTTTGATAATAAAAGAGGAAAGTGGGTGGCCATTTATAAATGTTGTGAGTGGCACACTTGTAACTATTTGAAAATATTCAATTCCACCCACATTGTTTTCATACCAAAATATTCCAAAAAATGCCCTTTCCTATAAATATAAAATTTATGGTGAAAATATGTCCATAAAATAAGTGATTTATAGTTTTGGAGGTTATTTCTAACCGTTATCTTCTTTGTTTCACCCCAAGGTAAATCCATTTTTTATATTAACCTCAATAATTATTTTTTATTCTTTTCACTATTCATTTTTGTAAAAAATTAATAAAACGTTTTTATGACTAATATATTTTTTTGATTCCAAAATTGGAATTTATTTTTATATTTTTTTCATTTAATTATTAAAGTATAATTTAAAATTAATCACGTAGATGTGACAAGAATGTGAGATTTTAAAGAGAAAATGTTCCAACATTTACAAAGATTTTATATCAAAATTTAATATGGAAATTATTTCAGACAACATGATTGGATTAATTGATATATAATTTTTATTATGTTACCTTTTAACCAATTATTCATAATATTTATCATTAGAAATAATTTAAATAAAAATGTTGTTTTCAATTGTAATTTTTTATTTTTTACTATTCCTTAGAAAATGATACTTTTTAGAAAATATCCAAAAAATTTACCATAAGATAATTTTGGTAATTTAATTTCAAAAATGAAGTATATTTTTGTGAATTTATATTTATAAAATTGGTGAAAATTTATTTTATTAGCACAATGTGTCATTAAAATTATTTTTCAAAAAATACTATTTTTTCATACGACTTTTCTTTTTCTTTTAAATGATTATTATTTTATTTATAATAAATAAATAAATAAATAACATGTGTAAGAAATATATTTTCATAATTTATGTAATCCTATTCACACCCATCATTTTAATAGCTATATGATAACAGTAACATTAAATATTTATATTTTTATAATGTATCACATTTCTTTGAAACTCGGTGTTGCGTACAATGGAAGCTATCATAGATATTCAATATAAAAATATGTCTCTATGTGTTATATTATTACCTAAGATCAATATTTTGTAACAATTAAAAAAGAAAATATAATATTATTATTTTAAAATATTGTGGTGTTACACTGCCCCTAATAAATCTCACCGTCAAATTTGAACATTAACTCGGTAATCCAAGGATGGACATTTGGAAATAATGTTCTTATAACCCACACAATAAATTTTTCTACTGAAACATCCCATTAATGAGATAGAATGGTAAGTACAATGTTCATATGGAATAACCCATATCTATATTTCTATGAAGTAGAACATTAGTTGAATGTGAATATATGGACATGGATGAAAATCATACAACAATATAGAGAGTGATTGAGCTCATTGATAACAGGAAATGAATGATAAATTTAATGTTTACTACCTATAAACCACTAATTAATGATGATCTAAAAGGCTACATGATTCATCATATATGAATGTAATATGATAACATTTTTTATCTGAGATCTTTTTCTTAGTTTTGAAGAATGATTTTTTTATCTATGATTTTAATAAAATATAATCAAATTATATTCTTAGATTTTATTAGAAAAATTTAATATTTTTGTGATTTAATCAACATCCAAGTCATCCCTTACTCCAAGATATGAAAATACAAAAAATATATCCCTAAGTCACTAAAATTTAATTATAATGGATGATACAATGCATAAAATAGTTACAACTCTTTCTATATTTCTATAAATTTTTTCCAAAACCAATATGGTTATCATATGTTATCTAATATAATAAATTTATCTCTACACCTAAAAATTATCACCATTAGTTATTTATTAATATTTATTTTTGAAACCATTTAACTAAAATCAATGTATTATTATCAAATACATATTATAGGCTAGTGGTAGGCACTAAGGCCTAATCACCCATCGGTCATGGGTCCATGCCTCGTAGACATTTTATATATGATTGGATATAACATAGTATATAATTTTCACATTTTATAAATTAAATTAATATAAATTTTATAATGTTTTAAACAAAATGTGACAGTAATCCTTGATATAAAATTAATCAATTAAAAAATTTATTACATTTTAAAATACAACCCTTTTTAAAAAATTCTAACAATATTATTTCAAAATTATTAAAATGTAACTAATTATCACATTAACCAAAAAGTATATAAATACAATTAAACTTATGTCTATAAAAATTAAAGATATTATTTCAAAAATAACTTTTCCACTATTAATTATAATTTATCTATCCATGAGAACTCAATAAGTATAAAAAATTATTTAAATTATATAAAACATCCAAAGAGGTGTTTCTAAGATATTAAGCTTATTATAAACAAAAAAAACAATACTGAGCTCACTAGAGATATCACCACTTCACCAGATAGACCAACATCAACTGTAGAGGTATGAAGTTATTTTTACACCCCTTTTATCTTGTTATTATGATGAATTCTATCATGAGTTGTAAAATATAGACACATGTCTGCATAATATTCCATCACATTATATAAAAAACAACTAAATATTGATTTTATATCTGTTGACTTATTCATGGAATGTTCAAGACTATTCTCGCTGCATTCAAGGACCTTGAGACCGAACTTACCACACCATTAACATTTTTTAGATACGAATATTCATTCTTCATAATTTATTTTACCACACATGAAACATGTTTGGGGATTAAATTCCCGAATCATATTTTTTTATTCCCCATTTCAGGCCAGTTTGACCATTTCATACAATTTCATCTCCGGGAACATAATTTTCAGAAAACATTATTTCAACGTTCCCATCGCAATAAAAAAATTTCTCATTACATTTAAATTATCATTTAGAGAATAATATATTTAATTATTTTTTTATTATTGAGTAATATCTACTTATTTTAATATCAATTCCTCATACAAAATATTTTATTTACTTAGCCATCCTCATAATATTTTCTTTATATGTAAACAGATAATCTTCATCATTTAGTCCCAATTCCAGGATTTCTTTCTCTATCCTAGGATTAACTACCTTATGTATATATTTCTCAATGATAGTATTATAAAATAAATCCAATTGTATATCTTCAATATCTTCTTTTTTCCTTGGTATTATTATCCAAATACCACCATTGATCACCTTAAACTTAAAAAATATAAATGGGAAGATTTAATGTTTTATGTTATGAACATAAAGTTTTCTAAACCATCATTTGATTCAAACTTTAAGCAACCAACCGTAATGATTTAATAATCTTGAGTTGTAATTCAATAATTAAATATCTTTAATTTGGGGATATTTTTATGATAAGATTATTGGATAATGAAGACATAATTAATACATAAAATATCATAAAATAAAATATGTGCATATCTTATTAGAATACGTTTTCCCTATAATATAAAGTATTTAAAATAAAGAGTTATTTTTTTCATGGAAAATTCCAATAACTTTCAACTTGACTTCTTATTTTCCCTTACTCATACATAAACAATGTGAAAAATATATTAATTGTGAGGATGAAAATTAAAAGATAAGTAAGGGACATAAAAAATCCAATGAGAAAGAGGATAGCTCATATTAGGATTACATAGACTTTTAATTTCCAATGAGTTAATGAAGGAAATCAATTTCACATAAACGCATAGAAATTTGTTTCTCAAATGAATACTTTAAAACCAATAAAAATAAATTAAAAAACCGTTTTTGGTGAATTATATAACCATATTCATAAAACATTTTAAAACCCATTTTAATTTATAGAACTATATTTCTGAATTATAATATAATCATTATCCAATTCAATGGATAATAATAATTTGGATCACCCTTTATATAATGTATATATGTTTTACCCATATCTCATCAGCTATAATGGAGTTCTACACTTTATAAAAGTTTTTTCAGGCTCACTTGTGAGTTGTAATGGAGATCAACACTTCATATAAGTTTTATTGAGCTCACTTAAGTGGTATAATAGAGTTGAACCCTTTATATAAATTTTCTTATGCTCACCTATTTGATATAATTATAAAGTACCATGTCGAGATTAAATCTATTTCATCAAAAAACCCAACTGAAAAACTCTTATATACTCATTTTAAGAACACTATTGGATAAAAAACCCTTTTCTTTTAAAAAAGAAAGTTTTGATACAGAATAGAATTTCATTTGAAAACAAATTATCAAAAAAAACTATTTTTTTCATTCAATAAAACATGAATTCATGCAATATAAGATAAAATTCAATTAATTCCCATGGTTTTATAAAATGTTTTTTGATTGAGTATGTTAAGAAAAGAACATTTCTTTTTTTAAACATTTCATACAAAGCACATAAAAAATTCTTTTTGAAAACCATTGAAATAAAAGAATATTAACATGATATGAAAATTATAAATCATTAATTTATATATATATACCTTTATAAAATATTTTTAAAATAAATTTCATTAAAAATAAGGTGTTGGATGGAATACATTAAAAGAGAATATTTTTTTAATGAAAAAGAAATTATCACTCTGAAAATATTTGAATCATAAGCCCCATAAAATAATAACATTAAATAAAAAAAATAGAAGATATATATTCATGATATAACATGTCAATGGTGCTTTATATACACCTTATAAAATAATACAGGTGGATGAAATCAAAACATTCCTCAAAGAAAGGAAATTAAGATGGTGACCCTTAAATTGAGTCCGATTTTCCACAGGTGTGCTTATCTTCCAAAATAATAAATATATGCAAACTATATACTTTATTTAGAACATTTTTCTAGTTTATTATTTATTTTATTCCAACTTTTAAATTAATTTATACAATTTGATAATGAATTAATTTTACTTCTTATGTTTTGACAATATTTGTTTTATGTTTTAAAATAATCTTGGGTAGGTTGACTATGGTCAATGATGTCATTATTAAAATATCTCTTGAAATACAATAATAATGTATTTTTAATATTTATTGATAATTATAAATTTTAAAACCAATAATGAAATATTTTTATGAAAAATATATTACATTATGATCATAGATATGGTAGGTTTTACATGTTCATGAGCAATGTTTCTATTTTCCAATAATCAATATGGAAATAAGGTAAGTAATATATTATCATTATGAAATTATCATAATATCATAAATTTATTTTTATATACTTATAGGTAATAATCTATTTATATTGGGGATAAAAATAGAGTCAAATTACTTCGTAAAGGTGATATTTCACACAAACACGATTGATGTTATCATCTTTATGTGAGTGAAAATGAATGAAAGAGAAAGTAACACCACCAAAATATTAAAATATGAAGTACTTTTTGATTGAGTGTATTAAATGAAACAAAAATCCTAAAAAGTAATATAATATTCTGATAATTTACAATAAATTTACTTTTTTACATAAATTCATTAAATTTAATATCATTCATTTCACACAACACTAATTTTATGTTTCATTAGATACAATGACACGTTTCTTTTATAACTTGTGTTATATGCATAACTGAGTTATACTGAACATCATTGTAATATTAATAATATTGCTTAATATATAAAATATCTATTAGAATGGAATGAATGAATAAAATTTACTAAATTATAAAAATACATACATTATATAGGTGTTTATTAGTAATATATTGATTATAAAGAAAATAATAATTATTTTAATTAAATTTTTTTTTTCAATTTTTGTTTTTTAAAAGTTATTTTAATCAAACTTTTCAGACATAATTTAAAATTTAATTTTACAAACTATTAAAAATTTATTTTAAATAATAAAATTCATTTTTAAAAATGTATTCAAAAAATTATATTCGGGTTTTCTTTTAGTATTTTTCTGAATGTTTTCATTTTTTGATAAATAGTGAAAAATATTGGATTTTAATTGAAAACATCCTTTGCATATGAATAATTTATATTTTAAAAATATATTTTAAATTTGTTCTAATATTTGCATAGTTAATTTTAAAATATATTAATCCCAATTAGTTATTTTTAAAAAAATTCAAATTTAATATAGATTTAATATGTTTTTGAAATAATGGTGATTTTACTTTAAAACGCCAATTTCTCATCGCATCTATAGGATTGATTTTAAATTAAAATATTATAGTCATGTGATTGTAATTTGTATAAATTGATTAGATAATTTAAATCATCATAGTTTATATTATCTAATAATTTCAACTCAATATTTTTAACCAAGTGGTTATTAAAAATAGTAAAAATTAATTATAGTGATTAAAGTACAAATGAGATTACGTAGTTGTCAAACATAGAATCTAAGATTTAAAGATAACAAAAAATATAACCAAAAACCATTTGATAGACATATATATATAATATCCATTATATGATCAATAATGGACCATTTTTTTTCCTAGTGACATGATGAAAAGAGGGATGAAATTGACTATTTCTAAAAACAAAAATTGTCCCACTCAGCCTCCTTATAAGAGAACACCCCCTTTCCAATAAACTTTACTCCTTCAAAACAAATTAGATCGAGTGTCACCTAAAAAATAAATTCCAAAATTCCACTCCATAATATCATATTATTAAAGTTTTGGTGAAATCCAAACAAAGAAGGATTTAGTGGAATCCTAAGGAGAATACCTGAATAAGAGGTAATGTTCTTTGATAAGCATCGTTATTTTAATTCTTTCTCCACCTTCAAAAAATTTAATTATACCATTATGATATAATAAAATTAGTATCCTAAATATATTGGCTTTTATTTATAAATATTTAAGGATCTAAAACCATCTACACTTCTATTAAATGGGTTATGAAATCATCGTTATTGTGTACAACATACTACCACCTCACGAACCGATGTTGTCTATTTTTCCATTTCCACCTATCTAGGATAGATATGATGATATATATATTGTAAATATATAATATTTATAACATATATATACCTAGGTAATAATATATATATATATATATATCTCCCATTCCGTACAAGATATGGTTATATCGTTCGTGTGTACGGATGACTATGGCCATGTGAAGCGACGCGATTTGTTTTCCACAAACACATCACATGGATGGTGATGAAATTATTTTAATGATTATATATTATATAAATGAAATAATTATGATATAAAAAACATGTTCATAATTCTGGAACAATAAATTATATCATTATCTTTCTTTTTTATTCAATCACATAAAAATGATAACATCGTTCATGTACGTGCAGAATGCCACCTTCATGAAGTGATGTGACACTCTTTTCATAACCAAACCATATAGATGAAATATATAATTAAATAATATGGTATATATGAAATCATTATAATTATTTAAAGCTAATATATTACATACCCCATTACCATGATGATTGGTGAGAAATGGAAACGTTAATCATGCGTACATACGACCTACCGTATCCATGATCGTACTCTACTTAATTTTTAATAACCATCATTCATGACTAGTTTTAGAAATATATTTAATGTATAAATATGATAATTATTTCTTTATTAAAGTTTTTATTATTTCTAAACTCTATAATATATTCAATAGAAAGACCCTAAATGACAAAATAAGCAGAAAAAACAACGCAATTAACAGCTGAATTAATGACAACAATGAATCATTATTAATTAATGGGTGATAAGTTATAATAAGAGGATAAAATAGGATATTATAAATATGGTTTCAGTGTAAACTTAATAACATTATTATGACTACTATATAAGAGCGTAATGCATCATCAAACATAAAGAAGCATAAGGTAAAGTATTTCATCTCATTTTAATTTTACTGAGGAATATTTTAATGTTATGCACCTAAGTACTTTAATATAGTGTTTATACGAAACCTTTTAAATGTAATATAATAAATACATACTTTATAATGGTATCATAACATTAAATTTGATTTATTTTATCTTAGTGGATTTTAACTTAATGATACTAAGTGCTAAAGAAATTTCATATCTCAATTTTTTTTCATTGATTTATATTGTTTTTTCATTATAATTTATATTAAATGATTCTATAAAAAAATAATTTTAAAATATAAAATTCTAAATCTATTTTCTATGCCAATTTAATGTTTGACACATAATTTATTCATTGATTAATTTTCACATAAACATTATCATCATTTTAAGGGTCTATTTCACAATCTCATTCTAAATGAGTTTTTTTAATTTCCCTAAAAGAAAATTATATAATAATTTCCTAATAAAACCCTTCATATTATTATCCTATTACTTTTCATAATAAAACCATATTCCCAGTCATTTTTAGGTAAAATGTTTATATTTTTTCAATAAATTATTACATTATTTATCTCTTCGGTTAAAAATTTATTTTCTTACGAAATAGTGTTTACTTAATAATTTTTAAAATATTTTTCCATTAAACTTTTAAAATCATTTATTAAAAGGTATTTTTACACAATTTTATAAAAAAAGTAAATATTATTTTATTGAGTGTTCCTGAACACGGAACGTTTTTAGCCTTTTTATAATATAAAATGAATGTTTTTTACAACATGTATAGAATTACCCACTGATATTACAATCATTTCATTGAATATTCTAGTGAAAGATTACAATGATATTTTGAAAGATAATATTTTCTTAATATTATTTATTTTTCATATAAGATTCTATGAAATGTATTTTTTTAAAAAATTTTTTGTTTTAAATAGAAATTTTTAAAATAAAAAAGGATACTTTCCTCAAGAATATTTTTAAAGATGTTTTTATGGAATTTTAAGTCATCAAGGAAATAAATTTATTTTATATATACTTCACCAGGGGTATGTTATATTAATACCATCCTCAATATTCCTATAAATGTTTTATGATATGTTTTTCTATGGTGTGTATTTTCATTATATCTCATGATCCTCTTTCATAGTGTATAAATTTCCGTTGAAGTATTCCGTTACTAATGATCATTGTATATTAAATGGCTCCAAAATATAGATATTATTTTTAATGGATATGTTTATTTCTTAAAAAGTATATCATTTCTAAATATGGTGTACTAAATACAACGTTATTTAATATCTTGGATACTAATGGAAAATATGTATCCTTTTCTCAAATAGAATAATTTATGATAGGGAATATTGTTTATATGTAAAATCTATAATTTGATGTATGAAGAATGATTTTGACATGAAATACATGGGTTGCAGACCAGTTAATAAAATAACATCAATGCATCATTACTCTCATGGGATGAATCAGTTGGCTGGCCTCGGGTAAATGGGTTGTCACCCAGTATGTTTTAAACTATATTAAAATTTTATCTTGACATCAAATTTATTTTGTGCCTAGGAAACATGAAATATTATTAATAAGAACTTCATTCATTAACCATATGATTATTTCCCAAACTATTTTCACAATGATATTATATTTGAATGCATTTTAGTTATAGCTATTAATTAAATGGCATATTTTTAATTTATTTACCCTTCAATACTAATTACTACTTTTCTATTAATATAGTAATATTATTTATATGTCATGTTTGATCATATATTTACCATTACATTTTTTTGTTAATATTGATTAATGATTCTTGCATTTTTCTTAACCCTTACTGAGTGTTTCACCTCACCATTATTTTTTTCACCTTCCCCAGGATTCAATGAAGAGTAATATGTCTATTTTAAAGATATTCTACATGGGATAATGTATTTTAAAAACTAAACAATAATTTATGTTGTAATTTGGGTATTCAATTATAATTTCTGGATCAATTATATATGTAGTTTATCAAGAATTATAAAGTATTATATACTATGGGGCAAGATTCTTTTTATATTATGCCAATGAAATTAATTATAGAACCATATCCAAGAAGCATGGCTCTGGTTTACTGCAGTTGGTATCAGATCAATTATAATAGATACCATTGAAACATACTATAGAAAAACATATATTAGGGAACATATCCCTATTATAGAATTTTATGATAATTATTGTACAAAATCCTACATTATTTGTAAGGTAGAGATTATGAGGCTCATTTCTAGAAATAAATTTATTTATGGAATCTAAATGTGGATTTTGTTATTTAAAAAAGATACCTAGGTGTTATTACACTAAAAAAGTCACTTCAGGATTGACTACAGAGTCTTATGGTATACGACAATCGGCCTTGCTACACACCTAGTTGGACAATCTTTGGGGATATTTTTTTGGATAATTCACATTTTCATTATAATCCATTACAAAATATTTTAATATAAAATGATAATTAATGAACATGATTAATCCTAATGTGTGTTATATAGAAAATAAGTTTTTATAATAAATGATTATTTTGTTTCCCACTATGATTATTGTCCAACACACTATGCTTTTTAGTTTTAGTCATTGGTTGGAAATGAATCATTTTATGATGTGATATGAAGAACAAGGTGATGTATATGAGAAAAAAACTAAGATGAAGACTGGATTGAAATATATTATGGTTATGATTAATCAGTGTTCCAAAAAAATATCAACAAAATATATTATAACCAACTCCCAGACTAACCAAATAAGATAATGGTGGAGTTCACAATGAGCTCGAATGATGGAGACCATGTAGAAAAGAAAGATCAATTTCCATCATATAAGATATGCGGAAGGAGATATCTAATAAATTATATTAATGGAATGGAGAAGTTATTTATATCTATAAAATAAAGGCATAAAAAATAATTAATGAAAAATGATGAGTATAATTGATGGAAATAAATCTCATCCTACATATCCATTTATAATTATTTGTCTTAAAATTTTGGTGCCTTACCATTCCTCGAGTCAATTACCTCTTCCAAAGGGTAAACCCTTTACTATGAAAGGACCTAAAATGAAATAAAATAGATTAATTATTTATATATTTTTATTTAAGACAGAAATTGTAAAAATATTATACCAATAATATTTTGGCAACGAGAATAAAAACACATCTAAGGATTCAGTAAAATTTTGAATAAATTTTTTATTAATTAACATATTAATTATTTATTCCACAATAGGATTGTGAGTTTAACAATGATCATATAATCATATCCTTAAAACCAACATTTTTAGGTTTTATGGGATTAGTTTTTACCAAGATTATGGACATTTTGGGGAGATTTACGGCAAGCATATGTTTTGGTGGAAACATTATTTGTGAAATAATGTGATTAAATTGTATTGAAATTATATTAAATGTATTGATAACATTTAGGGTTAATATTATCATTAATGAAATTTAAATAATAATTAAATAATATTAGTAAAATTATTTAATGAAAAAAATTAGTTGTATTAAAAACCATAAAAAACTTTTAAGGTAATGATAAATTTTTATATCAAGGATGTATATCATATTTGTTTTGGTGAAAATATAGGAATTATTTATATATTTTTTATAAAAAGGAATATCTATATGTTAGGTGATAACCGATCATGTCTTGTAAGGTGATGGGACCGGAAAACATGACAAAAGTATGATAAAGGTTTTTAACCTACCACTTTCCTACATGATTTCCTAGTTAATGAGTGATTATTTATTGTTAAACAATTTAGAAAAACTATTATAATAATAAACCAGTTGTATTTCATATTCTCTTTAGAGATTAATGTATTAGTCATATTGGTTTTCGAAAATATGTCGAGATAGAAGAAAATACATTTCACTCTTTATGGATCTTATGATCTGTTAAAAGAGAATTTAGGTACATAAGGCATAATAAAATTCATTTTTTGATATTTATTACATATAGTAAAGGGATAAATTTGAATTTGATCAATGTGAAACCAGAGGATAAAACTGTGATTATTAAATAAATATATATCTAGTATGTATAATTTCTTATATTTTTAGTCAAGAAAATAATACCTTAACTTTAAAGAAATGATCTTTTTATAAAATGTCAGCCCACTAACATCGTTTTTTGATGATTTTGTTTTCCATTCTCAACCTGTTATATTTATGTATTTGGGGCCCTTAAAATAAAATTGATCATTAATTTTCTTATAATAAATGAAATAAATTATATTCTTTAAATATTTTTGGTTTCCATCCATGTAAATGTCTTCAATTTCCTCTAATGTTCATCTATATAGAAACCAAATTATGGGTTATTCCATATAACCTATGTACTTCCATTTTTCCCTTATTATGTTGTTATTGTTTTAACTTGTTTCTGATGTAGGTGTTTCAAAAATTTTATTCCCAAATATTAATCCCTTTACTACAAAAAACAGGTTAAAATTATTAATATGTAATTTATTTAATGTGGGGACATATAACACCCATAATGTTTAAAATATAAACATCATTTTTGATAGTGTGTATGGGTTTCTACATTAAGAATAAAAAAAATATAATATCATGATACTTTATCATATATTTAAAATTTATATAAAACAAATACAATCTATCGCTTAGAATTAACAAATAATATAGTATAACTTCTATTACACACATAGACAAGTTTCATTGATTTCAATAATTGTACGCAAGATCGAGTTTTTTTAGAAAAACAATATTATATTTATATTATTATTATATATATAAACTAGACCCAAGAATGGTGAGTATTTATAGCATTAAATATATTATTAAAATATATAGATTACATGTTCACATTATTAATCTATTGATTGTAAAAAAAATTAATAATTTAAAATAAAATTAATGGTTTTCTGAAAAATGTATTATTTTTCTAAAAGTATATTTAATCGTACTTTGTAAAAACATTAATACTATAATTTTAAACTTATATTTTTTTTTTGAAAAAATAAATAACGTTTCTTAAATTTTAATATCAAAATCATGTAAGGGTGATTTTTTTTTATTTTTTCTGAGAGGTTTTATTTTTTGATGAATAGAAACAAATTATGGATTTTAATTGAAACATGTCTTTTTAACTAAATAAATTATGATATTAATTTATATTTTAAATGATTAATAAATCAAAAATAGTAAACAAAAAAATATATTAAAAAAATTAGTTCATTTTACTAAATTTAATATTGGATATTGATTTAGAAACATTGTGAGCTTTTGAACATTTTCACCTTAAAAACCTGCTTTTTAATCACGTATACAGTGTCAATTTTAAATAATATTATTCCACATAAGTGTATTCAGTTTCAAAAAATTTATTCTATATTATGAATAATAATAATGTATATAATCTAATAATCTCAACATAATATTGTACCAACATTATTTTTGAACATTGTTAAAATTTATTATAGTGACTATGATAAAAATGAGTTTACTTAGTGGTTAAACTGGGAATATACAATATAAAAATTACCCCAATTTTTTTTAAAACCAATTATATTTCTCTAGTTTTAATGTATATATTCTAGGATTTATAATTTTAAATTTTGGTTCCAGGTAATATGAAAAATGGCTTGTGTGGAATTAACTCATTCCAAACAATACAAGTCTCCCACTAACCCCACATATAAAAGGCCGCCCACTCTACTCTCCACTTCACACTTTTTAACTGTTTTGGGTCAGCCAATGAACTCCCAAATCAAATCCCTAATTACATATCATCATCTTAAAATTCTGATTTTGGTCTTGAATCCAAACTTTGAAGGATTTATTGAAAACCTAAAGAGGATACCCGAAAAAAGAGGTAATGTTCATCAATAAGTTAACTTATTTGACTAATTTCCCAAACATCCATAATAGTTATTATATAAGTATGATATAATAAAAATATTATCTTCTATATAATAGGTTTTTGACAATATTATAATTACCTTAAACCATTTCCACTTCAATCATATGCCTTATGAAGTCATTATTCATGACTGTTGTGGACTACCGCTCGGAGAACCCTTGTTGTCTATTTTTCCATTCCATCCTATAAAATATTTGTATGATGATTGATATAATATAAATATATTATATTTTTTATATTTTTATAAATATTTTGTTATATTTTCCTTTAAATAGTTTTAACTTCCTTTCCATAGGAGATCTGATAACATCAGTTGTTTGTATATTGTACTACAACCTCTCGAAGCGATGTGATTTGTCTATAACTAACGCTTCACATAAAAGGTGATAAAGATAATATTAATGAATAAAAGAGATATAAATTAATTACTAATTATATTCATGAAATATTTAACATTATTTTAAGATAATACAAAACATTTTCATTCTTTCCTTTCCATTTATGCAAAGATGATAACGTTATTCATGTACGTGTGGGCTACCACCTTCACAAAGCTATGTGACATTACTTTCATTACCAAAAAAAGGGATGATAAATATAATTATAATATATGGTATATGTAATATAATTTTATTTCTAGAAAATTGATATTTTATTTCTCACTTTTTCATAATGATTGGTGATAAACTGAAATGATATTCACATGTACATACACCCTACCATCTCCATGATCGTAACATACTTCATTTTTCATGACCATCATTCATGATTTTTTTTAACTATATAATTAATGTATTGATTTGATATTTATTTCATGATTATTATTCTATATAATCTTACTCTATAATATGTGAACAGATAAGACCTCTAATGACAAAACATGCATAAAAAAAACTAGGCAATTAACACATTAAGCAATAATAATAGTAAATTATTATTAAATAATGTGTGATAAGATGTTATAAAGTGATCATATATGATATTATAATTTTGGATATGATATAAGTTAATATCATTTTTATACCCACTATATACTTTGGAAATTCCCGGTTAACTAAAAGGAATCATAAATTAAGGTGTTTTGTATCAATTGCTATTCATTTTTTCATATTGTAATGTTACACACCACATCAATTTTATATGGTGTATGTACATTCCAATTAACATGTAATTTCATGAATAATTAAATAAACAAGTTAATATATATTTAATGTTCAATTATTTCATATTTTTTTATTTTCACTAAACATACCAAGTGGTAACTAAATTTTATAACTCAATATCTTTTCATTGGGAAATATTATATATAAATTACAATTTATATTATATGATTATGTGTGTAAGAAATTTTCACTATCTATTGTTATATATTTTTTTATTTAATGTTGATACACATAATCTATTAATTTATTATTTATCTATTAAATTTTATGATCATTTAAATTGTTTATTTTACAGACTCATTCTAATTAGGATAGTTTATTCATGAATTTATATAAATGTAAATTGTATGAAATTATTT
This sequence comes from Viscum album, assembly GCA_963277665.1. NCBI lineage: Eukaryota > Viridiplantae > Streptophyta > Magnoliopsida > Santalales > Viscaceae > Viscum > Viscum album. The sequence goes on from OY728163.1 coordinate 13,732,824, forward strand.
CAATAAAAACTTTTCATTTTCTTATCATATGGTTATTCATGACATTATTTATGTTATTGTTACATTTTCTATTTCATTGGTACTTAAAATTACTGAGAATATGTATTCATAAAATCAAACTTCACTACCCCCCTTTTTCAAAAATAACTTTTATTAGAAAATAACATTTTGAAAAATAAATTATTTTAAAATTGTTTCATTTAGCATTTTCAAAATATATTTCATAAATACCATTTCATAATTTTTCTAAAAAATTCAATTTAATATTCTAATAACTCCTTAAAAAATTCACTTATCTATCCTTTTTATAATGACAAAGGAATAATCATTAAATCATTTATGTAATTACCCATTAATATGATCGTAATTTCATTAATTATTCCTTTGGATGTTGACAATTTTATTTTCAAATAGAATAATTTATTAATATTTTCAAAATCATTGTTTAAAAAAAAATTAAAATGACAATGATATTCAAATTGTTTTGGGATTTAATAGGTAATTTTAAAAATAAAAAGTATATTTTCATCAAGTTTTTTTGAATATCTATTTATGATATTTTTATTTATCAATAAAAACTACCCTTATTTTAGATATACCCTAATAGATATACATCGTATTGATACCATCCTAATTCTTCTTTTGGGTGGTTTATAATAATATTTTTAGGAATGTTTTGACATTCCTTCCCACGATCCATTTGTTTAGTCAATAAATTTTCCCAGAAATATACATCTTCTTGTGAACATTGGACATTAAATTTCCCATAAATATCCATATTATTTATCATGGATATATTGATTTTTAAACTATATATCATTTTTATATACATTTTAATACATTGAAATCCTGTATATATTATTGGAAATATTGATTAATATATATCCTAAAATCAAGTCAGATAATTTATTATTAGACAAAAAATTAATGAATTAAATAAATTATTCAATATATAAAGAATTATATTGACATGAAATGAAAATATATGGGACCATATAATAAAATCCCATTAATGAAATAGAAGTATCATGGGACAGTTTAGTTTTATATCATAATAAAAATGGGTTTCCACCATGTATGTTTTAAACTATATTGATGAATGATTTTGATTGTAAAGGATTCATTTTCTGGAGAAACATGGTGTACAACAATTAAAATTTCCTTCTTTTTAGGTTTTAATATTATTCACGATATTTTCACAATGATAATATTTTTGGATTATATTGATTATTAGTTATTGATAATATGGAATCTTTTTATAGTTATTTTCCTTTCCATATTGATTATGACTTATATATTCATGTGGTTATGTTCTTTAAATGTACATTTTGTTCAGTTATTTAACATTAATTATTAATTGTTCTAATTTATTCATTATTGATTTCACTATAGTTAACCCTCACGTTGTTTTTTCTCATAGTTTTATTATTTCCATACCAAGGATTTTATAAAGATTATAATGTTTTATATGTAAGGATATGGTAGAGGGAATAATCCCACTCTCAAAAAAAAAAGATTTTACAATTTTTTTGTTGAACTTAAATTCAAGATTCATGTACGTATCTATTTTATCAATACTACTAAATGGTTCGATCACTTGGGATATGATTCCTTGTATATTATTCGAATGGAATGATGTACGGAATTGGATCTAGGCTACTGGGACCGAGGATAATATATAAAATGATATATATTTATCTTTAATAATGATAAAAATTCCATGAAGATCATAATTATTTCATAAATACCGCATATAAAAATAAACACATTCTGTATCACATTCTATGTGATGCATTAATGGAATCAGAATTTCATCGCTTTATGAGGCCATTTTTTCATGCACACAAGTGACGTTATCAAATATCATATTCAATGGATGTTAGAAAGGATATATATAATATATTTAATCCATAGGTATGACTATTTTATAAATATAATATATATACTTTAGATCTATCATCATGAAAAAATGTGAATGTTGTTAATGGAATAATGAATGACATCTCTTTCCGACGTTGTAGTTCACTGTACACATAAATGATGACTCTATAACCCAATTGATGGATGTAGTATTGGTTATAGGTAAAGTAATTATCATAAATACATCCAATTATATGGATTATAATGAGTTTATTATATTAAAATTGCCTAATGAATAATTAATTCATGTGTACAAATAAATAAAAAACACGCATTCATGAATGTTTCCTATTCTCCATCTATCCTAATTTGGTTTTCATCAAAATCATTCCATAGTTTGATTTCATAAAAAAATAAGGATTATAGGTTGTTTTTTATCGATTTGGGAAGTGATTCAGTTTGGTAATAGAAGAAACAAAGTGGTTTAAATATTTGAATAAGAGAGAAAAGGGGGTGCCTTTTTATATGTGAGGTGGGCGGTATAGTTGTAATGTTTTGAAAAGATTCAATTACACTAAAATCATTTTAATGAATAAAGAATCTAAAATGGGCCATAATCAACATAGAAGAGTTATTTTGGAAATATTCCCATGAAATTTGTGTTTAATAACTTTCTAGTTGAACTCCCTGTTAAATCCATTTTTTACATTATCCTCAGTAAATAATTTTCTTTTATAACAATTAATTTATGTAATAATTAAAGTTATAATTATTAGAAAGACTAAATTTTATAATTATAAATATGGATCCATTTTTAAATATTCAAATAATATAATCCAATATAATTAAATGAAAATTAATCCTTCTGATGTGATGAGAATATAGGTTTTTTAAAGAAAAAATATACAAATGATTAAAAATATTTGTATAAAATATAATTATTAAAGTGATTAAAATGACCTAAATTGTAGTAATTGATATAAATATGAACTAATTATAATTAAAAACTAGTTAAAATAAAATATAACATAATAAATAATCCAAATGAAAAGGTAGTTTTCAATTAATATTTTATATTTTTTACTATTCATAAAAATATTAGATCTTTTCAGAACAATATATATAATTAAACATAAGATAATTTTGGTATTATTATTTTAAATATGAAGTTTATTTTTCGAAATAAATATTATTAAATTCTAAAAAGTTAATTTTAAATTATGAACACGAATGTGTTTAAACTGTCTTTTAAAAAACTATTGTTTTTCAAAATGCATTTCATTTTGTTATTAATGACAATTATTTTATTTATAATTAATTAATAAAAAATGAACATTATAAAAAATATATTTTCAAAATTTAATTAATACAACTCATACTGTCTATAATAATATCTAGGTTATAAATAATACATTAAGTAATTATATTTTAATAATGTTTTTTGTTTTGTTCAAACTCAATACTGCATGAATTGAAATGTATCAAAGAGATTTAATATATAAAAATGAATTGGAGTGTTACATTCTCATATAAGATTAATGTTTCTTGTGATTTATGGTATTGAACATAATATTCTTTTTTTAAAATCTCAAGCATTAATACAATTATGTTAAATGAAATTTAATAATGATGTTTATTGTTATTTTCAATAGTAGGTGATATTTTGGATATTTAGAAATAAATTTATTATTATTTAAAACATATAAGGTTATGTCATAATTATTCCGACATAATTCATTTGTAATTATTACATAAATAGTATCGGTACCCTGGATAATGATTTATTGTCACTGTCATTTTTTTAGATATAATTATTTACAACCATGTTTTCTAGGGAGGAATATATTTTAGGTTTATTATGTGTTTGATGTCAGGAAAATAATGGGTTGGGTTATTATAAAGATATAAGTTATTTAGTTTCAATATCCTTGGCATGGATGATAATTAATAATAATTTTTATGATTTTAATCACATTTTGTGAACTATGGTATTTATTACCTAGTGTTTGTGTTTATGAAAAAGTGCATAATATTAATTTATGATTAATGAGAGAATTAATTTCTTAGAAGAATGTGTAATTTATCTATATTTTTTTACTATGAGGAATATGTAATTTTTTTAAGAGTATAACTGTGAATATATATATTATTTGTTTAGAAAAATCAATACTATTTGATGAAAGATAAGAATCTTTATCTAGCATAAGATAATAAGAAAAATATATAATTATATGTTATATCATAATCGATAATGTACCTAGATATCTTTATGAGTAATTAATAATAGAAATTATGAGGATGAAATTTATTTTTTGTTGTATAATGTAACAACCCAAAATTATATAACTTTTTAAAACTGATCTTATGTTTGATATCATGCATTATAGGATACACCCAACATAAAAAACCACAACATATTAAGAGAACAATATTAATATATGTATAAAAAACTCAAAAAAAATTCACACATTAAATTCATTTCCATTAGAAGTTAAAGAGTTTATATGAGTTAATTTTAAAAAGGTAATTTTCAATAAAAGTTATTTTACTTATATCGTGTACTATCTTTTGAAAAGTTAAAAAAATTTAAAATGGAAATTTTATAAAAAAAATAATTTGTTAAATCCTCACACCAAAAATTACTTAGGTATAGTTTTTGAATTTCTTTAAAAATGACAAATCATTTGTTGAAAATGAATATTTTTATGAAAATTTTGAACTTTTTGACATTATCAATATGAATGAAAAAACTAGAATAAAAAGAATACTTTTAGTGGTCAAATATGAAATTAGGGAAACTATTTCCACCATTTTTAATACTAAATTAAAATGATATTTTAATACAAACTATTATTGGCCTTTTAAAAAAAATTAAATGTTTTCAAAGTGAAATTTTTGGATATCGCTCATTTGGATCTAAAAACTATACTGGTGGTTATTGAGGTGGTTTTGTAGTTTTTTGGGAGGTAATCATGATGACAGTGAGTCCAAAAGTCATCAATCATCAATAAATTATCTATATAAAAATCAGTTGTTGAAGCAATATGACATCAAAGAGTGGAAAAAATTTCATTCTATGGGATCCAATAATTATGATGCATAAGTTAATTATCACCACAATATATATATATATATATATTTAGTCGATAATTTCTGTTGTAATGTATTTTATGTTGGGTTATCCAATTTTCGTGGGACATTTCATCCCATTCTTGTTTGGAGTGACCTATATTTCCTCAAATGGAAAAGAATAAGTATTTTTCAATAACACAAATATTGGGGAGTATATACAAAAAATAAAGTTATGAGAGGTTCAAACATCATAAAAAGGACAATATTTTCTAATATTGTAATCTCATATTTTTCTGATTTCTGTTTGTGAAAAACATCCAGGTAAAAACTAAAATATTTTTTAAACACTTTCCACAAATAGTTTGTCGAACACATATTAATAAGAGATTAGTTGAATTCTTTATAAATTAAATAATTTTACATAAATTTAATTCTTCCCACATTCAATGTATAAAGAATATCATTCTTATAACGTGAGGGTGTCTTGGGTTTATATATATTGCAAAGGTATATTGAAAGGAACATTCGAGTTTAAAATTATCTTGTATGGCATAATGATATTTTTTGTATACTCACAAAAGAAGCATAGAGTGGTATGGGTTTTATGGATCATCGTCATTATATCAGTTTATTAGCTCATCAATAATTAAAATATTAGTTTATAAACTTGTCACTGACATGCTAAAGGGTTAAATATCTCTCAATGAGTTTATTTATTGGATCTTCAATGGTATGTTTCGGGTTATGTAGCTCATTACCATTTGGATTAGGGTTTACTAAATCATCACATGCTGATGTAGAGATTATTAGATTATCACAAGTAGGATTTGTGTTTAATGGAACATTCTCATTAAATTGGTTCATTACCTCATTACTAATATGTTTTTTATAAAGGATGGATATTTATTCAACCAATACTATTTAATGTGGGATATAATCTAGTTTTATGGTTTCTTGAATGTATTAAGGGTTGTATATATGTTTAAGTACTCACATGGGGAAAATCTTATGAAGGAGTTTCTTCATTCAATAATGATTAAATAATGAGTTTGGGTTTATGGTCTCCTATAAAGACATAAGGTAACTCTAAAGCATAATTACTTCTAAAAATTATTAAAGGTTATTATAGTATTTATGGTCTCTTGTGATGTAATAATGTTTTTTGAGGATTTATTTAATCTAGAAAGCCTCGGGGTTTAAGGAATGTGAATGGTGAAGCGATATTAGGATTGGAACTATGAAAAATGCCTCTAGAATATCCATAATATAGAAAAACACCACATAGTTCATGATCAGAGTTTAGAACCATATGAAAATTCATGTCATATATTATATGGTTCTTTGATGAGGGTTGATGGTGTGAATTTAAATGTTTTGAAATCCTGATGAATGCTTTCCCCTTTTTTATAGTCATAAAAAATGTCCAATATGTGAAATATTCTTAGAAATTGATTAGTGTGGGACATCATAAAAAGTTACCCTTTAAAAAATTATATTTTTATAAGAATGTAGTTAAACGTTCTAGTATTATAGAAAATTATATACCATGAGTAATTGAGTCCCTAAATGATCACAAGAATGATATAGAGAGATTTCTCTATAAATTTGGTCTATCTATAATTTTCCTAGATCGATATGAAATTGTATGGGTGAATAATGATTCAACTAACAAGTTGTATGATTTAATGGGATAAAAATATAGTCTTACAGTTTTGAAGAAAACATATTCATGAGAGATCACAGGTTACTAGGTTTACATCATAGGATATTCTTCAAAGAATGTTTACCAAGAATTTGTTAAATGATACAGTGTACAAATCTACAAAAAATATGCAGATTATGGAAAATTAAAATTTATTTAAAATGAAATACTTCCTAAAATACCGTGTTAGAATACAAAACCATGCACCATTTTAAGAATCCTCATGAAAAATTAACATTATTATCAAATAAGTACAGAATGAAAAATAATGTGGGATCTAATTAGGGGAATATGATTTTCTTGGAGGTGACCTTTTCTTCGATGTGCAATATCCTTTAATAAATGGGTACATGATGAAATATTTATTTCGTGGTATTTTACCGGAACTCACATGAATAATGAGAATAAATGAGTTCATAATTAGAATGTGTATATCTTGTCTAGGGGTAAATATAACTTTGTGTTGAATTATAGGATTAACTATCTTGAGCGTACCTGGTAGATGGTGAGTAGGAACAAATATCTTTATTATTGGTTAAAGATATTCCTATATACCCAGATCAGTGTGTGGAGTCATAAATAACTGCAAAATTGGATACAATAATGGGATTACCCCACTATTACATGCACAATCATGGATTTCACTATTAATAAACGAATTACATGATAAAATCATCGATTTCATATATAAATAGGGTTTCAAAATTCATATACCTTATAATTTAATGTTTAATTTATTTCTCTTAGGTAACCTCAATATAAGGTCCACCCTTGTGTAAATGGGATATGGTTTTCAAATGTGTAGGATGGTCACATGATTAAGGTACCAATCCCCATTAATTCTACAAAAATAGATTACTTATTATAGTTTAGGAAATTTCCTTAGAGGGTCTTTGAAACATGTAATCAGTTGGTCTCTTCGACATTCAAACAATTTGTATCTTTTTAGAAAGAGATATAATGTCATTTATTTATTTGAAAACTAGATTTTGGATGATCGTTAATGTAGGTTCCTGATTGTATAACCATATAATGTGGTATTTTCATTTTCATAATCAAATAAATAAGATTATATGGTCACATATGTTAGAATATTCTAAATTTGACATCATTTTATAAAAAATATCTAAAACAATTCTTGGAGATTTTTATGCTCTATAAATCACATTTTGGCTACCAATAACAGCATCTAATGATATATTAAAAGCCAGTAAAATGATTAATAGATGTGTAATATATTGATAAATTACAAAACTATATCGTGAATGATGTATACCATTACAAATAAAAAGCAACCATTCAATGAAATAAAACATGATATGGTGATATGTACAGTGTCATAAAATATTCTATTGTGTATATATTCAATATTATCTAAATTTAATTCATGTTATGTGGTGCATGATTTTCATTCCTAATATATTCTGATGACTTTTTAGAGATTAAAATTGAAATAAGGGGATATTTTTTATATCCACATTTGAGGTAAGGAAATTATTTTTAAACCACTGATGTATATTTAGTCATGGTAGTGGGAAATTGGGAGTTTTAGGACAAATTTGAAAAATTCAAGGATGATGAACTGTCTTCCAAACTGATTATATTATGTGTATTATTTTTAATATAAGGTAATTGCTGATATATAAGTGATATATGGTCAGTACTAGATTTCCATTGGACCATGAATTTAAGAAATTTTCGAATATATAAAAACTTTTAGTTGATGCTTGGTTTGATATATCACGTATTTCAGACATTCTTCAATTAAAAATTTCCCTATAAGAAAATAATATTTTTGAAATACCCTCTTATATCCCACATTTCCACATACACACATGATTTTAAGTACCTGAATTTCATTTGTTAGATTTAAGGGCTGGTTTTCCATCACTATAATGATCTCACCCATTCTGTACTGGTGAAACCTCAAATAAAAGGTATGTCCTTCACTATTCAACCATATTAATTGTCTATTCACAATACCAACTTCTAGAAATTCTAACCATAGATTATTATAGAGAATAATCATGTTATTTTAATTCATTTATCTATTTCATTGAATATTAAAATAATCATAGGGATAGATATTCAACAACTTAGTGTCATTTTAGATGGTTGAATTGATTATTTCAAGCGGTTACCATGATTTTTTTTATGATGAATATCATTTTTATTATGTGTTTAATTTCAAATATATCTTTTAATGGGATTAAAATTTTTTATACATGTTCAATTTTTTTAATTATTGAAATTTTGTTTATAGATTTGAATATATATGGATTTATTGAATTTTAATGTTACTATTTCTATGAAAAAAAGACATTTATGAAAGTTTTGTTATAATATATATTTATTATTATTTACTTATTTTTATTAATAAAATGGGATTGGATATTTTGATATGGATATGTAGATGTGGGATTCATTAATAAAACGTGGAACATCACATTAGTGTAGTAACACCTTCCTTAGAATGGGACGTTTGTTATTAATTATATCATTGACTGTGGACACTGGACATAGGGGTTATATTTTACTTAGGTGTAAGATTACCCCAAATTAGAAGGCTTTTCATTCATATACATTGACTGGGGATTTTAAAAAAGTATATTTTTGTGTTTTTTATCATCTTCATAAATGTGGATGTAATGTCCAAAAATATTTTTATTCATAGATTTTTTGCTAAATTGTTAGTAAAACCTCTTGTATTTTTATAGTCATTTTCTATTAGAGTTGTTGGAATTATTTTGGGGTTTACATCTCATGATTTGTATTATCTGCAGTATTGTTCCCCTCGAGAAGAGATAACACCATGTTTCTGATGTAGTGGAATATATACTCGGTGACTACCAAAAGAGATAGGGGACACCCTTGAAGAAAACTATGAGGCTAGTGACCCTGGTGTGGGAAACTAAGTGGATACTAGGTACAAAATTTTAATAGACCGAGTACCTAGTAGTCTCATTTCTATATTTTTAAATGTAACTAAATAATTATTTAATTTTTAATTTTTTTTAAAAATTATGTTTTCCTCATTCTTTTTTCACCCAAGGGCACACAACCATGGGTCTCTCCTCTCTATTTCTCATTTTATTAAGAGTGGATATCCTTATTTGGTGATGAAATTCAAATGTTACCTTTCTCACATAATCAATAAAAGTGATTCTATTAATCATATTTCATATATTCTTAATTTATAAAACTATTTTAGTATCCAATTCCAGATATCCCAAATATATGGGCTTCTACTATGTTTTGTGATTTATTTTTATTGGGGACTTCTCTCAAAATAATATTTAATAAGAGGAGATCTACCAATATTTCCCATCATTTTATGTTAGTTTTCTCATGGCATGTAATTTGTGGGTTCTTCCATTAATGTTAAAATAACCCTAAAATAATCAAAATTCCATGTTTTGTTTCTTTGAGTGATAAATGGGGTTTTATCAACCTTGGTTGTCCCTGGGGTGTTTCAATCTAATTCCATTGTAAAAGATATCGTTATTCCTAAACAATAATGTTCTGGGAAATTGAAGTGGGTACTCGTGAGAGGTTTACTTAGATCTATTATGACCCTATAGACCATAAATGGGATTTATTATCCTCCATTGATAAGTTTATATATATATATATAAATATGGGTTGTTAGTTTAATAATTTATTTTTATGGAAACATCGAGTTACTTTATTTCCTTTGGCATACATTTGACCATTATTGAGGTCTGATATATTTATATTTGGTTTAAGAGATTCCAAGTAGTTGTGCCTTGGATATAATGTATACAATGGAGTTAAGAATATTCGGACAAATCTTACCATATATAGAAATATAATTGGAAACAGCAATGTCCATAATGATAAATGTTTGTGATATTTCTATTATGATAATGGTTGAACAAGGTATGATTTCTTATGTGATAGAATGCCCATTATAATAATGTATTTATATTCCAGGACATTACGCATGATATGAGTTTGTGATATTTTATTGGATGAAGTACCCACTAACCAACGATTTTATTAAAGCTTATAGCATGATATGATATAATCATAAAGAGGAGATAATTAGAGGCATGGGACATATATACCATATTACTATATTGATGTTTCTTGGGATTCTCTACCAAATTTTGTATTTTCTATAGAATAAGGAAACACATTCAATTATATGGAAGTTAATTTAAGAGAATAAGATGTCTATATGAATTTTATTACATATAAATTGGGCTAAAATGACCACTATTCTATTTTTACCCCGGCATATCGATGTGTCTCGCTTTTATGATATTCCTTGTAGCCAAGAAAAATATTCATTTTCATGATATGATTAATATTATTATATCCGTATATGTTTTATTTTGTTCAGGGATGATTTTTCCACTGTAAAATGGACTCCATTGTGATGTTATTCCCATATGGATGACATCCTTATCATGGTGTTCATTACTTGAACTAGATATTATGTTTGATGGAAGATTGATCCCTTGATGATTTTTTATTGAATGCAACATTATTCCTAAATGATTTCTCATTTGATTACCAACAATATGTTGTGTAAACCTTCATACATTATATTTTATTTTCTCAGACACCCCTAGAACTAGAAAATTTATGTATGGTCACTCAATGGGTGGCTATGAAACACCCATATATTTGACAATTATTAATATTACTGATATATATTATTTATTTACTACCATTTCACATCATTCCTGGACATTAATCTTTTATATTTTATTAGGGACACGATTTCTAATGGCCAATTCAGTGATACTAACACCCTTTAGGTGAATCATCATGTGCTTCGGGATTTAATTATTTTTGTTATAGTTAATAGAAGGGCCCCTTCGATGGATGGTTGAGAAGGATTTCCAATAATAAATTTTGAGATGGAAATGGTAGGGGAGTATTTTCTAGGACATATTCATCTTCAAATAATTATTTCTTTTGGAGAATATTTTTATATTATTAGCCTATGTAGTACTCTTGTCTTCAGATTTTTGACTTCTATGACATGAAATTTATTCTCACTATGTTATGGAAAGTCTATGTGATTCCACGGTGGTTGTAAACATAAAGTAATTTCCATCAACATTTTCATACTATGCTAACTATTATTATTATTTAATTTATTTTTATTTATGGTAATCTACAAAAGAGGGTATATTATCTCCATTGTTCCCCACATGCCATCATTACTAGTGAAAGCCTCGGTGTATGGGATGGAATACCTAAAGTCATGTGGAATCCCCAAGTTAGGCATTGTTTAGGTAGACTTAGCAATGGTCATTACAAATTGAAATTAGAAGATTACATTTATTTGTCTAACTATATGGTACAAGGTACTTGAATATAGATTCTCATCAAAAAAATTATGGACCTTATGCATGGGAGTACATAACCAACAAAAATGAAAAATTGATGTTACGTGGGACGGGATTCTAGTCCGTGGTTTTTGAATGTAATGATTTTTTATTTTTAAGATATATGTTTTGTAACTTATGTCTTGTTTATTTACTTGTATCCTAGAGTTTAATGAGGTATGCATTCATGGATCTTAATTTACATTTAGGACGCACAAAAAATATTGATGTATAGATTATTATTATGTACATTAATTATAATAATGTTTTTAGTTAACTCAAATTTTGACACCATTATATATAGTGCTTTCCTATACAAATTGTTACATACATTATTCTTTTCTAGATTTGAGATCCTTTTTAAATTTTTGTAAACTAATTATTTTATAAATTGATACAAAATTTACTTTTAAACCACTGAAAGTTGGTTATCAAGGATAGGGTGAGAGATAAAGTTATGTGAGACCCCTATATTATAGACTGCTAGTATAGAATAGTGAAACACAATCCCTCTAAATATTTATTATATATATATGATATCATGATCAATAATATATTTATTTATTAATTCATTTGTTTATAATTATATTCACAACCTAATATAATGACCTCTAGTAGAGCATGAGGTGGGTGGGGAAAATAATGTATCCATGATGATTGAGCCATGTCCCAATAAATTTTCTTTACCTTGTATTGAGCATAACAATAAAAGATTCAAATTTGTATTATTCAATATATGGTAAATGGGTCTCTATGTGAAAGGTTATATATATTTTACCTAATATAAGTGTTTTTTATATATCATGCACCTCTTTTATTAGAGTTTTGGAATACGGTGTCCCAATGATTATCATTTAAAATTTAGGATGCTTGATTGATATCATGCTGCTAGAAGGGATTTTTTAAGGTTCTTGATATATCGGTATATTTTACCTCATAATACCATTTATAGAGCACATATTTTCATATATTTATTGTTTCATTATAATGAATTAATACAGAAGAGCTTTATAACACAATGTAAATTATCAAAAATTTAATGTGTTGGTTTGTTTCAGTTTTAACATAGAAATACTTTAATTTTTGGATTTTATTGTGAAAACATTATTCTTATATTAATTCGTCATTGGTAAGACATAAAATAGTTTCTTTATTTTTGGTAATGTCACATAATCATCAATTATAACTAAAAAATAATAAAAAATTGCAACTCCTTTTAGATGAAATTGGAGACTCGGGATATGAAGAAAATACTTTGGGTTTTCCTTATGAAAATTTAGAATAATAACATGTGAGATGTAATTTAGAAAGCATTATATGAAATATTTTCTTGGAATTATCTCATAGAATATATAAATAATATTCCCTAATACACGAGGAAGTATCCTTTTTCACTCAAATGAATAGAGATTAGTTTTATACTATATATGTAATATACATTAAAACTTTAAAATATATGTAAATATAATTTGGTGATAATAAGGATTAATATTATCATAAGTGATATAAAATTAAATGATATATGAGAAACTTGGGAGTATAAATAAGTATCTTTATGTTTTTCTACATATAAAAATGATACTAAGATACACATGTTAGATATATCTTCCTAGAATATGATGAAAATCCCACCAATATGCTCATAGTGAAGGTGTTCAAAACCATTAAAGCATATTATTCATTAAATTCAGATGAGGTCTGGCCATCATAAAGAATGAATGAATCATTTCATAAGGATTGGGAAAATTAATTAATGTTAATTTTAGGTCATGAGATTCATTAAGCTACATATGTGGATGCATACAAAGAATATTGACGTAATAATAAAACTCCCATGAATTTTTCATGAACAAAAATATATTTTCATATACTTTTGGACTAAATATATTATTCCAAGTAAGAATAAGAAAAAAATATCATGAGTGATATTTAATAGGAATCCCGATTGTGGATGATATTTTGGGAATAATACATGAAATAAAATACATAATTACGATATGTCGAATAATCACCATTCTTACGTCATTAACACTTAGAGATATCCCATTTATATCAAATATTACCCATTACGTTCTATTTAAAACATTGAATCAAACAATTGTAACGGGTTTACAACCCAACCATGTACCTTATGAGTAGTTTAAGTATTTATATATCTATTTATACTAATTATGAATATATTGTGGTTTATATCTCCCCTAATATCTTATCTTATTTTATTTTTTATATTTTTCAACGATGATTATACTACACAATGTAAAAGAACATAAAAGGGATTTTATCATCTAGGAATCTGGTTTTTCTTGAGTTCAACTCTTAAATTTCATTGTAATATATACATCTCATTTTGGGTATCATGAATTTAGGGGTTAATGTAATTAGTTAACACCATTAACACCTAAAAAGATCATCTCAATATATTTTGTCACTAATTATTTCTCATTCTCTTGGACAACTCATTATATGATGGAGTTGAAGAGGAAAAGGTTGGAACAATATATGATATCATGGGAATCATGTAATGTTGGTGTTATATATTGATGTTTGTAATACCCTTATATTGTATAGGATATGGATATGATATTCATGTTATATAAATCATTAGTGTTTTACTTTTTCAATATCCAATCCAAATGACATGACTATGTTCAACCATAATCCAAAAGTAAGAGCATTATAATTCTTTTCCAAATACCCCATGACTGGTGTTCTCAAAACATAACACTGTTTTCAAGGACCTGATTTGATATATAACTACTCATTCATTATATTATGAATAAACCTACCATGGAATTAATTTTAATTCAAAAATTTAAAATATGTATTTTATATTTTATACACATCATTCGTCAATGAAACTATACATATCATTCTATAGAGGGCTACAGGAATGTGAAAATTTAATTACAATGTTGAATCCTTAAAATATATCATCATAGAACTCGAGTAACCTATAACAGAGGCCTTTTCTAAAGAAAATACGAATCTCCAAGAGTACTTCCTCAAGTTCACCACCATTCGGTTGAGGCAGAAGAAGATATATCGTGTCCAAATTTCAAAGAATGTACCATAAAAGTGGAATATGAATTTTACATACCTTCTCTAAAACACATTTTTAAACTTCTAAATGATTCATCAAAAAGAGAGAAATAGATTTTGGATACACCACTTGAGGGAGTTTATCTTACAAATGATTAATTTTTTAATATTATAATTCCTGCATTGAATTATAATTCCCACCAGAATTCAAATATAGATGTATTTTAGAAAAACATTCCTTATTGAGTGAATATGAATAAGAATAAGAGGACTCTACCATTTAAGAGAATATAGTTTTGTAGTTATAAGAATATGTGTCACACCCATCATCTTCAAATAAGTTATTTCATTAATTTTTCTCTGTGTCGGGTAGTCCGGGGTTAAGCCCGACTTAAAATTTGAGTTTTTTAATTAAAAACGCATGTAATGGTCTAGAGTGGGTTCAGCATGCCGCTGTCTAAGCCCCGTGACCTCGCTCAATTCTATGCTCACCAGCCCGTTGTTCAACTAATTAAATAAAGGAGTTATTAATAAAGAAAAAAATTAATTAAAAGGGTGATAAAATAAAAATAAAATAAAATAAGAAATGTGATAAAAATTTAATGGATCATTTGGACATTTAAGGATATTACTGTTATTATTATTTTTATTAAAATGTAAATTATTACTATTATTATTAATATGTTAATTATTATTATTATTACCCTTTTTTTAATGTTTTAATTATGTTATTAGGGGTATTATTTAGGTTTTATTTTATTTTATTTTTTTTTGGTTTTCCTTCTTATTTTATTTTTATTTTTTTATTTTTTTATTTTTATTTTGGTTTTGTTTTCTTTCTTTCCTTTGGTTTTTTTTCTGGATCTCCTCCTACCCATCCTGATTTGCGTCGTGTGAACTCCTCCCCTGGACCCCTTTGGTTGCGCCGCACCTCCATCCATGCCTGCACCGTCCTCCAGATTAGCACCCCCCACGCTGTCGCCCTTCCCTCTGGCCTCCGCATCCGGCACCGGCCCGTCTCACTAGACCTCCCTGCTTCCCCGTTGCACCTTGTTCCACTCAGACCCGCACAGACACCTTGACTGGCCTCCCCCATACACCGTGACCTTACTCCTTGGCCGAACCACTTCTGGCGCGGTGCTGTTCGGCGGATCCGGCTCAATCCCGCCGCACCTCGGGTTTTCCCCCCTCTCCCACGTCCGGCCGATGCCCCGCCTCTCCTTCTCTGCACAGGGTAAACCCTCATCCTCATACCCAGGGTTTTGATCCTTGTTTATGTGGGGTGTTTTTTTGTTTCAATTCCTATTTTATGGTTTAATCTAGGGTTTATGTGGTGCGAATTGCACGCGATTGAAGTTCGCACCGGGTTTTGGGGTTTTCAACACCTGAGGTAGGTGGTTCCATGCCATACCATCTTTATATAATTTAATTTCTCATTAATTAAATTATAATGTGTTCTAGTGATAAAGTTCGTGATGTGAATTTTATTTTTTGACGTGCTTCGATATGCATATTGATGAATTTGAGTTGATTTTAAGTAAATTCCAATGTTTTTCATGTGCGTTATATTGTTGGTATTTTCAGACGCATTATAGTTAATTGTTTAGGGTGTACAAATTGTGTTTTCAAGAACACTTGAGGTACGGATGATATTAAACTGAGTTTTTTAATATAAGGTAAACTATTTTGACGTGTTAATTTTTATTATGAACCTTGAGTATCTTTTAGGGGTGCGGATGAGGTTTTATAAGGGTTGGGATGTGCAATTGATTTTCAAATGGTTCTTCCATTTAAAATTACTGTGTTTTAAAGTGAGGCCTTGTGGTATGTATCTGTGTTGTTTTATTAATTGATCAATTGTTTAATTAAGTGTCATTTGTGATGCGTAATATGGTTGGGAAGGTTTTCGGGGTTGTTTGGTAGGTGTGAAATGTGTTTTCCAGTTCATTGAGGTGTCTATGTAATTAAATGTAGATTTTCAATGGAAATGAGTCACTTTGGGTGTGTTTTCCGTATTGCATACTTTTGGAATTTAATTGGAAATTGTTTGGACAATGGGAAAACATGTTTTTGTTTGGATAAGCTACACCTTTGGTTTTAAAGTGACGTTCGTATATGAAATCGTGTTTGTCGTTCTGGTGCAAACCTATGCTTTCAAATTTTTAGTGTTTTATAAATTGTTAAATTCACTTATTAAATCATGTGGGTTGGATGTTTTGGTTTTGAAAAAAAAATTTAAAGTTTTGGTTTTTATCCTTGGTGTTCTCGTGGGCCACAACATGCATGAGTATATATGGAAATATAAAGGGTTAATGGCACGAAAAGATGAGTGCCTAGATGGACATGAGGTGGGTGCTGGTGTGGCACGTGAGCATGCATGTGCGAGGTCCATGGGACACCATTGATGTTTGTGCAACCCACCGTCTTTGATTTTTCTCAAAATGTTCTGTTAAAGGAAAATTAAGTGTTTTTAAATAACCGGTGATTGTGTGGTGTATCCTTGTTTTTTTTTGAAAGGTTGGATGTGAGGCGTTTCGAACCGAGAATCCTTTTGACTAATTTGTGTCTTGATTTTGAATTCTTATTTGTAAGTTAGTATGTTTTCTTGTAGTTAGTGAATTCTTTTGAATGTTCTTCAGGAATCCCTTTTCGTGGTTCCCCCGCACATTTAGTGTGCGCTTATGGTATGTCTTGACCACTGAACCAGTTTGGTTAGGTCCATGGTTTTCTCTCTCAACTAGTGAACGCCCCCAAAAAGTGTTGACATGTGATTAAAGTGTGGCCACTAGAAATTAGCCTTTGGTCGACCCTCCAGTTGATCAGAGGAATCTCTTCTTGAATTCTAGAATTGATCCCACATCTTGTTTTTACAACCAAGCGGATCCTCTCGCAACGGGATGACAGATGCGATGGGAGTTGAATAGATTTTTGGTCTTTTGAGTGTCTTGAATCGTCAGGTATGAAGTTTGGCACTGTCATGTTTGAAGGTTCCCCCTGAAAATGATGAAAGGAATTCCAGCAGGGAAGGGTGAAGGCGGTTCAGAATTTTTAGTGTTGACCAGTGTCTTGAAGGGCTTTGTAGTATTCACATCGGTTGCAAGGGTCATGTTCGTGGATGTCTTGCAGCGTGAGGTCCCTTTGGAAGTTGTAAAAGAGACCCCAGTGGAAAAAGGTGGAAGAAACACTCTTTTGTTGGTGCGGTCTACCTTTATAAATGACCTCTAGTCTTTGGTTTGTTTCATTTAAGGAAAGGTTCGTGTTAGGCTACAGGCTTGGCAGACGAAGTCGTATGAGGCTTATATGGTCGTTCGTAGGAATTGTGTATTGTTTAAGACGATGTTTAAGGTATTTCTCAGCGTAATGTTCCTCTCAATAGCAACGGTCATGTTCAGGTGACGAGTGGTGGTGTTATGTTCTCATTTAGTGTGATAAAGGGTGATGCACATGCACCATTTCAACTCTGGTGTCGGTGAATGTTCCGCGTATGATCAGTCAGATGTTGTAATGTGTTGTGTTTGATGGTGTTGCCTTAGGAGAGATATGATTGCGTGTGGCACCAAAATGAGAAGCTCCACTTGGGATTATTCAATTCTTGACTGCGAGGTAGAAGATACTTCAAACATCAGGGCTCCAGCCATAGGCCTCGAAGAGAAGCTGGCGCGTGGTCAGGAAACCCAGGAGTGTATGGGACCCCAACTTTATTTCTATCACCAATGTTAAAAGTAGAGACAATTTAAATTGTTTCCAAGGTTGTTCCACCCGAATGAGTCATCTGGTTGCATAAGGTTTTCGCAACCATGTGGTGGAATTCTCGTCGTGTTGCCTTAAAGTCTTGGGTATTGCGTCCCATTCTATGAAATCATTTCAGTGGTCCTTATAGGAGTTTGTTGAGTAAATCTATCTCAAATCTGAATAATGCTCATCCAAGAATTAAGAAATGCTGGTTTGTCTTGGGTCATACTTTTGACTCCCGGTAGTCGGGCCCCTCCCTCCCTACCCCTTGTGGTGGGGTATTTGGTCACCATCAAGATTTTTTTTTCAATGTTCTATATACTCTGATAGTTCTAGTGGCAGTGAGACCCATGATGGGTCTCACACAAAGGTCTCTAGAATAAATCGGTGTTGGCCTTTCCTTAATGGTGTGGAGTCCACCCAGACCTCCCCATATTGGTTTTCCTGTCTCGTCCTGGGCGTTGGTAGGTTCTTAATGGTGGGGAGACCCAAATTGGGTCTTGCACGAATATCTCTAGAATGAATCAGTGCTGGACGTTTCTTTAATGGCGGGGAGTCCACTCGAATCTCCCCGTGTCAGTTTTACAGTCTCGTCTCGAGCGTTAGTGTGTTCTTAATGGTGGGGTGCCCCTCGGGCCTCCCCATGTTGATCTTTTGCTTCTGTTTTTACGTATGGAATGGTGATAAGAGATAAGAGTGTTCCTTGGACATGGTCTGACCATGTCTATTGATTCTATCCAAATGGTGTGGTTTTCGTTTAATAGTGCTATGTTTTTTTCACTTGTGAAGTTGGTTTCTGTGGGTGTGGGAGTTCATTTCCTTGATCAGTCAACTGGAGGTGTTTTAGCTCATTAGGGTGAGCGGCACATTTGAGAAAGTCTTTTATTTTACAAGTTTCTTGGGTTTTTCATTTTAATCACCTTCTTTAAGCATGATGTGTCTGCCTCTTTTCGCTTGTTTTCACTTTGATCCTTAAGGGGGTATCGTTTCATACTTTGGGTTTCAGCCTTATTTGTGGCTTTTCGGGGACGAAAGGTTTTATAGTGGGGAAAATTGTCACACCCATCATCTTCAAATAAGTTATTTCATTAATTTTCCCTGCGTCGGGTAGTCCGGGGTTAAGCCTGACTTAAAATTTGAGGTTTTTAATTGAAAACGCAGGTAATGGTCTGGAGTGCGTTCAGCATGCCACTGTCTAAGCCCCGCTACCTCGCTCAGTTCTCTGCTCACCAGCCCGTTGTTCAACTAATTAAATAAAGGAGTTATTAATAAAGAAAAAAATTAATTAAAAGTGTGATAAAATGAAAATAAAATAAAATAAGAAATGTGATAAAAATTTAATGGATCGTTTTGACATTTAAGGATATTACTATTATTATTATTTTTATTAAAATGTAAATTATTAATATTTTTATTAATATGTTAATTATTATTATTATTAACTTTTTTTATGTTTTAATTGTGTTATTAGGGGTATGATTTAGGTTTTCTTTTAATTTTTTTAATTTTTTTATTTTTGGTTTTCCTTCTTATTTTATTTTTATTTTTAATTTTTTTTAATTTTATTTTGGTTTTGTTTTATTTATTTCATTAGGGTTTTTTTCCCGATCTCCCCCTACCCCTCCTGATTTGCATCGTGCGAACTTCTCCCCTGGACCCCTTTGGTTGCGCTGCACCTCTCTCCATGCCCGCACCGTCCTCCGGATCAGCACCCCCCACGTTGTCGCCCTTCCCGTTGGCCTCCGCATCCGGCACCGGCCTATCGCACTAGACCTCCCCGCTTCCCCGTTGCACCTTGTTCCGCTCGGACCCACACGGACACCTCTACCGGCCTCCCCCATGTGCCACAACCTTACTCCTTGGCCGAACCACTTCCGGCGCGGTGCGGTTCGGCGGCTCTGGCTCAATCCCGCCGCACCTCGGGTTTGCCCCCTCTCCCACGTCCCGCCGATGCCCCACCTCTCCTTCTCCGCATAGGGTAAACCCTCATCCTCATACCTAGGGTTTTGATCCTTGTTTATGTGGGGTGTTTTTTTGTTTCAATTCCTGTTTTATGGTTTAATCTAGTTTTAATGTGGTGCGAATTGCACGCGATTGATGTTCGCACCGGGTTTTGGGGTTTTCAACACCTAAGGTAGGTGGTTCCATGCCATACCATCTTTAGATAATTTAATTGCTCATTAATTAAATTATATTGTGTTCTAGTGATAAATTGTGTGATGCGAATTTTATTTTTGGACGTGCTTCGATATGCATATTGATGAATTTGAGTTGTTTTTAAGTAAATGCCAACGTTTTTCATGTGCGTTGTATTGTTGGAATTTTCAGATGCGTTATAGTTAATTATTTAGGGTGTACAAATTGTGTTTTCAAGAACGCTTGAGGTACGGATGATATTAAACTGAGTTTTTCAATATAAGGTAAACTATTTTGACCTGTTAATTTTTATTACGAACCTTGAGTATCTTTTAGGGGGGCGAATGAGGTTTTAGATGGGTTGGGATGTGCAATTGATTTTCAAATGGTTCTGCCATTTAAAATTTCTTTGTTTTAAAGTGAGGCCTTGTGTTATGCATCTGTGTTGTTTTAATAATTGAGAAATTGTTTAATTAAGTGTTGTTTGAAATGCGGAATATGGTTGGGAAGGTTTTCGGGGTTTTTTGGTAGGTGCAAAAGGTGTTTTCAAGTTCATTGAGGTGTCTATGTAATTAAATGTATATTTTCAATGGAAATGAGTCACTTTGGGTGTGTTTTCCATGTTGCGTACTTTTGGAATTTAATAATAAATTATTTGGACAATGGGAAAACATGTTTTAGTTTGGATAAGCTGCACCTTTGGTTTTAATGTGACGTTCGTAGATGAAATCGTGTTCGTCGTTCTGGTGCAACCCTATGCTTTATAATTTTAAGTGTTTTATAAATTGTTAATTGCACTTATTAAATTATATGTGGAGTGCGGGAGTTGTGTTTGACAGAATTATGTGTGCGTTAAGTTTTTAATGGTATTCTTACATGTGATATTGGACATTTCTCATGTGCAAACTCTTATGGTCCTATTTTGAAATGTTATTCAAATTGTTTAAATAGTTTATCATGTCACGCAAGTGATCTGAGCTATGTTATAAAATGGTTTTGGTGTGTGTGTGTTTTTTATGGTGTTTGGGTATGCGAACGGTGACGTGTATGTGTAATGTTTTGTTTGGTTTGGGATATGTGAAAGCGATATACATTATGTGAATGTGAAACTTGATTGAGCACAAGGGAAAACCCTGGGTATCTTGGTGGGTGGACTAGAACTAGTGCGCTATTGAGCAGGATGGGTATCGTCCCTGTCTCACTTAGATGGATTGACGATTACAACACTAACTAAACATATGATGACTGAGGTTCGTGGCCTTCTAAGCCACATTTTCTGAGGGTCGTGGTCTTCTAAGCCATGTTTCTGAGGGTCGTGGTTTCTAAGCCACGTTTCACCGAGACACGAAGTTTCTAGGGTCCCACTCGATCTAGATGAACCTTAGGGGATTTACCCATAGTGCTTTACCATCGATGGTGTGGTGCCTTCCGTCGTCATATGGAGGACCACTTGGGTGTGTGTGTGTGTACGTGTATGTGTGTGTGTGTGTGTATGTGTATGTGTGTGTGAGTGTGTGTGTGTGTGTGCCCATAATGAACCATTCTCATATTTTTTAAAATCATGTTTATGAAATGAGTTCTTTTTAGTGTTTTCCTTTAGCATTTGTGTTGTAAATGTTTTCTTTAAAAGCATTTCGAAAGTATAACTTGAATAAGCACATTTAATTGTCCTTTTGATGTTGTGGGATGGAACCTTTTTATTGGGTGACGTCTTACTGGGCTTTTCGCTCACACCCTGCATACACCATCGTGTGTATGTAGACCTTGTTTTTTGTGTATTCCAGGTTGTGCATCGTGCTCAGCGGTGGTGGTTTTGGTCGGTGATGGTCTTCTTGTGCAGGTTGGTGTTGTGGAGTGGAGATGCTATACCACTCTTGTCAGTTGGAGGTTTGAGTTATAGTTTTAGTCTCTTTTGTTGTCGTTTATTTTTGGAGGTTAGTTCTAGTTGTAAACCTTTAAATTTTGTTTTTAGTTTTATGGTCTCTTTGGTTGTCGATTCCAAGTTTCATTTTTATTATCTTGTTAGTGTTAGTTTATACAATTTCGGGTAAGCCATTCCCATAGGTAACTCCTGATACTTGGGCACTTGTGCCAGCCCGTGGGGATCGGGAACGCCCTTCGGGCCTTGCCACGGACTGGGTCAGGAGCCGCGACGGATGGCGACATGGCCTGGTTCGTGACAATATGTGACAATGAAGGTGATGACTGTTGAAGAAGAGAATGGGTGTTAAGAGGCCTAATTAACTCCTAGTAACCAACTAGAAAATTACTATTAGAGGACACTATCATGTTATCAGGGAGTTTCCTTCTTTCATTCCCCTCTCCTTATATTAATTTTCCAATTTTTTTATTACATGGTTCAGATAATATTTCTATTGTCTTTATAGTCTCAAACCTTTGTGTTCTATAAATTAAAATATGAGATATAAATTCATTGTTTTTTAATTACAAAAACCATGTCCACTTTTTTTGGGATTAATAAAGAAAAAAATGTTTTACAAATAAAAAAACACCATTAAGGGATAAATAATGGATATTTTATTTTTCTCTATCTTCTTTCCTATATTTTCTCTATATAATAGATATATAATTTTTCTCTATACTTTTAATAATTTTTTAAAGGTATCATATTGGAGAATATATCATATACTATAAAATAACTAGGTGCTTATTGTTTTAATTTAATTTATACTTATACTAAACAATTTAGTATTATTTCATCTCCAATTAATGTTATGAAAAGATAAATGTATATGAATAGGTCTCTTATGTTTTAAAGGTTTTTAATATTGTTTTTATTTCTTTTTTCACTATTTTTAATAAAAAATTGTTACTAAAAGAATACTGAATTCCTTTCTCACACTTTACAAGATTTTAAGATACTAGACATGATTATTAAATATATAAATTTTTAATTATTATTCATATAAAAAAATTACCCATGAAATTGATTTTTTAAATAAATTAGAATTTTGAGCATTTTTGGAAGTACAATACTATAAACACTGAACCAAATATCTCACCGCCTGAGTGGTTTATATAATTATTTTGTTATATTCATCACACTCCTATCATAATCATTATTTCATATTTATTCAAGGAAAATTAATACAAAGGGATTAGGAAAATAGGACCTAGGGATGTCTAAAGTAATGTAAACCAAGGGAATCCACTCTAATGAAATTAACCCCTTTAGTTTAAAGTGATAAGTGTTAGAAATATTAGTTACATTGTAACCTTGGTCCCCCATTGAAGATAGGTGATCCGATACTTG
The DNA here is from genome assembly GCA_963277665.1 of Viscum album. Lineage (NCBI taxonomy): Eukaryota > Viridiplantae > Streptophyta > Magnoliopsida > Santalales > Viscaceae > Viscum > Viscum album. The sequence goes on from OY728163.1 coordinate 13,757,002, forward strand.
ACTCCCCACCTTACAGATGTGGGCCAATTTTAGGGTTTTGTGGAGGATATAATTGCATTGCCTTATGATGTAATAGATCGACAAAGGCATGCCACCTTTTCTATTCATGGATTCATGAAATATCAGTGAATCAATTTCCACTATGAAAGGATAAAATTCTTTTGGATGCGAAGAATATGCTTAGTAAGGAATTCCATGGCCTCTTCTAGTAAGGAATTACCACTACCAAAGTAAGCTGTAAAAACTAGTATCACACTCCCCCTGCTGTCTCTAATGACCCCGCCTCCTCACATTTCCCTAGAAATACATGCACTATCTATTTTAAACTTAATTCCACTTTATAGGGGAGACACATCACCCATATTCCTTATAGAATGGGGTTGGATGTTGGACCATAAGAGAGGGGCCATGAACAACTTGTAAGGATTAGGTATCCTTCCAGTTTATAATGAGGGTCACCATATCTGCCAACTGGCTCCATGTCCTCACAATTCCATCACTTCCAAGAGTAAAACATGTAAATTTTTTAAGAAATTTTTTTCAATTATTTATTTTTAAATGATTTAGATTTCATGAAAAGAAATTAAATTAATGGGTCAATTTGTTTTGGTGAAACACATTCTTATCATGATACCTACATTCTACATCAACCCTTATCTATCCAATAAGAGACCATATATTCTATAGTAGTTTTAGGAAACCATACAAGATTATTAAACTATATATACATATAATTGTAATATATATACATTATTTTTTCATGTTTCAGTTTATGGTAAGGACACTTCATGTGTGTTCTTTTGTAATCATTTTATAATTGGGTGAATGTGGTCATTTGTGTCATTTGTATGTACATACTAAAGAGTAGAATGGGAATGAGTTATTAATTACCATCAAATATTATTATCTGTATAATAGTATCCCAAAAAAGTAAAATATGTTGATGAGATTTGTTTATTAATTATTATTATTATGTGTAACACTCAAAACCCATGTGAGAATGGGTAGAAATAATCATTATTATATAACATTCATTTGTAAACCCATATTCATAAATAATGAAAAGAAAAATGAGGTATAATAAGGATGAATTCTTTATTTTTCTTTATATTTATGACATTGGGCCTATTTGAACAGGACAATGTAATTGTGGATTCAAATTTTCTAGGGGAATTTGTTGAGGAATTTTTAATCATTTAATATAAATATTGATTCATTTTTAAATGTAAATACTCTTCTTTTAAAACTTTTATTTTTTAAAAGCCTTCCCACTAACCCCTATACACTTATATAACATTGAAAAATACCTGATAATTAAATAAATTTTAATGTATCATATTTTGGAGAAAACAAATTTTACAGGCATATAGTAATTCAAGAATTATCCATGTATGAGAATAACACAGTATATAATTTATCTTTTGTGAAGATTTACATAAATTGAAATTTAAGGTAGATTTTTATCGATTCATGGAAAAATTTATAAAGTAAGAATGTTTTAAATGTTATAAATTAATATAAAGACAATCCATTTTTTAAAGGTAAACATGATAAATTATATTTCAGAATTAGTATAGAAAATTATAAAATTATAGATTTTTTATGGATTTGATATTAAACTATTCTTATTTACCTGGGATTTTATATCTTGTTAATAAAGATTTTATAGAAAATATATTCAAGTTTGGGTGATCTCATAGGTTAGATGAAATTTTGAAAAGTACATACAAAATAGTTTTTATTTATTCAATAAGAGAATAAATAATAAATTTCCATTGACACGTTAGAAATTTTCTTTTTTTACCGTGATATATAAGGTCATGGTCCCTGTTATATGTAAATATGAACATAAAAACATTTCAGGATATGTAAAATCAAGTTTAGATATGTGTTAGAAGTAATATTATCAAATATAATATGAAATTTGTTGATGAAGTGGATAATTTGATGTATAAAAAAGGGTTACATATGAGTCTAATATTAGTGAGATTTTGATAATATACTAATATAAGATTTATATACCAACTATAAGAAGAAAAATATTTAGAATATGGACATAATAAACCCTTAAATTATTTTAATTAAATATATCTATGCATTATGATTGTATTTATAAATTTTTTTATTATGGATTTGGTTTTTTTTCATGGAAGAAATCACCTCCTTCATTGGTCAAGGGAACCTTGGATGTGACCATATCTACTCTTGTTTTCATTGTATTCATAGAATAGTAATAATTTTTTCTAATTAAGAAATTTGTTATCTATTTTTGAAACCTTATATATTTCTACTAAAAATAATATTAATATTAGTTATCATAATATTACATATTATTTGTCAGAGTATTGCATATTTTGAATAAAAAACTATATGTTATGTATCTCAAGGACTTTTGTAAAATAACAAGTAAATAAATAATATAACATTTTCATATTCATTAAAATTTTTGAATTAAATATTAATTTTACTTTTAATATGGATGATATGTTTGATGTCATACCTGATAGGAAACAACAGTTTTCCTTGAAATCATATGTTGCACACAATGTTGAGTCATACTAAAAAAAGAATATAATATTATATTAAATGTATGTTAAAGACTATATTTTGTATTGGCAGGAATGGAAAAAAATAACTACAATATGAATAGACATGTTTGTTAAATGTTTTTACATTTATCCTATAAATTTTAGAGGCTTAAAATAAAAAAAACCCCATTTTAGGATTAAATACTCTAATGTTCATTAAATGGTCTATTTACCTTGATTTGATGGAGAACCATCATTAATTATATTTTTGGTCACTTTTATAGGTTCTATTTTAAAAAATAAAATTCTTCTTTATAATCGAGACATCAAAATTTACTTTGGATTAAATTTGTTTATTTTTCAGATAAAGTTCTTCTTTTTATTAATAGTAAAGAATACTGTATTTTAATTCAAAACTGCCATTTAATCTAATTTATTTATATTGTTAAATAATCTTTTTAAATGGTTTTAAAGTGTAATTAGATCATATGTTTACCATTTATTCCAGATTTGGTCATTTGATGTAATTTCATATTGAAATTAGATATAAACTAGTGTCAATCTTTTGATAGTTATTATTTCTTAAAAAGGTGCTTTTTTGTTTTGACACTGGGAATTAATTTTAAATTAATTTTTTCCACTTTGGTGTTTTTAATTTGGAAAAATGGATTCCCTATTTTTAATCATGAGGTCCGAATTGTGTAAATATGTAACCATTATTTTTTAACATTATTAATATTTACTTCAGTAAATATTTTTTTTACCATGGTTAAAGGGTAAATCGGAAAAATAGCGGTAAAAGTAATAATATAATAATATTAAATTACCCTAACATGTGTCCTAATAGAATTTTATGATACATTTCTTACCAAGGTCATTCTTTGGTTGATTTTGGGACCCCATGGAGCCCCTTAATAGTGATAACGATACTTAATACTAATTAATTTAAAGTAAAGACAAAAATGACATAAACATATATCTTTTAATAAATTAATTATCACATAAGGTTATATAAGTTATCCATTCGACTATAAATATTTACTAGAAAGAAAAAAATATTTCCGAAATAATTGTATTTTTATATAATTTTTAGACGTCAAATAAATAAAATTAATTATGACACAATAATGATGCAGTGTTTACCTCAATAATGAATGATTTAAATAAATAAGAATATATATAAGAAAAAAATATCCAAAACCCATCCAGTTTGTCTGGTATGATTTTATTTTATATATGACTCATCTTAACTTAGATTTTAATGATTTTGTGACCTTTGGAAACTGAATATAATTTTATAATAAAATATTATTTTTAAACATTTTTAAAGAGCCTATCCTCCCCCTTATAAGAAGCCCTCACTTATAATACATTACTCACACTTTTCAAGACCATTTCCTCATCCTACCTCTACCCAATTGTTCTCCATACATTCCTATCCTCCTCCTATAATCATTTCCCTAGGCAAAAGGAAATTAAAATAAACCATTTGGTTCAAACCCAAGGTATATACCTGATTTAAAGATAACATCTTCTCTTATGTTCTTTTGTTATATTTTACTTATCCAACCACATAACCTATTTTAATTTCATTATTTTATGAAAAACCAGTATTCTCAATATACTAGGTTTCTGTAATGATATGTATTCAAACTACACTTACATAAACTTTCATCTAATGGGTAATGAACATACTGTTTCTATGGACGGTGAACTACTGCCACACGAAACGATGATTTTTCAATATTCTCCTTCCAACTCTCTTGGTATCCATTATGAGGGAAAAATATTTCTATGTGATATATATTATATTTATATTATTTATATGCTTCTGTAATTTCCATTTATATAATGACTTTATGGTTTTCATAGTGGGAAAATACGATAATTTCATTTGAGGATGTGCGAACAACCGCTCTTCATAGTGATATGTCTCGTTAATGCCATACATGGAACATATAAATTATGGAGAAATTATATTATATGGTATATTATAGTTGAATTAAAATATACCTCTTTATCATTACATTTTAATTCCATTAAATATGATATAGAAATGAAAGTAGCATTCAGGCGTAAGTACGGCTTACCATCTCCATGAACGGTGAATTTCATTTCTTATTTCCAAATGCTATGTACAATTATAAATACTTATATATACTGGATATATATTATATATATGATATCTAAACTATGAATAATATTCTGGAGATAATTTAATTTTTACAAAATGGACAATTTGTAATTATAGCAAGTTCATTTTTAACTCAAGTTCCGAACATCGACAAAATGTCCTCTATGAAATAAAATAATTAACTTATTTTTGTAGCTAAGTAATAAGTGATATAAAAGTAATAATAAATATTAAAAATGATTTTAATAAATTATTAATTAACTTATGTTTATTATTCAAGAATAACAAGGAACAAACGGGTAATGTCGGACATGTGGTAAGAGCTTTCTTATCTCACTTTTAATTCTTTGAGATTTCCATTGTTCTCCACTTATTTCTTGCATGGGGAATATTTTGTACTCCCATTAGATATATATTATCATGATTCTATTTATATTAAAGGTATTATGTTATTCGTTTTGTGGTTATTAACTCTTGTTCACACGACTCGATTGATTACAACGTGGTAAGGGGTTTTAATCTCACTTTTTATTCTCGTGAGATTCGTGATATGTTTTCCAATATTTCCTTTTGTGTGGTTTATGTACTTCCCATGATTGTATTATTTGTATAATATATATTTAATTATAGGCATTTAAATATTCATTTTATGATCCTTTTTTCATGTGTTGTATGATTCGTATGTTACTAAATCAGTAAGGGAACATTTTAACCCAATCTCCATTCCTTGGGTTAATATTCTAATTATTAATTATGCCATGATATGATTATGTGTGGAATTACTGATTATTTATTTATGTTGTAATTTCAAATCCCGTTTGCATCGACATACTTTTGATACACATAATCAATCTATTTAAAAATTCTCAAGACATCTATATGAACATGATAATAGTAATTTTAACTCAATTTCCATTAATTGAGTTAAACATCCAAGTCATTGTTTATGTTTTTTAAAAAATATTTGTGAATGTTATCTGATTAATTTACACTGAATATCAAATCATATTGAGATTATTTATATATTTCATGCATAATTATGTAATTGATTTATCCTTAATCTATGGATACCATCTTTTTAAGGGACTTCGTCTCAATCTCCTTCCATTGAGTAATATTTTTTTTATAGATGGCTTTCTTTATAAGGCGTATACAAAATTTTTACATCCCATTTCATTCAAATGGAATATTGTCTCTAGGAGGACTTTTACTTAATTAAAAAATGAATGTTTCCTTTTATGGTAAGTGATGACAACGACCTTTTCTGCCGCCACGAGTATTATTTTATATATGGCTTCCTTAACAAGTTGTAATTTTTTTAAAAGGTAAATAAATACCATATACTATTTTACATATTTTGGTTTTGAAAATGGTTTTGATAATGTATCTGTGATGTCAATTTATTTAAATGATATCTTGTGATTGAAATGTGGAAATGTTATATTTCCTTTATATTTTTTTATGTGTCATGAATATGTTATGGTTCTAGAGAATTGTTAAGAATACAAGTTGTTCCATGATAAACCTATGGAGGGTGAGCCCTAGATATCTCTCTGATGCATTAGGTAATGTGACAGAGGTAAAAGAGAATGTTTCTCCTTAGATATGTTGGAAATATACTGTGATGGGTATTCCAACATAACTCCATATGTAGTTGTGATAGCAACAATGGAAGTATGTTTTGTATCCCACAAGTTACCTTTATGATTAATGATTTTTTTGTGTTATTCATAAATCATATGATTTCATAAGTCTTCTTATGATTTAAAAGTTTGGTTTCATTGAATTTTATTTATTTAAGGAAAAATTTTACTTTCCTTATTTTATAACCCTTATTAGCTTTTTAAACTCCTTTCATGTATTTGAAATGTTTTCCGCATGACATAAAGATGAATATGGTTAAGGATGGGATCAATGAAAATTCATGATATCTAAAACATGGAAGTAGACATGTTTCTTTTTAAGAGTTTTTATTCTATAAAAAATTAGATACTGAGTAGTAGTGTTTACGTATAATTTTCAAGTTGATATGTAATAGTTTTGGCCTAATTCTCAAAAACAGTAAACCTGAAAAAATTCTCAATGTGAAATATTCATTTAATTAAATATTATGTAATATATTATGGTTGAGTCCTTATAGTTGGTATAAGAGGTCCGTTTGGAAAACTTTATGGATTATGAGTTTTACATAAACACATGGTTAGTCCATATGTATATTATTTTAGTTGAATACATGTTTTGTAAATTTTTCAAATCAAGGAATGTTGGATATAAATGGAAGGATGAGGATATAAAACAACATTCCTATCTCTTCCCGATGACAATACTGGAATAATTATTTCAAATTAATGTTCGTATTATTGTGTATCTTTTTCTAGTATACAACTCCATTCCAAATAGTTGTTTGAGATATCAAAAACATACACTATACCTCGATATCATCGTGGATTATGGGATGTATATAATCAAATCCTATTTTCTAATCATTCTCATATTTTCAAGAATGTTGAATATTATCAAGGAATTTATAAATATTTTACCTTATCATAGGATTTTGAATCATTTTATGATTCTGAAAAATGTTCTAAAAAAAGAGACCCTTGAACAACCTATTTATAATTTCATTTACTATATAGTCTCCCTACACAAAATTATGGTATTTTAAAAGGACCATTGATTAAATGTTTAAAATCAAATTTGGTCTGATTATTTTATAAAAATCATGTTTTATCAGATGTTTTAAATTATATTTCATACATGATTATTTTCTAAAACTGTTTTTCTACGAACACCCATATAACCAAAGTTGTACGAGGCGTATTTGGATGAAGGACAAAAATGATTTTGAAGGACATCTAAATTATTGTTGTAATTAATGGACCTTCTACCTACGTGAACAAGATGATTATGAAACCATAGCGTCACCATGATCAAGGTATGATGTTCTTTCTATTGGGAATAGTTTTATTTTTTCATATGAAGGTCAAAAAATGACTATTTATAAGATGTTGAGGTCTTAATGTATTGGGATGAAAATTAAAGGTATAATAAATCCTTTGAGGTTAAAACATGTTAGGGATATTATTTAGTTTCATGAAAAGGACAACCTGTAAGAAGGTTGACGACCCATCATTTCTGGAAAGGCCACAGGAATCAAACCCACAACCGATGAGCGACAAGGTCGCATCACCTACCACTTCCCTATGTGATGTCCCTAGTTAGTATGAAATATTATTTTATGATTAATGATTTTAAGGATCTAGAATAAGTTGACTATGGGAACATATTTTTTATCAAATGGATATCCTTAATATAGTAAAACAGTTTGGTGATTAAGTGATAAAGGTTATTTTAAAAGTTGTTTTCTCTTTTTAAAACATTATATGCTTAAGTGAAATAAAAAACTATGGGATTTCATTTGTGGAGTAATGGATGAAATATTATTTTAGAAGAATCTATATTTTTATAGTGGATATAAGGTTTTATGGGTTATTTATGGAAATGATTAATCTATCATAGAAAATATGTGTTTTGGTTTTTTACACTTCAGTATGAGACATTAAGAGTAATCGATGTTTTTGGAGATAAATGTTAACATTTACTGTGGATGTCTATTTGATTAAATCCTTCTAATTTTTGGGTTTCAATATTAGTTTGTATTATTTGGAATAATTTTAAGGACAATTGTATATTGAATGGTCTTTCTTGAACTTTGGGTTCTTTCTGTTGAATTTTGGATATTAAGAGTAGTATTTGTTTTTATAAATGATTATCCTTTTGAGGATTATCTAATATTGTACTATCCAATTTTGGTTGTGGTTTATGTCTAAAGGAACGGGAAATATACAGTACATTTTTTTAGATTATGTGATACTCTAGATTTTTATTCTAGTACTTAAGTTGTGACCATGTTATCTAGAATACTTATCATTTGGAGAAAATATGAGTTTGTGGTAGAATTTTATTAAAGGATGACACTCAACATGACAAGTAAGTATATTTACATATTATATTAGTATATTTATTAATAAAATTCGTTAACTCTATAGAAAAGATCTTAAATAAAAGTGTTATAAGCTCGGTTTTATCATCAGAATTTTACCCAACCACAAATTTATTGTATTGTGGTGGTTCTCTATTTGTGATCAAGTTATCTTTCACTCTCTATTAATTTATAAGAGTTAGTTTCTCTTACATATCCATGTTTTTTTGGAATCATGGTATCTGTTGCCTTAGGTGACCTTTGATCCTCTCTTCCTTTATTTTAAAGTAATATTTTTATTCACTCTTTTTTCGATGTGGGATATTCAATGTTGTTTTTATGCCCAATTTTAAAATTACGGGGACAAAATTCCCAAACGGGTGGAAGGATGTAACATAATAGGTAAAAAAGAATATAAAATTTTCGTATTTATTAAAATTTGGGAATTTAAAGTTAATGTTTCCTTAAAGGGGATGATATGTTCGATGGAGTACCAGATACACAACAACAGGTTTCTTTGAAATCTTATTTTGCACAAAATGCGGAGTCATATTGAAAAATAATAATATAATATTATTTTAAACGGTAGAGAAAAACATGTCATTGTATTAGAGAGAATTGACAGAATTAACTAAAATATTAATATTCATGTTTTTTTAATGGTTTTAGATTTATCCAATAAATTTTAGAGGCTTAAAATAAGAATGAATCTAAATTTAATCATAAATACTCTAATATTAATTAAAAGGCCTATTTACCTCATTTTGATGGAATCCCTCTTTAAATATAGTTTTGGTCAATTTTATATGTTCTATTTGAAAAATAATATTGTTCATTAGAATAAGGACAACAAAATTTACTTTGGAATACATTTTGGTATTTTTATGATAAAATTTATTTTTTATGAATATTGAAAAATACTATATTTTAATTCAAAACTGCCTTTTAATATAATTTATTTAAATGGTTAGATTATTATTATAAATGGTTATAAAGAGTAATTAGATTATATTTTTACCATTTAATATTATTTTGGTCAGAAGATGTAATTTCACATTGAAATTGGACATAAAATAGTGTCAATATTTTGATTGTTATTAATTTTTAAAAATACTCTATTTTGTTTTAATAATGGGAATTAATTTTGAATTTATTTCAGACACTCGGTGTTTTGAATTTCAAAAAATGGATTCCATATTGGGAATGACGAGGAAAAAATTGTGTAAATAGGTATCCTTTATTTTTTGGACATTATGAATATTTACTTGAGTAAATATTTTATTTACCATGGTTAAAGGTTAAATTGGGTAAATAATGGTATAAAATAATACTATAATAATAATTAATTACCCTTAAATATGTATTAATTGTATTGGTTGATATAGGGCCGACCATGGGCATCCTTGGGACTATTTTGGGACCCCATGGAGCCACTTAAGAGTTATAATGACACATTATATTAATTAATTTAAAGTAAAGACAAAAAAGACTTAAAAATATATCTTTTAGTAAATAAATCTTTACATTGGGTTATATAAGTTATATATTATACTATAAAAATTAATTTGAAATATGAATTTTTTTCCTAGATCATGGTATTTTTTTATAATTTTTAGAAATCAAATAAATGAAATTATTTATGACACAATAATGATGCAGTGTATACCTCATTAATAAATGATTTAAATATATAAGATTATAAATATTAAAACAATACACAAACCCTTTAAGATTATTATTAGATGATTTTATTTCTAATATTAGTTATCGTACATCCAACTTTAAGATGTTTTGGTCCTTTTGAAATTGAAGAGATGTTTATAATAAAATAATATTTTAAAACACTTCTAAAGATCCCCTCCTCCCCCTTATAAAAATCCTTCACTTATAACCCATTCCTCACACTTCTTAAGAAACTTTTCTAATCCAAAATCTACCCAATTAATCTCAATACATCCCTCTCCTCATCATAGAAGCCTTCTTCTAGGCATAAGGAAATTCAAGTAACATTTTTGGTTCAAACCAGAGGGAGATACCCGATTTAAAGGTGACTTCTTCTCTTATGTTCTTTGGTATTATTTTACATCACCAACCCCATATACTCTTTGTATTTCTTTACATTATAAAAAAACCAGTATCCTAAATATACTAGGTTTTTTATGAGAATTATACAAACTTTACTTACACACACCTCTATCTAATGGTTAATGGACATATTGTTTCTAGGAACGACAGACTACTGCCTCACAAAACAATGATTGTTCAATCTTCTCCTACGACCTCTCATGGTTGCAATTATCATGTCACTATTTTTATATGTGATATATATTATATTTATATTCTTTATATTCTTCTTTATTTCCCATTAATAGAATAAATTTATGGTTTCCATTGTGGGTAAAAATGATAATTTCATTTGGGGAATTGGTGACTACCACCCGCACAAAGTGATATGACTCATTCATGCCATACATGGAATGTATAAAGAATATAGATAAATAAAGTATATATGATATTATACTGGAATTGTAATATACCTATATATACTTAAATTTTCATTCCATTAAATATGAAATAGAAATGAAAGTACCATTCATCCGTACGTTCGGTTTACCGCCTCCAGGAATGGTGTATTTCATTCCTTATCTCCAAATGTTGTGTACAATTATAAATACATATATATAATAGATATATATGAAATATATGATATCTAAATCATCAATAATATTCTATAAATTTGGTAATTTGGACCACACTGACAATATGTGATTATAACATGTTCATTTTTTACTCAAGTACGAAACATCGACAAAATGTCCAATATGAACTATAATAATTAACTAATTATTATAGATAAGTAATAAGTGATATAAAAGGAATAATAAAGTTTAAAAAGGTTCTAAATCAAGTTTAATTTAACATAAGTTTAATATTAAGGAATAAAAAGGAATAAATAGGTCAAGTCAGACACGTGGTAAGGTGATAATAAATCTCACTTTTAATTCTGTGAGATTTCCATTGATTGCCACTTTTTTCTTGAATGTGGTGTATTGTGTACTGTAATTTGATATATATATTATAAAGATAATATTTATATTAATTTTATTAGGTGATTAATTTTTTGGATATTAAATTTTGGTCATAAGACTGGATTTATTAAAACAAGGTAATGGGTTGTAATCTCACTTTTTATTCCCGTGAGATTCATGCTATGTTTGACATTATTTCATTTTGTATAGTGTATGTACTTCCCATGATTGTATTATTTGTATAATATAATTTTATTTATGGGTATTTACATCTTCATTGTATGATCTTTCATTCATGTGGTGTATGTTTCGTATGTTACCAGATCGGTAAGGGAATTTTTTAACCCAATTTCCATTCCTTGGGTGAATCTTCTAATTATTAGTTATGTCATTCTATGATTATGTGTGGAATCACTCTTTATTTATTTATATTTTAATTTCAACTCCCCTTTGTGTGGATATAAATTTGATACACGTAATCACTCTATTGATAAATTCTTAAGTCATCGATTTGAACTTGATAAGAGTAATCTTAACTAAATTTTCATTCATTGAGTTAAACATAAAATTCATTAGTGTTGTTTTTACAAAAATATGAGTGAATGTTATCTGATTGATTTAAACTAAATATCCAATTATATTGAGTGTATATGTATTTTTCACACATAATTATTTAGTTGATTTATCCTTAATATAATGATACCATATTTGTAAGTGACTTCGTCTCAATATACATTCGTTGAAGAATATTTTGTTTTATATATGACATTATATTATAAGGTGTATAAAAACATTTGACTTCCTATTTCATTAAAAAGAATATTTTTTCTACAAGGTGTTTTACTAAATGACAAAAAGGAATTTTTCTTTTTGACATAAGTAGTTATGATGACCTTTCCCACTGCCATGAGTATTATTTGATCTATACCTTCCACAAAAAACCGTAATATTTTTAAAAGGAACATAAATACCATATACTCTTTTAAAAATTTTGGTATTGAAAATGGTTTTGATAATGAATTTTTTAGGTCAATATATTTAAATGATATATTGTGATTGAAATGTGGAAATGTTATAATTCCATTATATTTGTTTTATGTGTTATTAATATGTTATCGTTCGTGTGAATTGTTACATATATGGGTGGTTATGGGATAAAAATAAGGTGGGTGAGAGCAAGATAAATCTTCAATGCATTGGGTAACATAACCGAGGAAAATGTTAATGTTTCTCCTAAGAGATTTAGGGATTATACTATGATATATATTTCAACACAACTCCCTAGGTAGTTGTGATAGCTACAATTTAAGTATGTTTTGTATTCCACAAGTTACCTTTATGATTTATTATTATTTTGTTTTATTAGTAAATATTATGATTTCATAAGGAATGTTATTATTGAAATGTATGGTTTCATTTAATTTTATTTACCTATAGGATAAGGTTTCCTATTGTTATTTTGTAACACTTACTGAGCGTTTTTTGGTCATACAAGGTTTTTTAAATGTTTTCCATAGGACATAAATATGAATAGGATCAAGTATGGGATCAAGGAAAAGTCATGCTGTCTAAAACTTGAAACTAGGCATGTTTCTTTTTAAGAGTATTTATTTTCTGAGAAAATGTATACTGAGTAGTAGTGTTTACATGTAAATTTCATGTTAATGTGTAATAGTTTTTTCCTATTTATTTAAAAATATAAACCTAAAAAGATCATCAATGTGAATTGTTCATTTGATTCAATATTATGTAATGTTTTATGGTTGAGTTCTTAGACTTTCTATAGTGAATTTTTACATGTAATATTGAACTCGACTCCTTTCATCATATAATAAAAGTTAAATTCCTTATATATTTAATGATTTAAATACAGTTTACATTGAGGTATTCTTAAAAAATATTATATATATATATATTACATGTTTCATATTATTTATGTTCACTCCAAATTTCATAAAGCAATTCCTGGTGTATTTTACAATCTTGGGTCTCCATTTCAACAAAAATAATTTGGATCAAATGTCATCCTTGTGCTATCATAGAGGATTATCTTCATATTTCTGAAAACCAACTAAATCCAATTTTATGTCTTGACTATAAATATTTAGTAAAAACTAATTATTTTAGAATTACGTTCTCAATTTTGGCCAATTTCATATTAGACCTCAAAATAATCCAATAAATTAGATATATGATAATCTTCATTAAATTGTGAAATTAATGAGGATTAAATCATTTAATTACATTGAAAAATATATATAATATATTGTCTATAAATGGAATTCAATCCTCAAATAGAAGGTAATTAGAGTATTATATTTTTTAAAGACATTTTGTGAGTATGTTTCCTTGATTATGGTGGTTCAAGGACGATGTATCTTTAACATGTTTATTTATACTATAAAAATAGTTATTAGGAACTGATATGGATTAAAAAAATTTGAGGGAATATATATGTTGTGTATAGGGAATAGATTCACTTATTATTTGTTTTATAACCTTTTTGCGACTTAAAAGAATAAATGGTTTTTATGGATGTAGTTGGACACTTTTTAGAGTAAGATGTGATCATGTGTAGACTATAGATGTTATCTTCTAGAGATTGATATCGATGAATAGATTTCCCTTATTATGTCACCTTTTTTGGGAAAATGAAATATTTTATTCTAGGGGATGTTTAATTACAAGTATTGGTTGTCATTTGATGTTGCTAATAGGGTTTTTATAGAAGATTATTTATTATTTATTCCTCATTGATTATGTTTTTTGAGTTTATTATCCCATGCTTCTAAAATTTGGAGATACCAACCAAATATTTCACATGTGAATAGAATTAATGACATTGAGTTGAAGGTTATTGAGGAATTCATGTGAATAATTGTTTAAGTGATATAAAATTTTGAAACTATCCTTTATAGTAAGATAGTTCCCCTTTCTTACATGTAGTGGTGAAATTATCTTATTTGGGACGAGAGTTGGGACTATGAGGATGATGTGTAACTGAAATGGTTAAATCATCTTCTTAGTGACACATCTCATGGATGAGTTTATAAATGATGGGGGTGTTGTAAAACCCCTCCTATTTAGAGGTAGGTTTCTGATTATTATTTTTCCAAATGATATGTATTTTTATGTTCTTATTCTAATAGAGGAGTTAGTATAGGTTGAGGGGTTTTCTCTTGGATGTTGTTTTTGGAATAGGATCAATATACTTGAGGATAGAAATCATTGGGTCCATCAAAATGTAAAATGTATCCAGTGGCTATAGGAATAACCTGTAGTTGCCCTAGAGTGTTACCATGTGGTTGGGGACACCAAGGCAGGTACCCCATGTTAGTGAACCAGGACCCTAAAAATCCATTATGATTTTTTTAAAATAAATAAATGATTATATAGTTTATTTACTTATATTTTATAAACATAAAATTTTCTTAATCATTCTCTTCCCATAGTCATGCAACCAAAATTCTCCCTCCTCATTACTTATCATTTCTCAAATATTGGATATCTTTAAATAGTTCTTAAAATAGTGTGTTTTATAACCCATATAATATATATATATCCAATAAAGTTCATATATACTCTTACATCTATTTTTGATTACTCTATATTTTTTTTATCATTTTTCATTGGATATCCATAATGCCATGATTTTTTATAGATGTTTTTATTTCTTATAATTGAGGTAATGTATTTTTATGATCATAAGTGTGAGAATCTCCTAAGTTTAGGTATGTGATCCATTAGATTTCTCATCAATTTATACTATTTTTTTCAAACATGTTGTGTGATGGTTTTGAAAATTGTATACACATGTCCTTAAACAAAATTAATTTTCTTATTTGTTACTGTATATATTGATTTGTGTTTGTTAAGGTCTTGAATTGTCTATATGGTGTTGTAATATAATTACATAGTCACTGATTTAAATCCACCTAAATTACTAGGACATGGAAAATTTATGTGTGAAATAATGAGAGTTAATAGTTTCTATGTTGTGAACTTATGTGTGTCAATAGGTGTATATTAGCATCATATGATAAATAGATTTATTGTAATATGAGAGGCTATAATTTGAATTACCTTATGTGGAATCATTGAGTAACATTATATCATTTGGAATACTTTATAGTGTTATAGGGTGGTGACATTTTTACTTTTAGTTCAAGTGATTCTAGGGATTTGTAGCTTGTATTTATTTTTAGGATATAGGTTTGGAATGTGATGACACTCCTGACCTTAGTTCTAGAATGATGTTTTATGTAATGAAGATTCTCATAATAATTTTATATGATATGATTTTTGTACTAATTATTTTTCTTCTTTATATTTTTATGGGGGGACATAACTATTATATTAAAGTGGCCTATAGATCAGGAAGATATGCATGATATGACATTGTCATGTGGTATGGGATGAACTGCCAAGTGTCCGGTTATATTTTTATATTTATAGTGTGGGACAAAATGCTCATTCAGATGATCTGTTTATAATAATGGGATGAATTCCCCAGTTAAACAGATATATGTTAATTTGCAGGCCTTACCACTTTTTATATTACTAATTGAAGAGGTTCCCTCTTCCTGTTATTTGGATCTTACGTAAAAGGATATGAAATTCCAATATTCATATTACCACGTAGAATTTATGATGAGATGAAAACTCTTAAATAGAAGCTCATGGATAAGGAAACTTTTACCTCTTATGATATTTATTATGTACAGATATGTTATGTTTTCTTATGATGTTATCATCGAGATGTTATGCCTACTTTTTTACTATTTCTCTATGATGTAATGCCAATCATTGGATGGTTTACACTAGTATTTTATGCCCAATATGGTAACATTATTATCATGTTGTGATGCCCATGTAATAGATATTTTGATATGATGGGATGTTATTCTGTTAATGACTAGTTGTGTTAAAAGAAGATATCACCAATTTCTGTAATATATTGAAATTAGGAATACACTATTTCAACCCTATGATATTACATGTCATATGATTATATAGACATGTCACTAGATGTTGTTGGTTTGGTAACTAACTGGGTGATTTCGAATCATCCTTGGGAGTGATAATCATAAGTTTTACCAATGATTGTTATTTTTTTATGAGTACATCCCATAAACCATTAAGTTTAATTTACTATATTTTATTTGGAAAACCACCGATAGTGAAAAACTACGTTTTACTCACCCCCCAACATGAGAGTTGATGATGGGGTATAAATTTCAGGATTTTAGGATCCATGATAGGGAATGGTCATTATAGTGGATGGTTGAGAAAGGTTTTCCTGTAATGTGATGGAGATGGAAATGAGCAGAGTCTTTAGTATAGGTTATATTTGTACCTATATTATTTTGTGTCATTTTTATCATATATGTATATGATAAGAAAAAATCACATTTCCATAAACTGATTATTTTCATATATAGCATTATTATTATTATTAATTAAAAAATGGTTAATGTTTTAGATCTATATTTGTCACATAGTTTTAATATCCATTGATGTGTTTATACTATATATACTATCACTATTATTTCTTATGTTGATAGTTTAAATTATAGATAACATAGGGTAAATTCACCACTTTGTTTGACATAGATACTCACATGTTTCCTGACATCCTCCAACATATGTTGAGATGAGATTATAGTCATATACTAACCTTTGGATCAAAATTGTTCTAGTTGATATGTCTATTGAAGTATAATGATGTATTTATTTGGAATTTTAATTGAAATATTTATATATTTTATGCTGCTTAAATTTATTGATTATAATATTATCAACAAGCATGGTATGGACATATTCTCTTAATTCATTCATGGGTTTTCGGGATTTTTATAAATATAGTGATTATGTGAAGTCATGTAGTGAAATATATAAATACTTTCATTACTCACCCACTACTTGAATACCCCAATGTGGATGTAGATTGTGTTCGTAATGATAAATATAAAGAAGAAGGCTTCTTCTACTTTTGATAAAACATTTGCATGTTGGATGAACTATATCGGTTTCATAATGTATCGATAATTGGTAGTTCAATATAGATTCTTAATGGTATATGATATACATGATATATATTTTTTCTTTTCTCTACTCATCAGGTGGCCACATTAGCTCTTGTTTTTAGGAATTTCTCTTATACACACTATACAACACATGTGGATTTTGTTGAAATTTTACATACATCTTATAATTGTTCAATTTTTTCATTGGATTTTAATTTGGATATTCTTTCAATAGGTTTTTGATAGTTTTTATTATATACACTTCACGAATAAAATCTATAAAGAACTTTTCCGGAATATAGTGGTTTTTATTGATGGAAAATCCACCACCCAATGGTCCTACCTAATCCCTATGTATTTATAGTTATAATTCTATGGGATGCACTTAATGACCAGTAACATAATAAATCATCCTAAATGGAATTATAATATATAAAACTGGAGCCATATATCCCATTTTAAATATTAAATATATTGATAATCATAAAATATGTCCAAAAAAATTTGATAAAATATAAAATAAATAATAAAATGATTTAAGGTAAATCCATTTAATTCCCATTTTGACCTGATTTTATAAGAGTCTCCATGTTAAAAACAAAATTATGATATAAAGAAAAATTAATAACTTGACATAATAAATTTTTAATTACCCATTTCATTACTTTAGATTATAAAACAACAAAACTATTATACATAATAGGGTATAATAATGTCTTTAAACGATTAGAATAAATTTCCTACAATGACATTTCTTAAAACAAATTATTTTTTTAGAATATAAAAAACATGTAATTGGAAAAAAATTTATGTAATGAATCTATAAATTAAATTTCATTTCTCATGAATTTTGACATAATGCATATGAATTTTTCTAGTTTTTAAAAATGTAAAACAAATATGAAATGACTCAAACTTTTTTCCACATTCCAGAAATCAGTACATCAGGTTTATTATTAATTTTTTCTGTTATGACACCATATACATTCTCTCATAAGTTATATATTAACTTTCATAGAAATCATGTTCAACCATTAAACATTTTATTTTAAATTACACCTTCACTATAATAAATTAAAAAAAGATAGTGATCTATGAAAAAAATTAACAAATTTCATTACACATTATTTATGATATAAAATAAAATAACTGATTTATTATTTAAAATAAATATCCATAAATTATTTTAAAATTAAAAACAATTATATTGATTTTTAGAGACAAAAAAATCAATGAAATTAGAAAAAAACGAGAATAAAAAAATCATGAAAAAATATATTAAATAAAAATAATAGTTGATCTCTAATGTTAAATTTTTAAAAAAAAATTAAAAACAACCTATTATAAGAAATTCATTAAACCTTGATTCATATAATTAGTAGTTAAAATTATAGATGCAATTTAAAACATTATATTAAAAAATTGAATTCAATAATCATTATTTAATAAAAAAAATTAAATCATGGAATATATACATATTATTTACAAATGAATACTATATGATTTTAAATCCAATGATAAGTGGACTCATAAATTTAAATTATTACCACTTTTATTATAGTGTCTCAAATAATAAAATGAATAAAAATCATTACCAAATATATTATCTATTTATTTTTCCCATTTCACTCCATGATGTTAGATCAAATGAAAATCAAGGATGGTTTTTATTGCAGGAGGGGCAGAATTTTTGTTTAAAATTTTAAACAATGAAAACAAAATACCTATTAAAGTAA
The DNA here is from genome assembly GCA_963277665.1 of Viscum album. Classification (NCBI taxonomy): domain Eukaryota; kingdom Viridiplantae; phylum Streptophyta; class Magnoliopsida; order Santalales; family Viscaceae; genus Viscum; species Viscum album. The sequence continues at coordinate 13,776,437 of OY728163.1, forward strand.
TAAGATAAGACTCAAAGATTATTTGTTGAATATAGTATAAGAATTATATCCTCAAATTAACCGATTAGATCAAAGTATTATTTTATGATCATTTCAAATATACCTTTAAGAATGATAAGATATACTTTAATGACAAACTCTATATCATAATATGCATAGTTAAATAAATAATTAAAGAAAACAAGAAATAGAAAATTTAATAATGTTAGAATTACATACATTATACATTAAAATAATTAACCCTTTTATGATTTAGAGTAATAATATCTAGAAACCCATACTAATGGAATCCATAGTTTTATACTTACTATATCGATTTTTTTATTTACCATGAATTCCCTTGATATGATGATATGCATATTCTCTATCTTCATATCCATGGAATCCATCGATATGATGAACGATGTATATCTTCCTATCATTTGAGGCCCTCTGTATGATTGATCAGATTCAATGTATTCTTATATAATAAATCTATCAATTGTAATAATGATTGGATTAAGAATAAAAATATAAATGTTGTAAAAAAACAACACTAAAAATGATTAATTAGAACAAAAACACTATAAAATCTTTCAATGACTATGGATGATAAGTTCACATAGTGAAAACATTTTAGGACGTCTATTATAAAATTTATCATCTCCCTACAATTAAAATTACTGGACATTTATAAGGCAATCTCAAATAATAATATTTCATTTTTAGATCCAATGACCTTTGTGATCTTGCACTTGAAATCTCATCCTGATCTGGCATAACATAATGTCAATTTCATTTTTATTAGAATAATTACAATTCTACTAATTATTCTATGTGATATAAAAAATTATATATATCTAGTTATTATAATAGGATAGTCTTGTGTAATTATTTATTATTTTTAAATATTTTAGTCCTTATAAGGATTAATCAAATGTATTTGTACAAGTATTAGTCTAATGTTTATGAATTTATCAGTTAAATATTGAAGTAAAATTTCAAACCACTGAACAATTTTGAGTTCATATTGATGAATCATATTAAAGAATAATATGTAACATTCATAATACATTAATTGTTTTTCTAGGTTTGGTAAGAGGTAATATTTTCAATAAAAACATAGTGAAACACTTGAAACATTAAAAGATATTAAATATATTTTCATGATGGTGTTTCTAATTTTAGACCATTAAGAATTGGAAAAGTATGAAGTAAAACTTATAAATAAAATATTTCCCCCATTTTTTTAAAGCACAATCCATCAAAATTAAATTAAAAATAATAACTTGAAAAACATATAGTATTTAGTTATTTTAAGAACTTTGATGATATATTTTTTATAACTCCCACTATGATTATAACTACCTCTTGATACGTTTTAATGTATTAAAACATTCCTCCCTCCTTAGGAATACTTCATCCCATAAGGATATTATCTAGCCATTTATTATAAAGACTTATCTTTCACTGTAATTATATATAACATATAGGAAAGTATTAAACGTGAAATATTTGTGAGAGATACAAATGAAACAAATCCCTATGAATTAACTAATCATCCAATAAATAATATGAAGATCACTCTTCAAAAATTATTGGAAAACATTCAAACAGAAAATATTTTGGTGGAAATTAATTCACTTTTAACAAACAATCAAATGTTTGAAATTATTATAGCAAGATTTTAAAATGAATAATTAGTTATTCTTTCATCATCAACTTTTAAACAAATGCATTCATATTTTTGAATTATGATTGATCCTTATCAAGAAACCAAATATTTGTATCTAAAAATTATTCCCTATAGACTTGAGTGTTAAATGTTTAGACTTCTTCCTTTATAAGCTTCAATTCATATTCACAATATCTCAGTATACTATTCTCCTACTCCAAATCATGAAACTTTTCATTCAAAATATTCAAGTACTCATTATGATTATCCAAAGAGTAAATGAATTATTCCATGAACATTACTCACTATAAAACACCAGAATATTAATTGTTAAAGGATTATTATGTTTCTTATAAAATTCTCATTACATCAACAAACTGATCATTTTTTTAAAAAATATTATTATGAAATTTTTTGTAAAACTGTACTATCAGATTGTTAGTTATTTTTAGTATGATTATTTTCATTAAAAAAATTCATCTCTACATCAATATGGATAACTAGTTCTATTAAAACTTTTTTTTAATAATATTTTTCAATAAGGCAATTTGAATTATGTTTACATATTTTGTTGGATCTGAATCTACGGATTATACACAAGAGGGGGGGTGAATTGTGTCTTTTTCAAATTATTACAATCTCTTCAATTTAGACAAATTCTATTCACTATGCTTTTGCACGATTAAATATGCAGCGGAAAAAGTAAAAGCATGAACACACGGATGTATAGTGGTTCGGGGAACAGAAGGCCCCTAGTCCACTCCACCAACGCTCAAATCCACGAGCTTGGCGATTTTCACTATCTGGTCCTCATTTCCACAGACCCGTCCACAACTGAGTACAGGCAGTTGACACCTTTACAAGATTCAGGCACACACAGCCTTCCTGGTTCAAACACGAACATACACAGCTTAGAACGAGAAGCTGATCACTCAAAAATAAAAAGAGTTTCGATAAAGAAACACTTCTCCAGTTGTTCTTCACAATTGCAACAGAATGCAATTGACAGTAGATAGATCGTCGTCTTCAGAAAATAAAGATCCGTAATCAAAACAGTTCTGAGTCGATCCAGTTGCAATAGATATTACCAGAAACTTCACAACTTCAGCAGCAGTAGATTCACAACAGGTAGTCGATGTAGAACACGTGAATCTGCTATCAAGATCTTCTTTCGGTAAAAAGGATTTACGCTCCTTCTCGATCACCAGAAAAGAACGCTTTCACAGTCTCTGTTTCTTGCTTGTTAAAAGATCAATAATTCTCTATATTTCACACACTTTCCCGTGTATATATATATCTCCGAAGTTTCCAAGATAGAACATATTTAAATATGAGAAAATCTTCCGCATAAATAGATCCATGAAAATCTCCTTTAGATTCGCGATATTAAATGAAATAACAGAGCCGTTGTAACTCCCCTGAAGAATCGGCATAAAAAGCTCCGTTTAAATCAATCATTAATCCGTTGTAAACCGTCTTTGATTCAGTCAAAGTCGTACTTAAGAATCGACTCGAAATCCGCCTAATAATCCGCTTGATTGACTAATTCAAAAGGAAATATCGTCTGTCAAAAATATCCCGACGCCAAACGTAGGGTTGATGACGTGGCTCCAAACGTAGGGTTCACAAACGTAAGGTTGAACATACATACTTTCTCTTCAGCATTCAAACGTAGGGTTGATCATCCATACTTTGTCTTGCTTCAACTCTCCAAAGAACGTACGGTTGATTATAAAAGTAAGGTTGATGATCCATACTTTTGAGAAACAAACTCAACACTGAAAACTAACGTATGGTTTCTCTTCCATACTTGTCCAACAACGAAAACGTAAGGTTCCTTCCAAACGTAATGTTCTTCTTCCATACTTTTCAACAACGTAAGGTTCATTAACCATACGTTTCAAAATAACATAAAAAGTAAACTTTTCATCCATACGTTACGTTCATCAACGTAGGGTATGAACAGTGATTCCAGTACGCGCTAAAATTGATCTCGCGCTACAGTGATTCCAGAATACGCTAAAATTGATCTCGGAATAAATGAAGTATAAAATCTTGTTATATAAAATAAATTCCTGCAAAATACTCAACGAAATAATTAGTAAATAATTAAGGGTATTTGTGAGCATCAAAATCATCATAAAGAGACAGAGTATTATTTTAAAATAATCTCCCCCTTTAAAAAACATTATTTTGATTTGTTTGAAAACAATACATTGCTCAACAATCTCCCCCTTTTTGATGATCACAAAACCCATAAAATAATAGAACAAATTTAATTGCAATCTTTATTAAAAAAAAATTTATAAAATTTTAGAATTTTGAAAGGATTAAAAACAATATTTAACTATAAAATTTCTCCCCCATAACTCCCCCATAAAAATAAATTTTCAAATAGATAAAAGATAAATGTCGTATATATCCAAATGCTCCTATATATATCCAAATTTCTTCATAGGAAACGAATGAATTTAAATGTTGTGTTTATCCAAATTCTCCCCCTTTTTGTGATATCAAAAAGAATGAAAAATTACGGATTTGAACACATTCAATATTGCACTGAACTATAAGTAAATGCTATAATTAACTGGGTATGAATAAGTGAATTTCTTATACTGGCTAACTTAATCATAAATCAATAAATAATAAAACAAAAAAGATAAGAAAAGAATTTTTATTCACAAGCTACGACAGTGATATACAGAGGAATCAAGGTTTAGGGATAAGACAGGGAAAAAGGTGTCTATCTCCTTTGAATTACAGTCTTGATCTCTGTAAACTGTTCTCGAAGCCTCTTCATCATCCCATCTCCTAACTTGATGATAAGATCTCTGTTCTCTTGAGTCATATGAATATCTTCAATCAAATTAACTCTGAAAAACTCATGCATTCTTTCTTCTTTTTCAACAAAAAGAGTCAGCTTCTCGGATAACTGATTCAAAAGAATCCTAATCGGTTGCTCTCCAGATGTCAACTGATCCACTAAAAATTTCTGATTATCCAGCAAAACTGACAAAGGGGCACTATTACACTGAAGATCGTGTAATCTGTCACTCATATTGCTCAGTGCTCCAGTAATTGCTTGAAATCGTTGAATCAAATCAGGTGAAGAACCTGATCCACTCACAGCACTATTTGCAACAGATTCAAATTTATTCTCCATGTAAATTTTCATCTCAGCCAAATCATTTTTCTTTACCATCTCTGATTTTAACTGATCAACAGCATGCAACATATCAGTTTTAAACAAATCTACTTCCTGTCTTGAAACAGTACATTCTTTCAGCTTCTGAAACTTCAATTGCTCTAAGTTCAGAGAATTTCTGAGACTATCATTCTCAGATTCCAACTGAGAGATACGCTTGTATAACTCAACAACTTCTTCTTTTCTCAAATCAGGGGCACCCTGTGCTCTATTCTCATGTTCAGAAATAGGTTGATGAGGCAAGGCAAGTGGTAAAGAATCTGCATCTGATTGTTCTTTGTCCTTGTCCTGACAAGGTTGATCCACTGAACTAGCTTTTGAAGCCTGAAATTCTTCCACTGAAAATTCTTCCTGAAGTACTTCTGTATTAGCTTCAGAAGTATGTTCATCACGAACAGTAGTCTCTCTGACTTCTACTGAATGATCAAGAACAATATCTTCATGAACTTCTTGAGGTCGGGCCACTTCTTCACCAGGCACTGCCTCCATAAGTTGTTCTTGTGGAATTGCTTCTTCAACAGCCACATCAGCAGTTTGAGGTTCTAGCTGAATTTCCGGTTGAGCTACTGGTTCCTCTATCGGTGCAGTCCTCTCCACAACAGCTTCTCTCACAAAGGAATAAGAAATTACAGGTTCAGAAGATTTCAAGACAGGAGAGATAATTTCTTCATCAATTGACCTCTTCCTTCTAGATTGAAGTCCTTCCTGACTTCTCTCTTCCTCAACTTCCTCCATCTCAAAGCAAATTCTCCTTGCTACTGTACTAATCCTTGATTCTGCTTGTCCCTCTTTGGACTTAGCAGGTTGAGCCTGAGCACTCTCCGAGTCTTCCTCAGCTCCAACAGGTAAGAGTTTTCCTTTAATTGTGCTCCAGAAATATCCGACTTTCCTCAAAGTCCCAGCATTAAAAACATTACTGTGGTGACATTTCACCCCAGCATCGACCAATCTGATCATACCTCTTTTAAGCAACAACAAAGAAATGAACCTTCCATAAGGGAAAAAGGTCATTCTTGCTTCACTCTGACAGCAGTATCTCAGATATCTTATCATAAATCGAGGAAAATTAAACTTAATATCACACATCAGAAGATACATTATGTACATGTCAGGGTACAGAATTTTCTCCATCTCAGCCATCCTTGGTGCTAAACCAGTCTGAACAAACTTTACCAAGATTTTCTGATCAGGTTCCAAATCTTTAATAAACATCTTCTTTATCACTTTGGTTCCAAACAGAAAAGACATAATGTCTTCAGACTTATGTACAGAATCTCCAATATTCCGTATATCGAAATGAAAAACTCCTTCATGAGGGCAGTTAAGAATTTGACTTATCTCTACAGATGATATGGAAAAGTCCTTATCCTCTATTTGAGCCAACAAACTTTCCTCCGTATCTCCAAGGCTAAACTGAACAGTTCTAAAGAAATGTCTCATTTCTACCTCATATAGAAACTCAGAGTTTTCACTATTAAAAGCTTGCTCAAGGCTTTGAAACGATAGCGCTTGCTTCAACAGTAAATTAGTTTCAAACAGCCATTCTAAATCGATGACTTTACCTTGCAGTATTTTCCGACCAACTACTTTAGATTTCTTTGCAGCACTGCTCTCGGCTTCATCTGGACGCTTAGTCTTTGCCATTTCAACAACGATTTCTGAAGGTTCGTAAGTTTAGGGTTTGAAGATTCAGAAAAGGGTTTTGGAGCAGATGTGCGGTTTTAGGTTTTCGAAAGGGTTTCCGAAAAAGGTGAAACAGTTTAGAAGGTGAAACGGTTCTGACAGCCTTGATTCCCATGTAATCACTAATCATTACTTTTATTTAAAAACAAAATAAAATTACTTATAGCGGGAAACAAAAAAAAATAAACAGAATTCGAAAACAGAATAAGATTAAAAAGAAACTATTTAAAATTAAATAAACCTAACTCCCCCTTAATAAATTCAAACCTTGCCGTGGGAAGTGGTTTAGTAAAAATATCTGCTAATTGATTTTCTGTATTTACGAATTCTAAAAAATATATCCTTTTTTAACACATGATCTCTTAAAAAGTGATGTCTTATATCAATGTGCTTAGTTCTAGAATGACTAATAGGATTTTTTGAAATATTAATTGCACTAGTATTATCACATAAAATAGGCGTATTATTGAAATTTAATCCAAAGTCCATAAGAGTGTTTTTCATCCACAACACCTGTGCACAGCAACTACCTGCAGACACATATTCTGCCTCGGCTGTTGACAGGGCAACTGAGTGTTGTTTCTTACTAGACCATGATACTAAATACTTTCCTAAAAAGTGACATGTTCCTGAAGTACTCTTCCTATCTAATCTACAGCTTCCAAAGTCAGCATCTGAATATGAAATTAAATTAAAATCAGAGGTTTTTGGATAAAGCAGAGATTGATAAATAGTACCTTTTAAATATCTAAAAATTCGTTTAACAGCAGTTAAGTGGGATTCTTTGGGATTTGATTGAAATCGAGCACAAAGACATACTGAATACATTATATCTGGTCTACTAGCAGTAAGATATAACAAACTACCAATCATACCTCTATATAACTTGTTGTCCACTGATTTTCCAGTTTCATCCAAATCAAGTTTTATATTAGTACACATAGGAGTTGTAAATGTCTTGCTGTTTTCAAGCCCAAATTTCTTAAGTAAATCAGTAATGTATTTGCATTGATTTAAAACATTTCCAAAATCTTTTTGAAATATTTGAAGACCCAAAAAGAAATTTAATTCTCCCATCATACTCATTTCAAATTCTTTTTGCATTAATTCTGAAAATTCATGACAAAGAATTTTATTGGTCGATCCAAAAATTACATCATCAACATAAATTTGAACCAACAAAACATTATTTTTCACAGTTTTCTTAAAGAGTGTTGGATCTGCTAGTCCAACAGTAAAATCATTTTTCAAAAGAAAAGAACTTAGTCTTTCATACCAAGCTCTTGGTGCTTGTTTAAGGCCATAAAGAGCTTTAGTAAGTTTGAAAACAGAATCTGGTTTTTGAGAATTTTCAAAACCAGGAGGTTGCTCAACATAAACTTCCTCCATTAAATAACCATTTAAAAAGGCAGATTTAACATCCATCTGAAATAATTTAAAATTCATATAAGATGCATAGGCTAAAAGGATTCTAATGGCTTCTAACCTGGCTACAGGTGCAAAGGTCTCATCATAATCTATTCCTTCTTCTTGATTATATCCTTTAGCTACTAATCTTGCTTTATTTCTAGTTATTATCCCTTGATCATCCTGTTTATTCCTAAAGACCCATTTAGTTCCTATTACAGGATAATCATGTGGTCTTTCAACTAATTCCCAAACCTTATTTCTCTTGAACTGATTCAAATCATCTTGCATTGCTATTACCCAGCTCTCATCATCTAAGGCTTCTTCTATGGTCTTAGGTTCTTGTTGGGATAGGAAAGCAGAGAATTCAACTATGTTTCCAAAGTTTCTTCTAGTTTGAATACCAGTCTCTAAGTCACCTATCACAGATTCTAAAGGGTGATTTTTTGAGGTTCTAGACTGTCTAGGCATTACATTCAAAGGCTCTTCAGTATCATGTTCTTCTGAACTGGACTGAATTTCTTTTATATCATTTTCAAAATCATTCTTTAAATTCTCAGGTCTCATGTTTTCATTAGAATCAGGTTCATCTATTTGTTCTATCCTTTTCTCAAAAGGATCAGATTCATCAAATTTCACATGAACTGATTCTTCAACAATCCTTGACTTTTTATTATAGACTCTATAAGCTTTGGAGGTTGCAGAATATCCTAAGAAAATACCTTTATCAGATTTTGGATCAAATTTACCAAGATTATCTTTGGTATTCAGGATGTAAACCTTGCATCCAAAAACTTTAAAGTAATTTACTTTAGGTTTTCTGTTATTCCATAGTTCATAGGATGTCTTTTTCAAAATAGGTCTTATTAAAATTCTATTCATTATATAACAAGCTGTATTAACAGCTTCTGCCCAGAAATATATAGGTAGGCTATATTCATTTAACATAGTTCTAGCCATTTCTTGAATAGTTCTATTTCTTCTTTCTACAATCCCATTTTGTTGAGGTGTTCTTGGAGCAGAGAAGGTGTGTTTAATACCCATGTTTGAGCAAAAGGAACTAAATTCCTGGTTCTCAAATTCTCCACCATGATCACTTCTCAATGAGATTATATTAAAACCTTTTTCATTTTGAATAGATTTACAAAAACCTTCAAATAAACTAAAAGCTTCACTTTTAAATTTCAAAAAGAAAATCCAAGTAAATCTAGAATAATCATCAACTAATACATAAACATACAATTTACCAGCTAAACTTGCTACTCTTGAAGGTCCAAACAAATCCATATGGATAAGTTCTAGAGGTTTAGTTGTAGCAACTTTATTAACAGATTTGAATGATGATTTGTGTTGCTTGCCAAGCTGACATGCATCACAGAATCTGTCATTTTCAAATTTGAGACTAGGCAAATCAGAAACTAAATGTTTCTTAGATAATTTATGTAAAGCATATATATTGCAATGACCAAGTCTTCTATGCCAGATCCAGGATTCACTTATATTAGCAGTTAAGCAGTTTACTTGTTGTTTACACAAGGAATACAAATCCAAAGTATAAACATTATCAGTTCTGGGTGCTCTAAACTTAAACAGTTTATCTTTAGAAACAGTACAACTATTGTTAGTAAAATCAACAGTGTATCCATCATCACAGAGTTGAGAGATACTTATCAGATTGTGTTTTAACCCTTGTACATAAAGTACTTTGTTGATTGAGACTGTCTCTGGATCTCCAACTGTTCCAATACCAATAATCTTTCCTTTGGCATTGTCACCAAAGGTGACAAGTCCTCCTTCCTTTCGAGTAAGAGAAGAGAAATTAGCTGAAGTTCCACTCATGTGTCTTGAGCAGCCACTGTCCATATACCATATTTCTTTCTTTCTTTGGTGACCTGCTACCTGCAAAGACATTCAAACAAATTGCTTTGGTACCCATATTTTGTTGGGTCCAGGAGTGTTAGCAAGCAGTGATCTGGGTATCCAGATTTGCTTTGTTTTCTTAAAATTGATTGAATCATATAGATCGTTGGAAATATAAGCTTTCTTAATTCCACATATCTGAGGTTGTCTTAGAAAACAGTTTTTAGCTATATGACCTCTTGTTCCACAGTAGTTACAAATAACCTGTTTAGTGCTAGGAACAAAATAATTTTTGTATAACATAGGTTTTTCTCCTTTACTTCCAATTCCAAACCTTTCCTTTTTAATTACAGTTTTTCCAAGTATCTCATTTAAGGTGTTTTCTCCTTTTGTAAAAATTAATGCAGCCGTTTTATAAGATTCTACTTCATCCTGTAGAGTTTTTATTTTTGATTCAAAATTAATTTTATTTGATTCAGCAGAATTGTATTTGTCAATTAATTCCTTATGTTGTTTTAGCAAAGTATTTCTCTCATCTGAAATAGCTTTGTACAAGTTCTTTATAGATTTATATTTATTAAATAATGAGTCATACCTTTCTTCAAGCATATTGCAGTAAGCTGCAAGTTTTTTATTTGAGAGGCTTGTTTCAGAGTTTGATTCATTATTTGAGTCAGAGGAATAGTATGAGTGTACCTCATCAGTTTCAGCCATGAAACAAATATTTGCTTTTAAATTGGCTTCCTCCTTCTCTGAGCATGATTCAGAAGAATTACTTGAGTCTTCAGAAACACTCCAAGTAGCTTTCATAGCTTTCTTGTCTTTCTGCTCATAATCATCTCTTTTGAAGAATTTATTCTTCTTTGCATCTTTCAATTTTGGGCAATCTGGTCTGATATGTCCCATCTTTTTGCATTCATAACATCTCACTTCCTTGCTATCCTTTTTAAAGGATTTCTTGAAGTCTTTCTTCTTACTATAAAACTTTCTGAATTTTCTGGCTAGCTGTGCCAGTTCTTCATCCGAATTTGAAGAATCAGAGCTTTCTGATTTAGCACTCACTTCTTTGTTTTTCATCTTTCTATCCTTTTGTTGAGAAGTAACTTTCAAAGCAGTATTTTCCCTTTTTATGTAGACTTTATGCTCATTTACCTCATCTTGCATTTCAGCTTCGTACATCATCAGTGTACCAATCAGTTCTCTCATAGTTAGATCTTTAACAGAAGTTGATTGTCTGATTGCTGCAGAGATTCCATTCCATCGAGTAGGAAGTACTCTCAGTACCTTCAACGCTTGATCAGCCTGCTTGATTGGTTCTCCTAGAGCTGTTATATTATTGACAATTTCTGTCAATCTTCCATTCATCTGAGTGATGCTCTCTCCTTCAATCATTCTGAAAGTATCTAATTTTAACTTAGCAGTTGCATATCTCATCTGTGTTACATTATCTGTTCCTTCAAAAGCAACAGCTATTGTTTGCCACATTTCATATGCAGTCGGGCATTGAGATACTCTGTTAAATTCATCTGGTCCTAGACCACAGATGATTGCATTCATAGCTTTTGAATTTATGTCATACTCAGCCTCTGTAGCAGCACTCCATGTATCGGGATTTTCAGGAATTTCATAGGGAGTCAGAATCTTTGAATAGACTCTGTAACCAAGATTTTTCAGATAAATAATCATACGTGATTTCCAGCAGCCATAATTATCTCCATTAAAGTAAGGTGCTCTGACCATTGACATTCCCTCTCTCATATCAGCCATGATACACTATGTATAATCTTTAAATACTTCTAGCTTGATAGGACTTTAGAAATAAGAAGCTCCTCCTTTGATACCAATTGTTGGATCTGAATCTACGGATTATACACAAGAGGGGGGGTGAATTGTGTCTTTTTCAAATTATTACAATCTCTTCAATTTAGACAAATTCTGTTCACTATGCTTTTGCACGATTAAATATGCAGCGGAAAAAGTAAAAGAATGAACACACGGATGTATAGTGGTTCGGGGAACAGAAGGCCCCTAGTCCACTCCACCAACGCTCAAATCCACGAGCTTGGCGATTTTCACTATCTGGTCCTCGTTTCCACAGACCCGTCCACAACTGAGTACAGGTAGTTGACACCTTTACAAGATTCAGGCACACACAGCCTTCCTGGTTCAAACACGAACCTACACAGCTTAGAACGAGAAGCTGATCACTCAAAAATAAAAAGAGTTTCGATAAAGAAACACTTCTCCAGTTGTTCTTCACAATTGCAACAGAATGCAATTGACAGTAGATAGATCGTCGTCTTCAGAAAATAAAGATCCGTAATCAAAACAGTTCTGAGTCGATCCAGTTGCAATAGATATTACCAGAAACTTCACAACTTCAGCAGCAGTAGATTCACAACAGGTAGTCGATGTAGAACACGTGAATCTGCTATCAAGATCTTCTTTCGGTAAAAAGGATTTACGCTCCTTCTCGATCACCAGAAAAGAACGCTTTCACAGTCTCTGTTTCTTGCTTGTTAAAAGATCAATAATTCTCTATATTTCACACACTTTCCCGTGTATATATATATCTCCGAAGTTTCCAAGATAGAACATATTTAAATATGAGAAAATCTTCCGCATAAATAGATCCATGAAAATCTCCTTTAGATTCGCGATATTAAATGAAATAACAGAGCCGTTGTAACTCCCCTGAAGAATCGGCATAAAAAGCTCCGTTTAAATCAATCATTAATCCGTTGTAAACCGTCTTTGATTCAGTCAAAGTCGTACTTAAGAATCGACTCGAAATCCGCCTAATAATCCGCTTGATTGACTAATTCAAAAGGAAATATCGTCTGTCAAAAATATCCCGATGCCAAACGTAGGGTTGATGACGTGGCTCCAAACGTAGGGTTCACAAACGTAAGGTTGAACATACATACTTTCTCTTCAGCATTCAAACGTAGGGTTGATCATCCATACTTTGTCTTGCTTCAACTCTCCAAAGAACGTACGGTTGATTATAAAAGTAAGGTTGATGATCCATACTTTTGAGAAACAAACTCAACACTGAAAACTAACGTATGGTTTCTCTTCCATACTTGTGCAACAACGAAAACGTAAGGTTCCTTCCAAACGTAATGTTCTTCTTCCATACTTTTCAACAACGTAAGGTTCATTAACCATACGTTTCAAAATAACATAAAAAGTAAACTTTTCATCCATACGTTACGTTCATCAATGTAGGGTATGAACAGTGATTCCAGTACGCGCTAAAATTGATCTCGCGCTACAGTGATTCCAGAATACGCTAAAATTGATCTCGGAATAAATGAAGTATAAAATCTCGTTATATAAAATAAATTCCTGCAAAATACTCAATGAAATAATTAGTAAATAATTAAGGGTATTTGTGAGCATCAAAATCATCATAAAGAGACAGAGTATTATTTTAAAATAATCTCCCCCTTTAAAAAACATTATTTTGATTTGTTTGAAAACAATACATTGCTCAACATATTTCCTCAAGATTTGGAAAGTATAGAATGGTTGCTTTTTATCATTCTCAAATATTAAAAACAAAAATTAAATATTTTTTAGAAAATTATTCCTCTGATTCTAATGAAAAATAAGATGGTTTTGATGGTTTCTTTCTTAAGTATTCAAAATAAGGTTTTTCTTCCACATTAAAAAACATTTTCAAGAAACAATCTAATAATCTAAATATTCAATAACATCCACATCTACATCTATTTTGTCTTTGTGGGTGGAATTATTTTTTGATTGCTGGTCCTCTTCTTATTTTGTTGAAGATGTTTTTTATTTCTTCTATAATAATGATTTTTCTCTCAGGGGAAGCAGATTATTCTTGAGAATATTTGACTGAGCATCCTTAACATACTGATATGATAAAGGATACAAATATGATCAGTATAAATATTTGTTTTCAATTATGTGTTCATCAGTCTTAGTATATTCATTATCAACATATTTTCCATCATCCTCTTCTTCCTTTATTTATTTTCCTACTCATTCCTCTATTTCATCCAATATTTATTTTACTATTTATTCCTCTTATTAAATTTCCTAGATCTCTATTTGCTAATTGATGCGTGTTTCGAAGAACTCTTTTTTAAACTACATATGAAATCGATTATTTTTATGGTATTGATGTTATTGAATCATCAACTATTTATTCTCATTTTTCCTTACCAGTAAAAGAAAAAACAACTAATGATGGAACTGATGATACTTAAAAAACATGTAAATCATCAGTAATAACTTTTTCAGTATTAGAAATTCGAAGGATTGGAATCTTTTAATCTCTTTCCACATCATTTATTTAACATTCATAAACTCTATCTTTAGTTAACCATTAACATTGATTTGTTATTTTATTATTCTAAATATTTAGTTATCCAAAATTTTAAATCCTTATTCTTATCTAGATCAAGACCTTATTTTGGATCCCTATTTTCTTTTTCACCTTTTGATTCTTCAAATTATTGAACTGCTCATCCTTCATCATTTTTTTCATTTTTTTCTTTTGTGGGGAAAAATATACCTTTATTTTAATATTTTTGTTTTTAATATTTATTGATGGATAATATTTGAATGAAAATAATTCTACATTACCTAAACAATTCCCTGTATTTAAATAAAAAAATTATCATTATAGAATTCATACCTTCATTGATAAATGAAATCGTATCTCACACTAGGTAGGGTTTGGTCATATTACTGAATATTTTCATATCTTACACAAGTTACTTGTTAATGAATATAAGAAAAATAATTATCTTTGACATTATTGATACATTTAGGAGGGCTTATACCATATTTTAAAACAAATTTGACCAAATTATTTTGCCTCATATTTTGAAAATAGTCCAGAATAATGATTTATCATACCATAAGAGTATCTTGATCACCATTTATGGTTATTAAATAGTCATGTATCCACAATGATAAAAATATATTATCTGATGATAGATGAGATAACATCCTTTTGTTATGGTAATAAGGGAAAAAAAGAATTATCGTCATTATTTCTTTCTAAATACCCAAGACATTATGAATGATTATGGGTATGGAAAAATATTTCTCCTTCAATATGAACTCCATAAAAATCTATAACTACTTTATAAGATAGTTTTTATTTATACCATGAAAAATAGAATGTAAATTCATCCTTATGAAATTCTTAAACAAACATAATCGATGAATATAACTCTTTCATTATTTAATGATAATATATATTAAATTCATTATCAGGTTTCTGTACTCATATTTCCTCCCATATTTAAAAATTTATATTTCGTTGTAGATAATACGCATACTTACAAAAAAACACTTTATCTCAATAATACATTCTATGAATAAATAAGATATTTAATAATCTTATTTTTTTTACATTATAATGAGTTTGAAGTTAGTAACAAGCTAGATTCTAAAAAAATCAAACTGGAAGACTTGAGAACTGCCAATAGTAAGAAATGAATTATCTAGAAGCCAAAGTGGGATAGGAGGTTTCCCACACTTATATAAGCATGGTGAGGTGATGGTTCATTTTCACAAAAACATTTAACAACTAATATTATTCAATAATTTATATAATGTTTGATATTTAACCAAATAATGTTTCAAATTTAAATTTGAACTCTCAATGTTTTAGAACCCTTTATAATAGTGAGAATCATTCTAATTAGAAAAACAGTAAAAAATTTAAAAACAAATATTTTTTTATAAAATCACTAAATAATCACACTAAAAATTATAAACTAATGTATTGAATTAGTTCCAAAATTATAATTATACTATCTTTAAGAGTATAAATCATACTCAATACGAATACATTTTTGTCTTAGTTTTTATAACATTAATTGATTACATTATTTTTAAAATAAAAATAAATATTATGGTATTTTTATTATGTAAATGATTAATATTTTTCTATATAAAAAACTAATTATGATATCTTTTAGAAATTTTGAATCTAGAGAATTATTAATTTGAAAATTTATTTTTGTAAAAAACATATTTTTTTAGGGAATTATTATAAAAAATTTTGATTATGAAAACATCATTATTATAATATGATTTTTGAAAAGATAAACATTTTTTAAAAATTTATTTTCTAAAACAACAAACATATGAACTTCCCCTATGAAATAAAATATTTTAACATTATGATATGGTTATAGAATAAGTAATTATGAATATTCAGTTAACATTAATCAATTCAGTATTTTATTTAATTTATTTATATATTATAGAACTTAAGGGACTAGTAAAAGTATCATCAATTTTTCTTGTGTTCTTATGAATTGTAAAATTAAATCTCCTATTAGTTTTTGATACTGAAGGAAATGTTTACTTATATATATATATATGTTTGGATAGTGTGTGATTTGTTAGGTTTTTAGTCAATACAATAAAACTATTTTTTTCACAAGTTAACCCTCCTCATATAATTTACATATCCTTATAATTTTGTTCTCAAATCGTATAATAAATAAAACATTTTAAATAAATGATTATCCAATAAGGAAAATATTACCTATAATAACGAATTATACTTGATCATTATATCTTAATGTTAATTTTATAACTTTTATCTTAATAATATTATTAATGTAATATCTGTTTCCAATAATATGTATAGAGAAACCACTGTCCACATACAAAATGTTTTTAATGTTGGTACAATCTTTATTTTCTTGAAAAAAATAACTTGTGCTTTGTAACCCAAGCCTTCTTGTTTGAGGTATTATCATAAAATAGTATTTTAGGTTTCAATATTTTTCGACCTATTTTATTTTGATAAAATTTGATCTCATTATAAAAAAACATCATGAAAACAATACTATTGTAATCTATTCAATGAACAATTTTTCATCCAATGTCGACCAGTTTAGAGTTTATACAAAATAGTGAAATGTTTGTAACAATATAATTATTACTAAAAAATGGTTATTGATACCATTCTATAATCATAACCCTAAGGACTAATTTGTTTATACATCTTGTAATGTTTTTCCTTACCAACATTTAACATAGAAATAAATTCTTTTCAAACATCAAATTTCTGACTTTAGTTTGTTGAGTAAGTTTATATCCTCAATAAAATTTGGGTTGGAAATAAAATTATCGAAATTATTTTGAAAACTATTTTTCTCAAAATTAGTTTTCTTAATATCTATTATTATTTTTGGATTGTCCAAATTAGTTTTTTCATTATCTTAAAATGAAATAATATTTCATTAGTTAGAATATTTTTTCTTGAAATTTCTTTTTCATTTTTCATTTTGGAATTATCATGTTTTTTAAAAACATAACAATTTTCATTTTCTAATTTTTTTTCAAATCTATAAAAATCTTCATAGCTAGGTATATTATTAATATTTTGAGAAATATTCTTCATCTGGTGATGTAGAATTTTTATCATCATCATGATAGTTGGAATTTAAATTTATTTGAGTTAAAAAATTAGAAATGTGTACTTTCTCTATAAGACATTGATTTCTATCAGTAATTTTTAAAAAAACAATTGTACCTATGTCCGGAACAATCATTATCATATGAATTTTCTAAAGAATCTAGACCACTGGAAGTCCATGTGTAAGAATATTTTAGTATTTTATTTCCTTTGGACTTATTATATTTCATGGAATTTATATATTAATTTATTTCCATCCAATTAATCAATTTTAGCTTAGTAAAATCATTTTATATGTGTTCTATTGAATTACATTCATAACAAGTAACCTCGGTATCCCTATTTTTACCTTTATCCTTATCCCCTTTTGTGTATCTATTTTAAATATAATTTATTCTAAAAATATTTCAATCCTACTCAAATTTTTATCCTAATAATTTTCCAAATGTTCGGTTGAACTAAAATTAAATTCAACCACAATAATCTAATTTCACCAAGACATTACTAATTTCTCTTATAACTGAACATTAGTAAGAATATTTGATGTTATTGAATAATGAAACTCCACCATTTTTCATTTTATCATTTCCTGTATCCCTTTTGAATCTCATTTCGTCTTTAAGGATGAATCAAATATGATAAAAAAAATTTCATATTTGAATCCTTCCATGATTCATCCACAATAGTTATTTTAGATTTCCCCACATTGGGAGTTAAGTCAATAATTTTTTCAAAAAAATTATTATCATTGGGAAATTTTTCACCAAAATATATTGTAAACTATTGATATGTTCCATAAACCATTGGTGAATATTTTCAATTAAACAGGATAAACATTAATGGCTTTGTAATCATCTCTACCCATGTTTCTTATTATTTCAATGAATTTGGATGGACAAAAATATGTTACTTCCATCAGACACCAAATACTATAGTTAACTTCAAATTGTGATATCTAAATGTATATATTCCTCACCATCAATTACAACAAATTATTTCTAACTTTTTAGTTAAACCGGTATCCTTTCTCCTCCACTTTCATAAAAGAACAATCTTTCTTAATAAGAACCTTATACTTTCCAATAAGAATTAAGAGATTATCAACTGTAGTATTTATCACAAACGTTTTCATTTTATCTCAAATACTTATAGTCATTGTGATAATACATTGGTGGACTACTAGGATTTAGATTATAAGGAGATCCAATATTCATACCTTCCATCATAAAAAATAGAAACTCCTTTTTTACTAAAACATATTAGTGTAAAAATAATTTATCAACATGGGGTTTTAAAAAAACCATAATAACCCTACAAATGATATATAATGTTAAAAACCAAGAATGTTATAACATAATAATCCTTCATTGATAACAATTGTTGGATCTAGAGATAATATCATAATACATACTACATCAAGAAGGGTGTGAAATGTTTTTTAGAACAGAAAACAAGATCAAAAAATACCTATTAATGTTAAAAAATTAGACTGATAGATTTTCTAATCATGATAGTTTAAGAATCAAAACCACATATTATTCGGTTATATCAGAGTATAATTTTGTCATTACTACAAATATATTTGTAAATTAAATTAAAAAATATATTTTTAAAACAAACTCTATCATACTATGCATAGAAATATAAATATTTGTAAAAAATATTAAATAAAAAATCTTATAGCGTAAGAATGAATTACATGATATATTAAAGAAAATAACTCTTTTAAAAATTGGATTAAAGGTTGTAGGAAACCCTAACAAAAGGTATCCACAATTTAATACATACTAAAATTTCTATATTTACATACCAATAAATTCCTCAATTAGTGGATCATAATAAAATTTTACTTTTTATCCTTTTAATCTCTCAATATGATTATCAAAATCTGTCTTCTTAGCCCTGTAAGCCCTTTATATAATGGATAAGATTCATTATCATTCTATCATTGGAATCCCTCAATTTTAGTATTGATAAGATATAGAATAAAAATAAAAATTGTATAAATTAAACAACCCAAAAAATGATTCCATAGAATTAAAAATATCTACATTTGTACAAAGGATTCGAATAAGATGTTCATGTAATGAAAAAATTATAAGACTTGAGTTACAGAATGTATCATTTTCCAACTCTTCAAATGAAAAATTATTTAATGGTCATGTTCAAACAATCATATTTCAATGTTAGTTGCAATGGCCTCATACGAATTTCACTTGATACCTCAACGTTATCGGGAATAACTGAATTTATGATGATCTTCATTGTAGCATCGTTAAAATTTTAAATTTTATTCCTTATGATTAAAAAAGATTATATTTTATTATAAAATTAGGATTGAATTTTGGACATCATATTCATTTTTCAATATGATAGACCTTATAAAGATCGAACAAATGTATCGATACAGTTATCTCTCTAATGGTCACGAAATTTGCTAGTTCGATAGAAAAGGAAAAATTCAAAACACATATCAGTATGAAGGTCAGACTGATGAATCAGATTCATCCATGATCTAATGGATTTTCTTAAGGAATAATAAATTTATATTCATAATACATTATAATTATTTATATATTTGATAAAAATTATTTTTTTCTACAAAACATTCTAAATTATAATAGTGAATAAATAGTAATTATATTTTTAAGAAGGTGTTTGTTATTTTGGAAAATAATGTTATAGAAAACTAAGAAGTAACACTTTTGACTCAACACATGAGACATTTTTTGATATGACATTCTAAAAAATTTATTTCATTTTTTATTATATATTTAGGATGAATCAAATGATTTAAATTTAAAATATGAAAAAACATATAAAATACCTTGTACATTGATTCCAATCATTTTCTTAAAAAACTAGATATGGAATTAAAATAATCATCCTGAACATCTTATTATAATAATCTATATTATATGTCAAAAAATTATACCATGTATAAAAACATGAAATGATTGAAATAATACTCAAAAATAAATATTATAAGATACTAACCTCAATGAAAATTGGCCTCATGAATTTATATTAATAGAACATTTAATATAAAATCGCAACTCATCAATATAATAATAATCAAAATGTACTAAAATAGATTTTCCATTTTACACAATTAATTTAATAAAACATGGTATTTTATTTATTTATCATAATTTTATTTCATTTCATTGATAAAATGAATATCAATAATCATATGATTTAATTTAGAATGATGTAAAATTGATCCACATAAAATATTAGTATAAAAGTGTGATATCTTTACAAACCTACCTCCACATCAATGGGAATGGTGATTTTTGAAATAATTAATTAATTTTTTTATATATTCTTTAATTGAAAAAGCATAAATCCAAAATATTCAAAAAGAATTTTTTTGGTAATATCTATGAATAAATGTTATAGATGAAATATATAAAACACAACTATGAGATTAAACAAGAGAGTAAATGATAAAATGAAATGAAAAATATAAAAAAAAATATGATTCATTTCCTGTGGTAAATCATTCTGAATAGTGAGAATGATTTATTTCATATAAAATCAATCAATGTTTTTGAACCACCAAAGTTATCTACCAATAGAAATGGAATCATTGAATTAGTTGATATGAAATATTATCCATAAAATATATTTTTAGAATCACCTCAATGGTTAATTAAGATAATATAATTTGAGAGGGCTTCATGTAGTTGGGTAGTAATCTCTGGTTCATAAAACATTCGGTCCATGGACAAACCAAAACAAATATATTTCATTAAATAAAGTATTTTGATTAAGTAACTTAGTGAAACTCTTTATAACATGAGTTAATCAACAAATTATAGTATAATGGTTCACATTCTAGTAAAAAGAATAAATTTTATATGAAAGTGGGTCAATTTATATCTCATATCTTTCACTATGAATTCAATGACATAGAATCACAAAAAATAACAAAATTAAAAATGCAACATGATTGCATTCACCAGGTCATGTTTTATTTTATAATATATATATCCCGCCCACAAAACAAATAGAATATTTTAAAAACAATTTCTTTAATTATGCTCCAATAATTATTTAAAATCATGAATGTAAAACAATCCTTAATAATTTATTTATACAAAATAGTTATAAACTAATCATAAAATCCTTGAAATATTTAAAAAACCCAAATATCTAATTATTGTTACTCACTATAAAATTGATTAATAATTTAAAATTACATTAATTTTTAATTAATTAATTTTAAAAGACTCAATATAAAACTTTTTAAAATTATATAATATCAAAATTGTTTAAATTTTCCAATAATAACAATAAATTTCTATCAATGTGAAATAACTTGAATAATTGTTTTAAAATAACAGATTTTCTACAATATACAAATTTCACTAAATCCACATTCCATTGAAAACACCTCAACAAATAAATAACACATTCATAATAATTTAATTAAAATATTAATAATTATATATTTATTATTATCCTTTATCAAAAATATATCTCATAACACAAAATAAATATAAAATTTTAACTAAAAAAAGATGCTAAAATAAAGAATAAGTGAAAAATAAAATGGTAATCAATTTTCTTGCAAACACCATTTGATTTTTTCACTAAACAAGTATATATTTCATGTAGTTATTAAGAAATAGAACAATTTTTTTTCCATTCATAAGTAAACATAAACATCAGAAACAAAAAAAATATGGTGATATAAAAAATATAGATTTAGCAGAACATTAAAAAAACATTAACCCATAACATACCATTTATGTTGAAGTAAAAAAGGTAAAATATCAATTAAATATTTTCTAAAAAATAATCTATTAGTATAAATTTCATTTTTAGGTAATAATATAAGTTATGAAATAAGAAAATATTGAAAATCAAAAAAAATTACACATATCAAATGAATCACGTAAAAATTACAAAGAAACAAACTAAGAAAATAGAAAAATCCCACTAATAAAAAGCATATGTTTTTTCTATATAAAAAATTAAGGAAACATTATATAATTATATACCTAAAAATGATTTATTTCCACAATATTGAAATAACCATAAGAACTATCCTTGATAATAGTATATTAAAAGAAATTATATAAAATAACTAATAAATTTATAATATTTGATCTATGTATCTGAAATATATAAAACATATTTTTATATCATCTTTTAATAAAACATAGATAAAAAACTCTAATAAAAGTTACACCATATGTTATATATGTAGATAAAATAATTAAAATTTTCAATTTAAACATCCATAATATAACATGTTTAATAAAACTAAAAATTAAAAATTAAAAACAACCAAAACTTAAAAAATAGTTAGCAAATAATTTATTAAAAAACTATTAAAATTTTTACAAATCAATTAAAACACTAAAACCCCAATATTTCCTCATATATTTCTCAAAAATAATATTATTTCATTTGTAATTTTTTTACACACAACACCAAATTTAAATGAATTGTTATATACTATTAATATATAATTATTTAATGTGATACTTATTGTCCTTCCATTTGATTAGTGAGTTTAAATAAGACCGACTAAATTATAAAAAAATTATTACTAAAATTTATAAAAAAAGTCTTTAGATATATATTAGTTAGAAATGTAAATACAAATATTTTGATTATCAATAGATATGACTTTCGAAAAAATATATCTTATGTACAGAATCACTATAAATCTTAATAAATTATATTAATATTTATTTATGAATTATTTTAATAAAATTAGTTTCAAATATTTTCATTAACTTTATTAAAAATCATGAAATATTATTTACATGGTATAAAATAAGAATATATATAGTTTTATGCTTAAAATTTTTTTTCTCAAAACAATCTTAGTTACATTTGTATGAATTTTGTAATGTTATAAATATTTAATAATTTATTTTGGATTCTATATTTTTTATCATCATAATTAATATAATTTAAAATGTTCAACATAGTTTTTATTCATAATTAATAGTAATAAATAGTGAAAACAATTTACCATCGTTATTATTAGGTAGGGTTTATCGTGGTTCAACATAAGAGATATTGTTTAAACTATATCAAAAAATTAAAATAAATCCAGTTATTTATTTTATTTCTACCATATATTTTCTATCATTGGTTTTTTTTATTTTTTAATCCACATGACATGATCAATTCATTATTGTATTTTAATATTTTAAAACATTCAATCTGTGTCCTCTCTATCCCTTATAAAAGAGAACCATCTATCCTCACTTAATCAAACTTCATGAGACTTCACAATTTAAAAATATCTTTTTTAATACGTTCCTTACCTCACATAAAATAGTTTATAGGTCCAAGTTTTGTAATAATACAATCCTTTCATGTAATATGGTTGAATCCGAAACAGATTTTCAATGAAGTGGTCTAACTCTTAACCGAGTACATTCATTTTTACACTTTCTCATACCTCCTCCAAAATAATGGAATCCATTATAAAAAAAATAATTAATGAAATATATGTAATCGTTAATAGGATGATTAATTAACCATTTTCGACCCCCCTTTTCATCAATTTAAAATGCCATATATCGCTCATGTGTATATTTGGAATACTACCACCATGTAATGACATTATTCATTTTACAACATGGACACACATGACTAGTTATTATAATTGATTTAATGATTATATGCTATTTTCATTATAATTATTATTATTTAATTATATTAATTATATACCTTATTTCTTTTTCCAATCATTGTAGAATAACAAAGTCTCTTATGCGTACTTATGGACTACAATCTAAATAGAGTAATGTGATATATTATTCATCACAGTTTTATATGAATATCTATAAATAGAATATTATGAATAAATATGATACATATATCATGATTATTTTTTATATATTATAATACCATTTCCGTGTTTCAAGTAATAGAAGCATCGAACAGAAACATGCATGGAAAACAGACAAGTTTTCACTTGAATTGTCTTTTTAATACGAAATTTTTTATAAAAAGATAATTTTAAAATTTAAATGAATAATATATTGTAATTTGTATATTTATATGGGTTTTAATATATTTATAATAAATATATATTTAATATAAATGATATTTGAACACATGTTATGAAATATGGGACTTTAGGTAAGGGTTATGTTAAATTCATATTGCTTTTTGGCATTTTCTATGCTAAATTTACATTAAGGAAAATAATATATATTTTATACATTATAACCAATATATTTTATTATCCTATATTAATATTTCTACATTATATGTATTAGTAACCTTATTCATTCGTTTTGACTTAAAATGATATAGAAAATGTTTTTAAATAAAATAGGACCTTACTTCCTTATTGGTCATCATTTTTCATATTCTATGCATGTACATTTAAAAACTATTTTAAGAATGATCTTACCTATAATTTAAATGGTTTAGAAAGGTAATTTTTATTAAAATTATATTTTTTTAAAAAGGATTAATAATGGTCATTTTTAAGGAATCTTTTTTGAAACTAGTAGGTTTTTGTATTTTTTAAAAATGTGTGAATGGAATGTATTCTTTTAACAAATACAAAGTGAACTAAGTTTAGTACCATAAATATTGTTCTTATATCCCAATATTACATTATAATTTCAAATTTTCATATTCAATGAATTTGTTTTAATAATATATTGAATATTTTTGTTTTTTAATAAGTGGTTTCAAAATGAAATGGGTGTTTCTACAATAATATATCCCAATATTATTTTAAATTAAATTTTATATATAAGAGAATTATTTGATGTTAGTTATTACTTTCTAGGAATATGATCAAATGATAAAATCTATACAATTTATCTTAATGGGTTATTTCTATTCAGTTTTTACTTTTTGAAACCCAATTATTTTCCACATTTTATACAATAATTAAATGTTTTTATTTTTATGAAACCTTTTTTCATTCCACAGTATATGATATGATTATATGATGAATAATATTTGGTCATTTGGTCCAAATAGAATTAGATTATCATTATGTAATAGGAGGACCAAAATTATATATCATTTCAATGCATTAGGTAAAGATGATATCTATTGAGAAAATAATTACAAGAATAGGGCGTGAACCCAAATCCATATGTGAATTATTCCACTATGGTATTCTTGGTTGTGATCCTCGACTATGGAAATTATGTAATAGGGTTTGAACCCGATCTAATATTAGAACCTTTCTAGTGGTCCTTTTCTAAGGAAATTAATATATTTTTTTAATTTTCTTATTCCAAAAATATATATCTTATTCTTGTGATATGTTATGGAGGATCATGATTGATTATTCAGGATTCTAATGTTTTAGGAATTCTGTATTTTTATTGAAAATACCTTATTTTATGAGTCGTTATTTATGATATTTGAGTAATTTTGTATCCCTTTTTTCAGTTATGATCATGTTTGCATACATTTATGATTATGAGTATTTATAAACATTAATTGATATCCCATTTTTTTAACCTTACTAAAAATCATAGATCACCAATTATTATATTTCCTTCTTCCCCATGTTATGAATAATGGTTTAAAGTAATAAATCTCTATGAATAGTACTATCCATGAAAACAATTATTGGATATGTTGAAGATATTTCACAAAATAAGATGATTATGTGTCTAGTATCTATAATGACAAAATCATTATCATCCAGGGGAACATATTATTGATAAATGTATTGATTATTTATATAAAATGATACCATATTAATATATTAAATGATCATTACACCTTAGTTTTGATAAAATTATGGTTTGTTTAAAATGTCATGTTTAAGTTAAAAAATCATTTGTCGAAACACTGGGGATAATTATATATATAAGATACCATCCTGAATCATTGGTAATGTAGATATTGTGATGTTATATTAGAAAATTGACCCATATCAAGATATTAGTGTGTTTATATGGGTTTTAAACAAAATCATCTAGAGGTGACAACTTTGAAAGGGGAGTATTAGGTATTAATTAGATCTTTACTGGGTAATTTGAGTGGGTCTAATACATTACACCAAGAAAGACACTCCATGTAGATTTTCATAGGATACTTCACATTTTTATTATGCTTTGTTATAATGGATTTCAATACATGATGACCACAAATGACTTAGACTTTATCTAAGTTGTCATAGATTGAGAATAATATTTCAAAAATTTTCAATCCTATGAGTGATTTTCCTTATAATATTATTGATCACTGTTATGTTGGATTCACATGAGAACCATTTAGATTTTAGTGAGGGAATGATGATAGGATTGTAGGGTTGAGATGGTTACTCACAAACTAAAATATTGGAATATATTATTTTCGAATAGTCAAATGGATTCATTTATATCATAAAAATCCATTTTGTATATTTTTAATTTCCTAAAATTTTATATGTTTAGTAAGAAATAAAAACTACCAATGGTATGTTTATTTAATATCAATAATATACCTCCTATCCAAGATATATTTGAGGAAATTTACATCTTGATAGTCTTTTGATTCTCCCTATGGTAAAATTTTATGTGATTTTTTCATGGGTTGTCACTCTCTATATAGATCCAAAATCAATTTCACAGGAAGAGAAGACACATTTTATAATCTAGATCAAATTATTATCCTTTTTTTCTGAAGATGAATATGAAATTCCAATTTAAGTAACATTTGATTTATCGGTCTTACTACCTATTCAGGGGGATGCTAATCTTAAATGGTTAGCGGGAGACTCATAAAAGAAGATATAAATTTTTTCTTATGATTATTTTGAGGTATTTAATTAATAAATTCCTATTTTCCCCCTAAATAATGATTTTAAGTTCTCAATAGAACTCATTCGAGGTGAAACAGATATATTAAATATTCCAAATAAAATAGCATTTGTATTGTATTAGTAATTGATGATAAAACCCCTAGATAATATGGTAAAGGTATTAATACACCTTAGTACATCTCCATGGGGTGTACATGTTCTTAGTTTTAAGACTAAAGATGTGAAATTGTAGCATTTCAATTATTATCCACAACTAAGTACAATCACATTAAACAAAAAGTTTTATACATCCCATATTTTTGAATAACTTGATCAACATTGTTGATCTGATTACATTGACATGATCGAATATCAATGTGGATACCCTAAATTAAGGGTTAATAAAGAGAAAATGTCCAATATAGGCTTCCTTAAGAGTCATGGTAATTAGGAATTTGTTATGATCCAATTTTTTTAATAATTCCCTCACTATATTACTTATACAATTAATTGAGTCTTTGGAAATTACCTCAATAATTTTTTCATGATATTTATATATAATATTTGTATATATTCAAAGGTGATGATGGGCATGAAATGTTTTTTAGGATTTTTCTAGTGACCCAATGTAAAGAGGGAATGATTTCTAAATTTTTTAATGTGGGAATTATAACTATGAAAATTTGGGTTCTTAGGTTATATAATCTCGAATGAGGGTATATCAGTGTGTATTTTATATATTAATGTTTTCAAACAATGTCCTATATTATCCATGGTTACTGAGATCCATTTTTTTCCTAGGTCAATTGGATATCACGAGTACATTGTGCTAAATTTATTAAAGCTGTGTAATTAGAAATCCAATTTGACATGGAAGTGATTTGGGTTCTACTAGATAGATGAATGTGAGGTAATTATGAAGGGGGTTAAAAATAACATTTTTTAGTGAACAAATAATTATAGAAACCATTCGTGAAGAAGGGTTTTTATTCATTAGTGATGAATTAATGATGGTACACTGATGTTTACACATGAGGAATGATATGTTTATAGCTTATGCCTCTCTCAACTTAATAATTCTGGAGAAAAAATACCCAACTCATTATTTAGAGTGGTAAATGGTAAATTTTAACTAAAAATGTAATGTAATTATCTTTATGGTGAATTTTGTGCTATATATTTTATGATCATAACAATTTTAAGTATATATTAATGTGTCATGTATAGAATAAACATTAAATTTTATGGTTTAAATCGATTCATGATTCTTTCATTTCAATAGAAAATCACTATATGAAGGATAAAGTGTTTGTTGATGCACCATATTAAAAGGAAAATTATATTTTTCCTATAATGTGGATTGATAGAGAACAAATATTTATGTATTTACAGAGGATTTATCTTGAAATCATGAGGAAAGGGGATACGTCATATCATTTTTAGATGAATGTTTAAAAATCCATCCATGTGATGATTGAAGAGGTGTAAATAGAGGATATGGAACTAAAAAAGAGGGAGGAAAATGTTATCGAGTTCAACTGTGATTGAAATGGAAATATTGGGTTTTATAACACAAGTGTGGGTTCCATCAATACAAGATTCTAAGAATGAGACATTTGATGAATGTTAGAGTTCATCATTCAATATTTATCCATAAATCCTGAATATGTATAGAGATATGAAAGAGTATTTCTTCTGGGACAACATCCAATTTTATATCATAGAGAATATATCTCAATTCCTTGATTATCAGTAAATCAATGATGAGAAATATATGTCAAACTAAATGTCATAATTATTTGCTATACCTTAATGGAACCTGGAAAACATCATTATGTATTTAATTGTTAGACACCCCAAAAATATATAGAGAACAATGTTATTTGGGTAATTGTAAATCAACTTATGAAATTAAAACATTTAATAAGAATAATATTTAAAATTACTATTGATCATATTCTAGTATTTACACCATGGAATTGATGAGGTTTCATGAAGTAGTACATCTTATTGTATTTGATTACAATTTGAGTATAGAAATACTGTTTTGGAGAAGTATTCTATAGTCTCTAGATGTGAAGATGAATTTTGATACAAGATATATTATTTATAAAAATGGATTCTATGATAAGAATATTAACACATTATAAGGCATGTTGTGATATTTTTCTATTGTTTTCAATATTTTAGGGATCACCACCTTCCGTTGGTGTAATTTTCTTCCAACAATATCTTTCAATCAAGAATTCAGACGAAAAAATTTGAAGTAATTTATTTACTGATATATATATCTCTAATATATATTGATGAATTATGGGAAAGAACACTATTGGGGGATGTAACAGCTATGGAAATGGTAGCGAAGAGTAGAAATATATAACATCACATCATAACATATTGCATTTGATAGAAAAGGTATACATAAAATATATGTGTTGGAGTGAAGTTATTACAGATAATATTTCCTTCGAAGAAGGTTGTGAGAAATTAAATGAATTGAAAGCTACACCCAAGATATAATGGTATATTAATATCTATTAATTTTTTATGATAATAAGTTACTTCTTAAAACGCTTTCTAATTTTGTCTCTAGTTAAGGATTTGTTTCAGGTATATCTCCTGAGAATGTACATACATGATCCTTCACATGTACTGAACTCAATGGTCAAACTAGTAGATCACGAACTCTCTTATGAGAAACTACTAGTGGATTTTCTATATAAGTTATTGAAATGATTTTTAAACAATCCCCACAACCTAGTCAATGGTTTGTAGAGAATCAATAAATTTGAGCAATCTACATGGGAACCATAATATAAGATGAAGATGAAGTATCCTAAGTTTTTTGTATCAACTTGAAAGGATTTTTATGGGAAATTTTCATAATGGAATAGAATATACCAACCTAATATACTATGATAATGGATTATTTAAATAAATATTATTAACTTTATTTTTTTACATGAAACACTGAGTTTAACTGACCTGTGATAAATAGGTAAAATATTACATTTTAATGTGGAAGTTATCCCCAAGACCTTTTATTAGAGAGTATGAATATAACTAACTAAATTATAAAAAATTAATTTTTACATATGTATAAAATTATTTCATTTTTCATCATTTGTTTGTAATTTCTAATAAACGCACTTAAACCTAAAAATAAACGTTTTCTCTAAAAAAATATTTTTTATACCCACCTTATGTTTTTATGATAAAATAATAAATTACATAATGTTAATGAATAATATAATTAAATTTATTTCTTTTTTATTTAATAAAATATTATAATATTAATATAATAATTTTTACAAGTCATATAATAATAATTAATCTTTTTTTATGCTTAAAATTAGTTTTTCTAAAAGGGGGTTTCATGGCCTTTTGAGATATTATTTTAAGGTGAATTTATTCAAATTTATTATGTTTAGTCCATTAAAATGAATTATATATTTGGAATCTAAATAATTAATATAATTTAATAAGGTAAAATTATGTTTTGGGTCCTAATTAATAGTAAAAAATAGAAAACTTTTGTTACCATGTTTAGGATTGAAAAAGGTTCACCAGGGGTTAGCCTTAGAGATACTGTTTAAAATAGAAAAAACACATGATTTAATATTATTTGAGGAAATATTTTATACCATAGCCATATAATAGACAAATTGTTATAATTTTGGACCCACTATACTTGAGTAAGACATTATTAGACTTTATCTCTTTAAAGATCCCACGTGTGACCTCTACCACCCTTGAATAAGAAACTAGATATCCTCTATTAATAACACTCAATAAAACATATATATCAACAAATAAATACACTAATACCTTCTTGAAATCAAGAAACACATCTATTCTGTCCTAATTCAATCATAATATCATTATTTCTATGATTAAGGTGTAATCTAAAGGAGGTTTTTCCATGAAGAGATATAACTCTTTATTGGGTACTTCTCATTTTATTTCATATTCCACCTCCTATAAACACATTGTATCCATTGAAAAAAATATTAACATTATTATTATATATTTATTTTTTTTATTTTTATGATTATGGATAATTTATTGTATGTATTTATTCCATCAAATGGGAAATTAATGTGTCATCTGTGTGAACGTGTGGGCAATCGTCTCCACGTAGTGATATGATTTATTTTCCATCACCACCACACACAATTATTTATTATAATGTATATAGAATTTATATATGATATTTATGTCATATTTATTCTTTCAAAATTATAATATCTTATCAACCTTCTAGATTTCAATTAGTTGGAAAATGATATTGCTTCTCATGTATAAGTGTAGACTTCCACTTTCAGAGAGTGATGTTATATGCATTATTATGACTTTTTATATGGAAAATTATGAAATTTTATATGATGAATAAATAAGATACAAATTAAACTATCATTTCCTTACCAATTAATAACATGTATCCAAGGTGCTTGTACCAAAACCATCAAACCAATACATTCATGGAAAAAACAGTTCTCACCCAAATCATTTTTTAATGAATAAATTTTTAACAAAATGAATGTTTATAATTATAAAGAAATAATACATCATATTTTATGTATTAATATAGTTCCATTATCTATTTATAATAAATATATATTTACTATACTTTATTTTTCATCATGTATTAAGAAATATAGTTCTTTATGTAAGGGTTATCATATTATCCCATTGCTTTTCATCATTATTTATGCCAAATATCCATTTTCATAAATTATATAGATACTATACATTAACCCAAAAATATTATATTTTAATGTTATTATTTATGGATTATATATATATTCATATCATTTTAGTCTCTTCGGTAATTAAAATTGTATGGAAAATTAAATCAATGAAAATTATCCTTAATTCCACTTTGGTTGACCAATTTTTTCATTCAGTTCTACACTATTTAAAAAAACATTATGAAGGTTCTTAAATTTTCATGACTCCCTCCCCACAAAGTGTACCCCTCCTGGTCCGTCAATGTGAGAAGAGAGATAATAACCCCCGAGTCCCGCCTCCAGTAGGCCCCAGGATGGCGACTAGCATCGAGGGTATAATAAACACACAAATGGGAGGCACTACCCTCTAAGAGAACACATGAAGAAGAGAGAGATAGAATAGAAACCAACCAACTCCAACTAAAACCGAAATATAGAAGAAAACCCAAGTGCACATATCTCATGTCATAAAAATGTACTACAACTGAAAGGGGAAACTACAAGTACACAAAAGAAAGGAAAATATAGTAGCAACTACAAGCCCGGACAGCTCCTACAACTACAAGCTATTAGTAACCAGTGTAATCTCAAACATGCTTCAAGTGACCAAAAAATATTTTATATATACGTAGGGTGAGTATAATAGTATACTTAGTAGGATCCTCCCTGAAGCCTCTTGTGAAAAAGTAAAGAAAACATGCTAAAGCACAGTGAACAAGAAGGGAAACTAACCCGTCACCGAAACAGGTATGCTATGTTCCCAACTTCACCATGGCTACTCTCACCAAGTAACAGATACATGAATATAGCATATAGTAAAGAATATCAATGGTACCCCTATACTACTTCCCCACTATTTTTCTGCTTTACCCCAACGACATATGTCCTCTGCATCTCTCTCCAAATGATTTCCCATATACACTTGTGCTAAGTTCCACAATCTGCACTACGTGCACCACAAAGGCTTTCATGCAGAAACTTGGGCTAAGCACCACACCATCCTCAAAACCAAAAGTAACCAGGTAGTCTCCGGGAGCCACCACAGCTCTCATAAGGTATATCATACGTCATGTATTATACTACAAGACATCACAGTCCATACGCCCAATAAGGTCCTCAAGCCATCACAACCTATACACGTTACACTTATAGTAGTCCATAGGGTACTATATCCAGAATATGTGTGTGTGAAATAACCACAAGCCATTACAGCACTCTACACACTTATATGGGGAAAACTAACCGATGTGCCAAAGGCACTAGTATCTACCAAGATAACAGAGTGGGGATAAAGGGTGTAGTCAGCCATTCATCCTCCCATCAGAATATTGGGGAAAACAACCTCCCAGGGATTAGAATCCCTGAGGTTTCAGTTGCCCTTACTGACAGGGTGGTATAGTGTATAGAAACACAAAAAGTACAGAACATATATAACTCACAACCACACTATGGGCATAACCTAGTCTTTGACACAACTACAGCTAAGGTCTCTCGGTTTCTGGGCTGCCACTTCTAAGACTAGGTATCCTATAAGCACACAACCATTTTAGGTATTTATCAGATTACATCAATCCCATTTAATCAATTCCACTGTATGTTAATTAATTCTTCAAACATTAATTAACCATGAACACAACCTAAATAAACTGAATTGGCATCATATTCAAAATCAAATGCTCCTTTCAAAATTCAACATCACCTTTAAATTCAAGCATCTCCATCCCCATGTATTATCACCATTTATTCAATATTTCATTACAGAATTACTTTCCCATATTCCCGGGCATTCTAGAAAAGCATATTATGCTACTAAACACAAATGGGGCTCAACACGGTGAGTATATATAATACCTGTCGAGACTTTTCTGCCTATAGCAAGAGCATAGACCCATTCTCCCTCAAGAGGATAAAAACGGAAAGCACATGGCATACCCCGCATGTCTTCACCTAATTCAGAAGGAGGGTAAGCAAGACCAGCTACCGTGAGCTGTGGGGAAAAGTAAAGAACATAAATAACCAAACAAAACCACGAACATCCAGCCACCACATCCATCCCGTTCCATCATCTGTGGTGTCCTCCCTGACACCCACATGCATAAACCGATGTATCTCGTCACTCTAGGTGTCATCCGCTGCCATAACCAAAAGGGCTCCCTACCTCCACATATCACAACACCCTTCCAGGGTCACATCACAGTACAAACAGCAGGAAATCAAACATCACAACAAATGGTCTCTTGGCCCTTTAACAAGGCATCCATCCTTTATACAAAATGATCACTCATGGATCTAAAGCACAAGGCACTCGGCCTTAGGAACAAAAGGGTAACTAAGAACACTACTAGGAGTTAACTTTTATTAACCAACAAGTTCTTTAATCACTCTCGAATTAATAGATTCAATTCATAGGTTCCAATTCTAGGAAACATATTCAGTAAGCTATCACAAAAGATTTAACATGCTAACTATGCCAATTCGATTAACATAAAAATAGAACAACAACAACGACAAAAATAACCATATTCATTTACATGCCTCTTTATCATTATCCAGTTAAATATCAATTCATTCCGGCTTTACATTCTTTATCAATTTCCATCAAGAACAACCAGCTAAGCAAAGAAAGCATAGATATCAGACTATCTAGAAAAACACGAGGCAATAACATACTAGCGATAAAAATTTATTTATCCGATTCAAATATTTAATTAGGTCAATTTCATTGTGATCCAAAGGGATAAATAATTCTTACTCTATGATTTCACATAAACAATTAGACAAGCAATGAATCCCCTACCTCAAACAGTTCCTCACGTTCTTTATCCACACAACGGTCACAATCATCCTCTTGTGACAACTGCATCCACCCGAGGATGCCATAGTATGACCACACCAACCAAACCTCAAGAAAGACGAATTAGAATCATGGATATTACATGATATAATAAGGAAAGGGAAACATGAGAAGATGAACCTCAAAAGAACAATGATATAACATACCTTTTATCAAATATTGATTGATATATCTTGGTTGCATCAAAACCGAGCAGAACCAATCCTAGGAGTAATGTTGGATTGTGAAACTCCTTCGGGAAGTATTGAAAGGTTCTAGGGTCTCATAAAAAAGAACAAAGTGTAAGAACAGGGGAGGATTATATCTTGTCTCTTTTGAAGATTTAATGGGGCGATGGTTTAATATGTGCTTAATTCTTCATCAAAACCGGATCGCATTAACCCACGCATTTTGACCGAGTAAAACATCCCGACATTAGGAATAATTTATATAATATTTATGAACTTTTAATCGGACTTAAGAGTCTTGAAAATATAGCTTTAAATGTATTTTACGTCAAAGGAAATGTCAAAAGGGGAAAAACTGTAGGAATCCAGAAACACTGTTCACCTACCGTTACTGTACACCTACCGATCTGTGTTACTGATCTGTGCTACCGATCTGTGCTATCGATTTGTGCAAAGGATATGTGCCACTGATCTGTGCCACCGATCTGTGCGACCGATCTGGTCCACCGATCTGGGCCACCGATATGTGCTACCGATATGTGCTACCGATCGGTGCTACCGATCTGTGCAAGGGATCTGTGCTACGGATTTGTGCAACGGATCTGTGCTGCCGATCTGTGCTACCGATCTGTGCTACCGATCTGTGCTACCGATCTTTGCTACCGACCTGTGCTACTGAGCTGTGCTACCGATCTGTGCTACCGATCTGTGCTATCGACCTATGCTACACTGTACACCTACAGTTGCTGTTCATAAAACTGGAAACACTGTTCACAGAATTGGAAATTTGGAAGAGTGTTGTGGATAATTTACCTAGACCTCCCGAAACACCTCCAACACCACATTTTCACAATGTCATGGACCAGAGAAGTTCAGGCCATTAAATCTGATACCTCTAAAAAATTATCATCCTCGAGAATTTATAACCAACCTAAAGAAAAGAGGGGTATGAACAACCACCCTGTAAGATACCTCTCAGGGGAAA
The DNA here is from genome assembly GCA_963277665.1 of Viscum album. Taxonomy (NCBI): domain Eukaryota; kingdom Viridiplantae; phylum Streptophyta; class Magnoliopsida; order Santalales; family Viscaceae; genus Viscum; species Viscum album. The sequence goes on from OY728163.1 coordinate 13,812,144, forward strand.
ACCACCATTAGTTCTTCTAAAGATGGAACAAAACCACAAAATCCAAGAGCAAGGGAAAAACAATTCATATCCATGAAATTCAAGCATAACATCACATCAAAGGTACATAAAAGAAAGGATCAAAGAAAACACAACACAAAATCTTAAAACAGCTCTAGGTACAGGACACGCATCTGTGACTCACGTTCCCAAGTACTCTCTTCCATGCCACCATGTCGCCACAAGACACAAACCATGGGAATAGAACGCCTACACAACACCTTCTCCCTACGGTCTGGGATCTTCACAGGTCGCTCCTTGAAGGTTGATTCATCATCAATATCGATCTCTCCCCAATCGATGATGTGAGAGTCATCATGATGATAACGACGGAGCTGTGATACTTTGAAAACATCATGTACCTGACTCATCTGTGGCGGAAGTGCTAATTGATACACCACAGCTCCAACACGAGCTAACACCTTGAAAGGCCAACCAAACCGTGGAAAAAGCTTAATTACATTACCAAACCTTCCCTGCCCACGACGGGGAGTCACCTTCAAAAACACATTATCACCAACATTAAACTCCAAGGGTCTCCTACTTTGATTAGCATTTGATTTCTGACGATATTGTGCTATCTTCAACCTCTCATGAATCATCTGAACCATATCTATTGTATTCTGCACTAGTTCCAGTCCGAGAATTGATGACTCTCTGACCCCAGTCCATCACAACAGATAACGGAAAGGCCGACCATACAAGGCCTCAAACGGTTCCATACCGATGGTGGAGGGAAAACTATTATTTTAATAGAATTCCACCAAGGTTAAGTGCCTCATCCATGAACCTCCAAAATCTAGGACACAAGATCGTGACATGTCGTCAAGAGTTTGGATGGTTCGCTCAGTTTGACAATCCGTTTGAGCATGAAAAGCAGTGCTAAGGCATAGTTGAGAACCAAAAGCATGTTGGAGACCTCTCGACACCATGGAGTTAAAACGAGGTTCTCGATCAGAAATGATCATTCTAGGTACTCCATTATGTCTCACCACCTCCTCTAGATACTTCCTCGACAAAACTTCCACTGAGATCGACTCCTTGATCATTATAAAGTGGGACAATTTTGTTAAATGATCCACTACCACCCAAATAGCATACTGTCCTCCAAGAGCTTGAGGTAAACCTATAACAAAGTCCATTGAGATGTATCTCACATCCACTGAGGAATCATTAATGGATGTAGAAGACCACCAGGAACACGGTGGTCGACCTTCACCTTCTGGCAGACTAAACATAGAGACACAAACTCCGCAATAGCACGCTTCAGCCCAGGCCACCAAAAATGACTTCTCAAGGATCGGTACATCTTTGTCACACCAGGATGTACTACTAAGGGTGAACTATGAAACTCTTGGAGAACCGTCTTTCACATCTCCAAGGGAACAAAAAGCCTGCCATGATATAACACTCGATGTTGTTCATCCTCTGACCAACCATTAAGGGCCTCACCACAAACAACTATGTATCTCCAAACATCGACCTCTAGATCACCCAACAAGGACTCTTCCAACTTCTTCATCATAGACGACTGCACCGTCATCTAGAAAAGACAACCTCTACCTTCAACCTCTTCCATATCAAGATGCAAAGCTGACAGTTCCTCCATTAATCTCCGAGAATCACCGGATTCACGCACAGCATCACTACGTGACTTTCGGCTCAGCGCATCAGCTACAACATTCCTTTTTTTGGTTTATATGATATTTTGATGTTGTATTCCTGCAAGAACTCTACCCAATGACACTGTCGCAAGATTATGTCATGCTAGGGGAAAACATACCTCAAACTCTTATGATCGATGAAAACCCCAAAGTGCTCACAAATGAGGTAATGTCTCCACAACATCAGCGTAAACACCATGGATGCCAACTAAAGATCATGGGTGGAATAGTCACGTTCATGGGGACATAACTGCCAAGAACCGTAATAAACAATTGACCTCTGCTGCATGAGGATACACCCTAACCCCAGATGAAAAGCGTCGCAGAAAACATCTAACTGAACTCCCTCAGCTGGAAGACAAAGAACTGGAGCACTTAATAAATTTGCTTATAGATACTCCAAATCTTCCTGACACTAATTAGTCCATATGAACTCTTGATCCTTCCTGGTCAAAGCTGTCATAGGAGTCGCAACTCAAGAGAAATTGGCTACGAACCTCTTGTAGTAGCCTACGAGACCAAGGATACATTTCACCAATGAAACTGTCATGAGGGCTGCCCAAGACACAACTGCTTCTATCTTCGATTGATCCACAGCTACTCCCTGTTGGGACACGACATGCCCCAATAAACGGACTTCTCAATCCCAGAACTCACACTTCGAAAACATCGCAAACAGATGATGTTTACGAAGAACTCCCAAAATAGCATATATATGCTATGCATGCTCCTCTTCAGATGTGGAGTACACAAGGACGTTGTCGATGAAAACCACTACAAACTTGTCTAGGAATTCACGGAACACAACATTAATCAAATCCATGAAAACATCTGGAGCATTCATCACGCCGAACGACATTACAATGAACTCATAATGCCACTGACGACAACAGAAAGCAGTCTTCTGGATATCCTCATCCATCACACGCATTGGATGATATCCTGAGTGCAAGTCGGTCTTTGAGAACCAACATCCAACCTTTAGTTGATCAAACAAATCATCAATCCGTGGAAGAGGATAGTGGTTCTTTATTTTCACTTTGTTTAAGCAACGATAATTGACACACAACCGAAAACTGTCATCGGCCTTCTTAACGAACAAGAATGGTGCACCCCATGGTGACACACTTGTCCGAACAAAACCGCACAGCAACTGAACCTCAAGCTATATACGTATCTCTTAAAACAGATAAGGGGTCATCCTATATGGAGACATAGAAATTGGATACGCTACTAGGTGTAGCTCGATCTGAAACACTATCTCTCATCCAGGGGGTAATTCTACAACCTCTTCTGGAAAGACATCAGGGTACTCCTCCACGACCCTTGGAAACACCAACTGCTGAATTTATGGAGAACTCAGAATCAACTCATCCATCAAGGATGATAAGGATGGAACTCATCTATGACAAATCCGAGGATCTCGCTCACCAAAAAACACAACTTTCTCTCCATCTGCATCAATGAAAACGACCATCTTCCTGTAGCAATACACAATATCTTGCACCAAATACAACCAATCCATGCCGAGGATGACATCATATGTTTATATTCGTAAACATAGGAAATCTCCCCAAGAGCGGTGCTACCCCAACACTAGCTCACAATATCTAAATACTTCAAACATGTTAGCTCGACCTCCAAGGGGCGTAGTCAATGCCAAGGGCACGAGAAGCCTCGCTACCCCAAGTCCCAAGGAATGGACAAGGGTAGGTGATATGAAGGAGTGTGTCACCCCTGAATCAAACAAGGAATACACCAAGGTAGAAAAAAAGAAAAGGGTACCTCGGACAATATCTGGATCTCCTGGAGCTCGCAACGCTAGACCAAGAAGCTGACCAAGACCTCCTCCAAGACATCTCTAACCCTGATGAAGACCACCACCACGACCGTGCTATGCTCTCTAAGGATGAGGAGCGCATGGGGTTGTCCTCCGCCTGTCCCATCTACCCTATGGTGATCTAAATCTGGTGAAACCTGCTGTTGTTGCCTCGGCTGGAACTACCTCAATAGAGGAACCTGGAGTGGAGTGCCCGATGCACTATGACTGCTCTGAAAAGTTGTCCACTCCCACTGCTGATGACCACGACCACCATAAGAAAAACAAGCACATAATCCCTTGGAATAGTCCTGAGAGTTTCTACCTCTAGAGAAACGAGATGGGAAGGGCTGGGACCTACCCCCAATTGAACGGAAACTATTCTGCCTTGAAAACTAGGAACCCTGGACCACATATCTGCTTCATGAGGAATCATGAAAATTCACCTCTCGTGACGATCTGGTCCTGGCCAAATTCTCTCAACAACCTCTGCCCTCGCCAGCACCTCAAGATATGTCTTCAGCATAAATGGGCTGACCTGGTGCTAGATCTCTGGATGCAAAGCCTCCTCGAAATGCCTTTCCCGGGCCTCCTCATCTGGTAACAGGTCTGAAGCATATCGTAGAAGGTTCCTAAAACGGATACCAAACTCTAGAACACTGGAGCTCCCCGGTCGAAGGGTAAGAAGCTCCTGACGACTAGACGCCTTCGGGGTCGGGGAAAGGAACTCAACTCTAAACTTGTCTCGAAACTCCTCCCATGAGATCGCTGACTCCTCACAATCCCCGAGGAACAAGAGACACCACTGCCTTACTGCTCTGCATAGCATCATCACAACCAAGGACGCCTAGTGCTCCTTCCAACCATGAATTGAACTAAAGCCGATATCTCCCTCCTCTAACCAGTCTTCTGTGACTGCATCTGAAACAGAGCCCTCATACTTCTGCAGACTCTGGCACTGAAACTCCTAGAATGTCTTCCTCCAAGTGTTGTTGTCATCAACCTCTACCCGGCGGAGATCTGCTGGCATAGCCTACTGGACATCTTCAATGCAAGCCTGACAAGGACATCGAACTGGATCCATTCCTACAAAAGAACAAACTTTTAGAGCTCCTAAGCCTGGAATATGGAAGACTCAACATTAATTAATTAATTATTTTCCTTCATTAATTTGAGTTTAACATATCCCAAGGTCTACCCAATCTAATACAGGCCCAAAGAAGAATGATGCATGATCCCTTTCCAAGGTCTCTACCCTGCAACCGGTATCACCTTATTTAGTAGCCATTGTAAACTTAAAGGTCCGTGAAACATATTACAGGGGGCCCTAAAAGCCTATGTCTCAACTGGTATCCAGTGTTTACCTAACTTACTAATCATGAATGACACCGTTTCCCTACCAACCCATGCAACCTCACCGGTGCCTAACTCCAAACTGCATCCTATCACTCAACCTCGCTCTGATACCACTATTTCACGACCCCTCCCCACAATGTGTGCCCCTTTTGGGCCGGTAATGTGAGAAGATAGATAATGACCCCCGAGTCCTGCCTCCATTAGGCCCTGGGTAAGAGACTAGCACCGAGGGTATAATAAACCCACAAATTGGAGGAATTACCCTCTAAGAGAACATACACAGACGAGATAGATATAATAGACACCAACCAACTCCAACTCAAACTAAAATATAAAATAAAACCCATGTGCACATATGTAGTGTCATGAAAAATTACTACAACTACAAGGGGAAACTACAAGTACCCAAAAGAAAGGAAAAGATAACAGCAACTACAATCCTGAACAGCTCCTGCAACCATAATCTAGTAGTAACTAGCCTGATCTCCAACCTGCTCCAAGTGACCTAAAAAACAGTTTATATATACGTAGGGTGAGTATAACAGTATACTCAGTAGGATCCTCCCCGAAGCCTCTCGTGCAGAAGTAAAGAAATAATGCTAAAGCACAGTGAACAACAAGTGAAACTAACCCGTCACCTAAATAGGTATGCTAAGTTCCCAACCTCACCATGGCTACTCTCACCAAGTAATGCATACAAGAATATAGAATATAGTAAATAATATCAAGGGTACCCCGCTACTACTTCCCCACTAGTTTGTCGCTTTTCCCCTACAACATACGTCATGTGCATCTCTCTCCAAAGGCTTGCCCGTATACACCCGGGTTAAGCTCCACAATCTATCGTATGTGCACCATAAAGGCTTTCCCACAGACACCAGGGCTAAGCACCACAATATCCTCACAACCAAAAGTAACCAGGTAGTTTCTGGGAGCCACCATAGCTCGCATAACATGTATCATACGTCGGGTATTATACATCAAGCTATCATAGCCCATACACCGAGTAAGGATCTGCAAGCCATAACAGCCTATACACGTTACACCTATAGTAGTCCATAGGGTACTATATCTAGAATATATGTGTGTGAAACTACCACAAGCCATTACAGCCCTCTACACACATATATGGGGAAAATTAACCAATGTGAAAAAGGCACTAGTATATACCAATTGAAGAGAGCGGGGCTAAAGGGGGTAGTCATCCATTCAACCTCGCATCAGAATGTTGGGGAAACACCCCCTAGGGCTCAGAAAACTAGGGGTGTCAGTTTATCTTACCGACAGGGTGGAGTCATGTATAGAAACACAAATAGTACAGAATATATATAACTTAAAACCACACTATGGGCATAACCTAGTCTTAGACACAAGTGCAGCTAACATCTCCCACACTCCGGGATGCCACTTCTAAGACTACTTATCCTATAATCACACAACCATTTAAGGGTTTTATTAGATTACATCATTCCCATTTTATCAATTCCACTGTATATTAATTAATTCTTTAAACATTAATTAACCATGAACACAACCTCAATAAACTGAATTGGAATCATATTCAAAATCAACTGCTCCTTTTAAAATTCAACATCACCTTTAAATTAAAGCATATCTATCCCTGTGTATTATCACCATTTAATCAATCTTTCATTACATAATTACTTTTCCATATTCCCAGGCATTCTAGAAAAGCTTCATATTCTACTAAAAACAAAGGGGGATCAACACGGTGAGTAGATATACTACCCATGGAGTCTTTTCCGCCTATAGCAAGAGCATATAACAATTATCCCTCGAGATTCTAAACATGGAAAGCACGTGACATACCTCGCGTATCTTCGCCTCCTTCGGATGGAGGGTAAGAAAGACCAGATGCCTTGAATAGTGGGGAAAATTAAAGCATATAAACAACTGAACAAAACCACCAACATCCAGCCACCACATCCATCACATACCATCATCCTTGGTGTCCTCCCCGACACCCACATGCATAAACCGATGCATGTCGCCACTCTAGGCGTCATCCGCTGCCACAACCACAAGGCCCCCTACATCCACATATAACAACACCTCTCCAGGGTCACATCACATCACAAGAAGCATGAAATCAAACATCATATCAAGTGGGATCTTTGCCCTTTAACAAGGCATATGACCTTCATACAAAATGAGCACTCATGGCTCTAATGCACAAGGCACTCAAACTTACGAACAAGAGGGTAACTAAGAACCCTACTAGGCATTAAATTTTATCAACCAACCAGTTCTTTAATCCCGCTTGAATTAACAGATTCAATTCATAGGTTCCAATTCTAGTAAACCTATTCGGTAAGCTATCACAAAATTTAACATGCTTACTATGCCTATTTCATTAACATAAAATTAGAACAACTACAACAACGACAATAACTAGATTCATTTATATGCCTCATTATCTTTCACAAATTAATTATCAATTATTTCCAGCTTTATGTTCTTTATCAATTTACATCATGAACAAATAGTTATGCAATGAAATCATAGATATCAAACTATCTAGAAAAACATGAGGCAATAACATACGAGTGATAACAATTTCTTTATCCGGTTCAAATTTTTAATTAGGTCAATTTCATTGTGATCCAAAGGGATAAATCATGAAAACTCTACGATTGCACATAAACAATTAGAGAAGTAATGAATCCACTACCTCAAACAGTTCCTCACGTTCTTTAGCCACACAATGGTCACAATCCTCCCCTCGCGACAAATGCATCCACCCGAAGATGCCACGGTACGACAGCACCAACCAAACCCCAAGAAAAACCCATTAGAAGCATGGAGATTACATGTTATAATAAGGAAAGGGAACCAAGAAAATATAAACCCCGTAAGAATGTCGATACAACATACCTTATATCGAAGATTGATCGATACAGCTTGGTTGCATCAAAACAGAGCAAATCCAATCCTAGGTGTAAAGTTTGATTGTGCAACTCCTACGGGAAGGAATGAAAGATTCTAGCGTCTCATAACAGAGAACAAAGAGGATGATCAAGGGAGGATGATATCTTGTCCCTTTTGAATATTTAATGGCGTGATGATTTAAGATGCACTTAATTCTCCATAAAAAGCAGAGCGCATTAACCCACATGGTTTAACCATGTAAAACATCCCGACCATAGGAATAATTAATATAGGATTTATTTCCTCTTAATCGGCCTTCAGAGTCCTTAAAATAAGGATTTAAATGTATTTTACATCAATGGAAATGATTAAAGGGGAAAACTGTAGAAATCTGGAATCATAGTTCACCTACCGTTACTGTGCACCTACCGATCTGTGCTACCGATATGTGCCACCGATCTATGCTGCCGATCTGTGCTGCCGATCTGTGCCACCGATCTATGCCATTAATCTGTGCCATTGATCATTGCCATTGATCTCTACTACCAATCTGTGCTACAGATCTGTGCTGCAGATCTGTGCTACCGATCTGTGCTACCGATCTCTGCTACCGATCTGTGCTACCGATCTGTGCTACCAATCTGTGCCACCGATCTCTACTACCGATCTCTGCTACAGATCTGTGCTACTAGTCTATACTACCGATCAGTGCTACACTGTACACCTACCATTACTGTTCATAAAACTGGAAACACTGTTCACCGAACAGGAAATTTGGAAAAGTGTTGGGGATAAGTCACCTTGACCTCCCAGAACACCTCCAACACCACATTTTCACAATGTAATGGACCAGAGAGGTCCGGGACATTACATAACTATACTTGAAGATTTTAAATACATTAATTCTCAATACCATCATAATTTATTACAAATTTATAATAATGAATATTTATAAAGATATTTTTTCCTAACAAGTATGTTTTTACTTTTTATAATGGTGGGAAAGAAATGTTTCCATTTAATATATAGAACATAAAAGTATTATCACACCATAATGAATTTTCATTCCATTGAATAATACACTAAAGGTCTCCATTTTTATTTTCAGAAAAAAAAATTTACATAATAATTTTTTTATTGATTTTGATTTTAAATAAGTGATTTCAATATGATGTTTTTCCTTTATGAAATATTCTTATGCTCTTTTAATGAAAATTTCATCCATGATGGCATCATATTATATATAATACAATTTAAGGGGGTGTCATAAAATGTTACCATCCTTATTATTACTATACATGGTTTATGATTATGATTATAATATGTTTATGAAACCCATTTATTGTACATAGTTTATGTTGTGATGAAATGATAAAAGATTTATGAACCCCGTTTTATTTCATTAGGATCTAGTATGATGATATAATGAAGGTTTTATGATCTTATGAAACATATATGAATGTATTGTGATAATATAAATGTTAGGAATGAAAAATATTTATCCCCCTAATTTTAGTTGGTACAAATGACGTGTCCCAAGATAATGTGGACTAGAATTGAAATTTAACCTATCTTAGTAATGGATTTGGTTCACTATGATAGTCCATGGAGTTGTAATTGACTTAGGAAATGATGGAATGGGGTGTGAAACCAATCCACTATGATATTTATGGCTATGATCCTTGACCAATTATATTATTTTATATGATTACATATATGATAAAAAATTAATTATTAGGATTATCGTATGTTCTGATAGCTCATGATTTACTATTGACGCTTCTTCACTTCTATAGCCAATGCCTTTTAATTGAAAATAACATATTCCATGATTCATGATTTTGGATATGTTACTAACTTGTTATCACATTTTTATGTTGTGGTCAATTTCTCATACCACTACTCTTTTTATCACTTATGATAATGGATTGATATCTCATTTGTTTACCCTTTCTATAAATCTAACCTCAAAATTTTATATGTTTCTGTTTTCCCTAGGATTTGAAGAAATATATTTATTATGAAATATATAAGAAGCGTAGTATGAGATTATAATATTTTGGGAGATGATGTATGTATTTCATGAAATATGATGATTATATATCTAATCTCCATAGACATTAAATCCTTATGGTCCCTAGTCATGTACTATTGTGATATTTATTGAATATGCATCATAAATGATGAAATATTAACCTATTATATACTTGGGTAACCTAAAAACAATATAATTTTACAGGTATCCTATAAAAAATAATAACTAAAATTAATTCTTTAATAATATTTTTTATAAGATTTAAAAACTAAAATATAGATAAAACAATAATTATTAATGAAATTTTAAAAATAAAAAATCTAAAAATTAATAATAAACAATAAAATTTTAAAATCAATATTGAATATATGTTTTAGTAATCAATTATAGAGTTTTATTTGTTATCATTAAGGAACTGACAATATAACAAATATGTTTTCAAAAAATGGTGAGACGATGGTGTACTCCTACCATCATGTATGAAAATAGAGAGTGAAGATTTGGTTTCCCGATTTCAGTGAGAAGGGATGATGTTTTTAAGCTACTAAATTGATTATCATGGCTATATATATTCAAGGATAATCCCCTTATATTTGATGATTTATAGTGATTTTTCTTCAAATTAAAAGTAACGTAATAATTGAGAGATTACTATCTATAAATTTAAATCAATTTCAAAATCCCTCTGAGTGATTAAGAATGGATTGAAGTTATTTTATGATGATTTAAAATTCTTGGCAATTAAAATTCCCAAAAATTAGTGGAATCAAAAATTTTAGTGGACTATGTATAGAGGTAGACTATAAAAGCATAATCATAAAAGATAACTAATGATTTTTAAAAGAATAATATTTTTTGAATAATGAACAATCATTTGATTCCAAGAACTGATCGTCAATGAAAATGAATAGAAAAGTCAATTTTAATTATTGTTATTCATGATATTGAGATTATATTTTTGGTCAAAGAAGAAATGAGAGTATGATATTCCATAAGACATTGAAATGGGTACCAGACCCCAAGGAGTTATGAAATGAATATGATCCTTATACGGTGAATTTTTTTAGTATTTAGGTTATATTTTAACGTGATTTTATTCTAGATGAATTGATAAATTCGAATATGATGGGAACTATGACATTAAATTGAATGTTTTTTGTGAAAATTTTTATTATCGAAAATGAATAGGTGGAACAAACTCTAGTGATTTATCATCTTGAGTATTGTTCATCAAGGTGGATTACTAATGTTCCGAGAGTGAAAAAATAACATGTTATCGATTTCTGTATGAAAGTTTTAGTTCATGGTGTCATAAATAATGACAAAACGGAATGACACATCATATTGGGGAGAGTTTTAGAAAATATTGTTACCTGTGAGATATGATGATAAGGTTATATATTTGTATAGGAAATTATGATTTTGATACCTCAATGAATATGATTCTAATGAAGAAATACGAGTGTTCTATTTATCAATCTGTGCTATTATGTTTCAATTCCTAAAAACCATAGATTTATTTCCAAAACAAGGGTTTAAATAAGTTTTTAAATTCACTAGAATCTCAACTGTTATTTCTTTAATGTATCCATATTTCAATATAATGAATTATTTATTGAAATGTTTTTATGTATATATATATTTGAGATAAAAATAAGGATGTATGCATAATTCGATATTTCTACCTCTACTAAATTCTATTATTTTTTAAAAAATGATAAGATGATTTTGATTATAATGTGATAGATACATACAAAAGATATTTCAAGGTGTGAAGAACATATATAGTTCCACAAACCAGGATAAATAAATCTTGTATTGAATAATAAATGTGAGAGATAGATTCAAATAATATGTTATTTACCTCTTTAAATGATTTGGGGAATAAAAATAATGATATTTAGAAGAATAGGTAAGATTTGTGACTAATATCTGTAATTTTCATCGAGACACCAAATTAATCATTGTAATTATACAATTATAATGAGTCCAAGTAGAGAAAAAGGTCATATAGAATATGTATGTGTTTAACTTTGATTATCTGATAATGACTATGTTGTTTGTTTTTTAAGGATTCATGAATAAAATATTTTTCATTTTAATATAATTCCATTGAATTGTAGTTGGTTGTAGTATACAAAATTTCATAAATTTAAGAAGTGGATGACACCAACTAGGGGGATTTTGGCGATGCGAACCAAAAAATTGTGGAATAATTATAAATGCAGTTTTAATCACATCATATAAGAGTGATAATAAAATATATGTACTTGAAAAAATAGTGGTTTCTCACATTTATTTGAAAACATGTAAAAATAATTGTGTAATTCAGAATTGTTTACTCATTATTACATAACAAAGTGAGAGTTGAGTAACCAACATTAGATCAATTCCATTTAATTGGGATTGAGGTTTTATTGATAGAAGGGAGAATAAAATTCAAATAATGGGGAAATTGGTAAAAAAATTATATAATGACCCCCACTCTATTATTATATATATATTCATCAATGATATATTCGTGGTATCAAATTACATCATAATCATCAAAATATAATTTATTCGAATGAATAAGATAGAACAAGGCCCCAAAAAAGAGGGAAAGAACCTAGGGGTCAAAAGTAGTGTAACCCAAGGGCATCCCCTATAATAAGACGGTTCTTGTTGTATAAGTTGCATACTCAAGAGACTTGATATGAAAGAGACGCAAGATGATCAGCCACCTTATTGCCCCACATGCCATGTATGTCTCAATCAGGAGTTATTTGGAGAGCATACCTTAGCACTTCCAGATGGTTTAGGTGATTGCCCAAGGTATAAAACTAGTACCATCAGTTGAGATGGAGAGGATCAAAGAACCAATTTGTGATTTAGAAATAGCTATATCACCCTGAAAAAAATGGTGAGAATAGATAGCAAGTCATTTGCCTCTTCCTATAAGGAAGAACTGTAGCTAATGAGAGTAATTAATGCCAAAATAATAGAGACCATGGGGTCATGGACCACCCCTCCTCCTCTCATGGCCCCTGTGATGCAGGACCCATATGTATTACATTCCAATCATGATGTTAGTGGTTTTCATCAGACCAATTTTCTTCTTGAGGTGAAAAATTGAATGACTGGAATTTTTGGCCATTTGAAGGAGTTGGATATTAGGGGATTCCTTCCATATATAAATAAGCAATGCCAGGTCAAGAAGGATACTTCATGTTCTTGTAATGGTGGCCCTCCCATTAGAGTAGATCCCCTTATTCCTTTATTTGTTTCTATCCTACCAAAGACAACAGAAACCACCATAAAAGATAGTAGTCCTTTCCTACCACTAAACACCCTTGTTACCAGAACCATGAAACAAGTGGACATAGAAGGAGGCATCTATTAGCGGTTGATAGGAGAATGTGGAAAACTCACCAAAGGAGTACCGTACCTCTCATGCCCATTTTTTCTATAGGTAAATATGTATTGAACTATAATTTTTAATGTTTTTTCAGTAGGAAAATGTGGACACCAGGTAAATGCCACATATTTTAATATTCACATCTATAGAAACAGAATTATTTCTCAGACTCTTTGTATGGAATTTTGACTTCTGTGGGATTCTCTTGACACACAGGATCTCATTCTATCAATCATATTATGCTTTCCGAAACACATTATGACAAAAGTCTTTTGTAGAGAATGTCCAATAAGATGTGGGGAAACACACACCTTTCTGGTTCAATATTCATTTCAATGAGATGAAGTTTTCCTTTTTGATCATGGCCTAACACTAGCATTATTAAGGTAGATAATCTGATTTCCTCCTTGAACATGACATTGTAGACTTTACATAACATAAAACTAACTACCATGCCCACACAGTTGACATGCCAAAAGCTAACATTCCCTTCCCCGATAATCCAGTGGATGTGGTTTTGAAGAGATTAGAATTGGGGGGAGAAACATAGAGATTAATGGAGAAATGTGACCTTCTTCCACCATTGGCCTACCTGTTTAATAGATTCACATTTTATTTCCCAATAAGGTATGATATTCATTGATTTCCCATGCCAACATTTCATGCATGCATATTAAAGTGTCTGAAAGGTAATGAAAAATGATATAGCCTTCCTTGATGGGCTTCACTATCTTCCCCCATGAGACCAAAATAAATTTTCCATTATCCCAATAATCACATATAAAATAATACAATATATTTCCCATATTTTAAATGACTCCTTTTGGGACCTTAATAGAAGATAGAATGTATACATGGTGGTAATAATAATACTATAAAATAGTTCAATTCAACCTCTAAATGAGAAGTATCTATTCTTTCAGTTGAGAAACCTATCCATGATCTTCCTAACAATGTGATCAATGACTCAGATTTGAATCTCACCTAGGGAAATTATGGAACCCAATTAATTAAATGTAAATCTACCACATTACATGTCAAATAGTTTACATATAGAGGAATCGCGATTGGGAGAACATCTTCAAGAAATGAACATATTGCTTTTGGACATGTTCATGATATACCCGCTCCAATGACATAACTCATACATCACCTTTATAAGGCCAAAAATTAGTCTCTTATGGGAATTAATAAATATCATGGTATCCTCTTCAAAAATGATATAGGATACAGAGGGAATATTCCACATTCTTTGATATGGGAGCGTCACTTCATTGCTCATGATTTTTTTAATGACGCTGTTATGAATCGTCTGGGTGTGGATGAAGAGGCTTGGGGAAATGGGTTTACACTTCCTTAAATCTTGTGATTCCTTGAAGAAGCCATGGGAATTCCCCATAAAATGAACTGTATACAAAAGGGGAGCTAATGCACTGGGAAATGAGGTTGGTCGACTAGGGGGAGAATCCCATAGAAGAAATATATTTGATGATGAAGATCCATTCAACTTGATCATTTTCTCTTTTTATATCAATTTTAATATCCCGTTTTGAGCTGTGGTCCTTGTTGTTGATGTCTCTGACATTTTGTTGATCTAGTGTGATCACTCCCTGAATTAAGTGGCCCTTTAAAAATCCATGTATCTCTATGAAGATCCACCATGGAACATGAACTGAAAGCCTTTCCATGACTATTTTTCCAAGGATTTTATAGCGGAAATTACACATTCCAACTGGGTGATAATGAATAATGGAGGAGGGGTTCTTGGTTTTTCGAATGAGGATCAGTGAAGTGGCATATGAAATTCCTAGCAAGCTACCTCCCCAAAACAATCCTAGACGGCCATGGTCAATTCCCACTAAACAACATCCTAGTAGTTCCTTTAGAATGATCTGGGAATCCATCCGGCCCTATCACACTATCATATTTAAGATTCATGGCTTCCTCATTAATTTACTCTTCTTAAAAATTTTCTCCCATCTACTCATTGTCCTCAAGGGAACCTTGATTCGATATAGATTCCATGAACTTTGCATCACCTACTAGGTTTTCATTAGTAATGTTTGGATTTGGCCTACAAATATGTTTCTTGAATAAGGAGTGGTTGAGCATCCCCAAAACATTTATTTCATTCTATTAGGGCCCATCAACCAATATAATGTTGGGTTACACCATGATCTTCCTCACCTTGATGCATTCATGGAAGTATGTCATGTTCTTGTCGCCTTCATAAATCTATTTGATCATTGAGGTCACCTTATTCATGCATTCCTGATAGAGTATCATTTCAACTAAAATATACTTTTTCAATGAGTGGTCTTCTAAAATATGATCCTCCTAGGCCTCCTCGAGGGTGGCATCGAGCCAGTTATTCTATTTCTTGGCTGAAACCATATCCTTGTCACTCAACAGAAATGATTTAGACAACTCATGGATCCTTTATCTAATCCTCTTTATTTTATAATTAAATTAAATCCACGTACTCCCCTAGGTAGGCTCACATCATGAGTATCTAATAATACGATGATAGTAAGGACAAATTTTCTATTATTGTTAGATTCTGTATGTATCATGCCTTTCATGATTTACAAAAATCATGAAAATGAGTGGGGGAATGGTCAGATATTTCACCCACTATATGGATAAACTTGACATAGAGAAATGAAGGTAGTGTATGCAAGTTGTCCCAGAAAAATCCTATGAGGATCCATGATTGGCGATCCCCATGAAGGTTGTTACTCTAGGTGAACCGATGACCTGTTTAACCGAGGTCCATTACACCTTTTTTTCGTGAATTAGATGAAATACATTCTATCATTACAAAGAAATGGGACCCTTATATTCTTCTCCTATAGGTCTATGATAACATTTATACCCCCTCCCATAAATCAATGGGTAGCTACTTGGATCAAACAAAGTTAATTTATTACATAGGGTCTCCCTCTATTGAGTTTTACAACTCCCACAAATAAAGGATTCAAAACATACTCCTCTATCCTATGTAACCTTGGTGGTAATGTGTCTATAACATTCATGAATATGATCCACACACATTCTCATGTTCCATAAAATAAAAATGTGATGGTTGGGGGAATCTACATGCATAGAATCATAAATATTCAACCTTCTAGAGACTTCCCAGATTCTGGATAGATTCTGCTTTTTATCATGGAGGGTGATGATAAGGGCAATGTGTTTACGGATATAAGAGATGAGGGAATCCATATTTACCTAGGATATAATGCCATGATAATTACATATGATTATGGGAATCATTGGGCAAGTAGTCTCCTTAAATTTTCCCTATGACTATTAGCCTTTATGGATGAAGAGTTTGATCGCTTGTTTTGCTTTTTTTTCTTGAGCTCTCGTGCACATGCCTGCATTTTAGGATGGGGATGAAGGTGTAGGGGTGGAAAACATTAAGTGGTGATGGGACTCATCGGTTCATTCCTTCTATCCTCGTGAACAATAGTACAATCATTAGTTCTATGGGGGGAGACTGGGGGTCTTTTAGACTAGGGTTTTTCTGGAGGGGCCTCATAAAAACAAGGGTCCATGGAGTCATCCACTGATAAGCTGAGGGTGTAACATCCTAGGTAAATAATTAATAAGACATATTTCATATTTATTAATATTTTTGAATTAAATATTAATTTATCTGTAAAGGGGTTTCAATGTTCGTTAGCGTACCCCATACATAACCACGGGTTTCCTTGAAATCTTATGTTGCACACGAATAATATAATATTGTTTTAAATTGTAGTTCACTCCAAGCTGTTTTATTGCAAGGAATGAACAAAATCAACTACAATATGATTATACAAGTTTTTTAAATGTATTTACATTTATATAATAAAATTTAGAGGCTTAAATTGTGAAAGAATCTAACTTTAAGTATAATTTACATTAAAAAGTTGATTTACCACCTATTAATGGATAGCCCTCTTTTAATATATTTTTGGTCACGTTAATACATTATATTTGACCAAATACAATCCTTCTTCAAAATGGGGACATAAAAATTTACTTTGGGTAATTTTTTTGTATTACTCTGATAATGTTCATTTTTAATGAATAGTGAGAAATACTGTATTTTAATTCAAAATTTCCTTTTAATGTAATTCATGTATATTTATATATTATCTTTTTAATTGGTCAGAAAGTGAAATTAAAATATATTTTTACCATTTAATCCAATTTTGGTCATTGTAATTAATTGCATTTTTAAATTGGACATATAAAAGTGTTAATCTTATGATAGTTATTATTTCTTAAAAACACGCTTTTTGTTTTGACAGCGGGAATTAATATTGAATTAATTTCTAACACTTATGTGTTTTGAATTTGGAAAAATGGATTCCATATTTTGAATCAGGATGTCCAAATTGTGTAAATATGTATCTTTTATTTTTAGATATTTTAAATATTTACTTCTGTAAATATTTTATTTACCGTGGTTAAAGGGTAAATCAGGTAAATAAGGGTAAACAAATAATATAATAATAATATAAAATTACCCATAAACGTGTACTAGTCCTATTTCATGATATATATCCAACCATGGGAATCCTTTGGTAGATTTTGGGATCCCATAGATCCACTTATTAATGATAATGACACATTAGATAAGTTAATTTACAGTAAAGGAATAATTGACAAAAACAAACATATTTTAGTAAATTAATATTTATATGCTATTATATAAATTATATTTTCGACTACAAATATTCCTTGGAACGATAAATATATTTCCTACATCATGGTGTTTTGTTTATAATTTTTAGACATCGAATAAATAAAATTATTCATGACACAATAATGATGCATTATTTACCTCATTAATAAATGATTTAAATAAATAAGATTACAATGATTAAAATATTATCCAAAACATGTCCAATGAAGATTGGATGATTTTAATTATATTATTAGTCATCGTATCTTCGAAATTAATGATTCATCGACTTTTTGAAATAGAATAGCATTATATAATAAAATAATATTATTATACTTTCCTAAAGAGCCCCTCCTCCCCCTTATAAAAGGAGACCATTTCTAACCAATTCCTCACACCCTTCAAGTCTTTTGGCTAGTCCTAACTCCACAAAATTAATCTCCCTACATCTCTCTACTCCTCTTAGAAGGATTACCTTATGAAGAAGGCACTTCAAGAAGTCCGTTGGTTCAAACCAAAGGGAGTTACCCAATTTAAAGGTAACGATTTCTCTTAAATTGTTTTCTTTTATTTTACTTATATAACCCCTAAACTATCTTTATTCCTTTTATTTGTAACAACACCAGTATCCTAAATATACTAGGATGTTGTTATGATATTTATTTGAACTAATCTTACATAAAAACCATCTAATGGATGAATAATATAATGATTCTGTGGATAGAAAACTAACGCCTCAAGAAACGATGATTGTTCAAACATCTCTAATCGCCTCCCATGGTGGAAATTATGTTGGAACTTTATTTATATATGATATATATTATTTTTATGTTTTATTTATGCTTCTGTAATTTTCATTTATATCGTAACTTTAGGGTTTCCATTAAGGGTAAACACTATAAATTCATTTGAGGAAGTGCGGACTACCACCCCCTCAGAGTGATACGACTCGTTCATACCAAATGTGGTACGTATAAAGGATAGATTTAATGATATTTTATATGATAAGATACTGGAATTATAATAAAACTATGTATCATTATGTTTTAATTCCATTAAATAAGAAATAGAAATGTAAGTAGCGTTCATACGTACGTACGAATTACTGTCTCCATGAATGGTGCATTTCATTTCTTATCTCTAAATGTTATGTATTATTATAAATACGTGAATATGTTTGATATATATGATATATATGATATCTAAATCGTGAATATAATTCTTGATATAATGAAACTTTGAACACATGGACATCTTGTAAATATAAGGTGTCCATTTTTGACTCAAGTACCAAATATCGACAAAACGAACATTATTAACTTAAATGATTACATAATGTTTATAACATGGTAATAAGTGATATAAAAGGAATAATAAAATTGAAAAAGGGTTCTTAAGCAAGCAGAAATTAACTTTAGTGTATTATTCAGGAGATTAAAGAACGATCGAGTGAAGTCGGACACAAGGTAAGGGACTTCATCTCAATCTTCTTTCATTGAGGCATATTTTGTTTTAATACACAACATTCTTTTATACACTATATAAACACCCTTGACGTTTCAAAGGGAGTATTTTCCTATGAAGCATTTTACTAAACGATAAAAAGGAATGTTTCTTTTAACATAAGTGGTGAAAATGACCTCCTCCACCACCGCGAGTATTATTTGATCTTTGACTTCCTCAAAAAGCTGTAATGTTTCTAAAAGAAAATAAATACCATATACTGTTTTATGTATTTTGGTATTGAAAATGTGTAAAGACCCGTAAAATTCAAGGGAAATTTTTTCTTAATTTTTTTTGGAATTTTACAAGAGCGCGGTTTCAGACGACACCTGATTCCGAGGCCCGGAGTGCCCGGAATCAATTTCCAAAATTTGGCTCGGGTACGTTCAGTGAACGAACGAGCGGGAATTCCTAACTTTTGATCCGGTGCTCAGAATTGAAATCCGAGGACACCGATGAACTCACAGCGCCGATATTCACTTAAGAAGACCTTTTCCGAAGTTGTGTTTTCCTAGGAGGAGTTTTTTAATTTTCTGGATGAAATGAAGAGTAAAATAAAATTGTGATACAATATTAATTTTATATCTTTAAAGTGGTTAAAATCTTTTGTTGGAAGTTGGGTGATTTAACCACCTAAGAGAGGATTAAGGAGATGAGGGGCCCACCCGAGCCCCACCTTTTCAAATTACTTAACTCCCCTCTCTCCCTCTTAAAAGATTGATAACTTAACACTTAATTAATTACACAACTCATGTATAATTAATTAAGTGTTTTGTTTTTGAAATTTAAGTTTTGGAAAAGCTTGGCTTAGTAAATAAAATAAGGACGGACCTTATTTTTTTTGGATTGTTGGGTGAGCTGTGGAAGAGCTTTGGAGAGAAGCTGAAGAAATCCTCCACCATCTTCATCTCCTTCGTAGAAGAACGCGAAGAACGTCCGCCGCCCATGAAGAACACCGACGTTGACATCTTGACTAGTCTTCTCCAATTGCTTCCTCCTCGACTTCTTCGTCTTCTAACCGACGTCAACGAAATGACGACCGCTTCCCACGACTACGTCAACGTGCGACTATCGAGGTAGGGGTTTACTTCAATATGATTATCACTTTCCATGTTTTTCCCTTCTAAATCTATTGTGGGATTGGGAAAAATGTTTGATGAGGATTGTAGGGGTTGTTGTTATTTGTTTATTTATTTATTCTTGTTCGTGGTTCTGGCATGACTAACGTGAGGATATTTAAATATATGATATCGTTTAACGTGAGGGGGCCGGACCACATGAACACGGCTGAACCCCCCTCCTTTGTTCTTGATGATTTATCTTGCGGTTGAAACAAGATGGAGTGGTGCCGTCGCACCACGCGGATATTCGCACGATTATATAGCGTGGCGCCGTCGCGCCGCGCCGTGGAAGGATAATCAAGAACGTGACGCCGTCGCGCCGTGTCGAAGGGAATCAAAGGCGCGGCGGAGGGGCGCGGTGTTGTCGCACCGCGGCCGGTTCCGGGCCGCGGCGGGACGAGAAGACTGGCGGCCGGGCTGCCAGCGTCGGAAGCCGGAAAGGGGACCGGTTTTCCGGTCCCGTTGGAGAAAAACCGGCCGGCCAGGTGGCCAGCCGGAAGGTCAAAGGCCGGGGGAATTTAATTCCCCCGGCCAGCGCTCAAAAGCCCCCCATTTAATTGGGGGGGGGGGGGGGCGGTTTCTTTGAGGGGGGCAGGCGGCCCCCCGGTTTCTCCTCAAAGCAGGCCCCCAGGAGGGGGGCCGTTGATTGGAAAAAGGCGCGGCTAAAAGCCGCGCCGCCAAACTGATGAAGCGGGGGCTTTGCCCCCCGCGCGTGGCGACAAGTGGCGCCAGGCCGCGCCGCCGCGCTGGACCGCCGCCGGTCGGGCCGCGCCGCCGCGCCGGACCGCCGCCGGCCGGGCCGACCCAAGGGGGGGGGGGGTCGGGCCGGGTCGGCCCGGACCAGGACCCCCCGTTTTCGAGACAACTTCGGTCTTTTAGCCATAACATGAGCCACGGACCTCCGATTGACGAACCGTCTGCGGCAATGCGATCCTTGGATCTAGACGGTCGTTTCGGTATTTTACACTCAGGGTTTCGAAACATTTTGAGTTCGGCCGGGTTGATTCGTACACGAAACCAACCGGGCCTTCGGAGCGGAAAAGCTCATATCTTGAGTTACGGACGTCCGATTGACGTGCCGTCAGCTTTGTCGTGTTCCTCTTAGTGAGTTGGATCTTTTGGCATACTCCGCCCGAGGTTTGGACGCAGGTGGAGTATGGTCAGGTTGGTTTTGCCTTAAAAACCAACCGGGCCCCGGGGACGAAAATGCCAATAACTCTCAGACCGGGCGTCTGATCGACGCGCCGTCTGTTGTGTTGAGTTCCTATTGACGATACAGAACTTTTGGATACATCAACTCTGGACTTTGTGACAGTTGATGTATCAGCCTCTCGGATCGTGGAGCGGACCCTCCGAACGAGCTTGCTGTGTGCGGGAACCCTAGTGCTGGCTGCGACTGTGACTACTGCTACTGCTACTGCTACTGCTACTGTGATTGCAACGACGACAGTACCGAGATCCTGTGTGGATTCGACGACGACGACTACAGCACTCAGCGATCCTATGTGGATCAGTGCTACAGGTACTGTGTGGGCCCGATCCTGTGTGGGTCTGATCCTGTGTGGGTCTTTGCGCTCAGCGGTCCTGTGTGAACCAGCGCCTACAGGTCCTGAGTGGGCCCGATCCTGTGTGGGTCTTTTTCGGGGGTTAGTTACCTATCGATCCTTTGTGGGTCCGACGACTTAGATGGATCAGAGATCATCTTTATCGTCCTTTGAAGAAGTATACCTGTGTGAGCTGAATCCTGTTGCTTTCCTATGTGGATTGTGTTGTGCTATCCTGTGTGGATTACGTTTTTCTTTCCTGTGTGGAATACGTTTACTTTCCTGTGTGTACTGAGTTGTACTTGGGCTCGGAGGTTGGAGCGTATTTGAAATTGATGACTTAGGTATATGTATGGGCATATACCTAAGCAGTGTCGGTTGTTACTTCGTGATTGTACCTTTCTTTGTGGTTTATCCTTTGTGGATTTTGAGAGACCTTCAGGGGTCTCGGGGTCCATACTGAGTAGCTTATACTCACCCCTGCACGGGCCTTTCCCGCACTACGTTGTGTTGGTTGCAGACGACAGACAGCGTTGATCTTGGCTGAGGCTTACAGAGCAGGATGGTACCTGGAGGTGGACCACTAGGCGGGACGTACTCGGAGCGGACGGCGGGACCCGTGGAGTAGTGGAGCTATCCGTACCCACCCTTCAGGTGGGATTTCCAGTGGACAGCTCGGTGTAGCGCCTTTTACTTTTCAGTTGCTGTTTTCCCTTTCGAGTTGTACTTTACTTTCAGTTTGGGTTTGTATACTGGCCCATTTACTTTTCCGCACTTTCAGTTGTACTCTGCTTTTGCTTAGTGTTTACTTTCCGCTTGCTTACTCTGGGGTGTTTGTTTACTTTACAAAGGCAATGCCTTCCCTTTTTACTGGGATTTACGCCTTGGTGCTAGTCGCCAGCCCCTTGCCTATGGAAGGCGGGCTTGGGGTAGTCACGACACGGACCCCGAGGGCGGGTCGTGACAAATTGGTATCAGAGGAATTCAGTTCTACCGTGAACTATGATCTTTTCTATGTGAAGCAATAATGTTTAGCGTATTGAGTGTGGTTATCAGTCCAGGGAGTCCAGTGTTGGTGCGGCGGCCGACGTATCCATACACCAGGACCCTGACTTCTGATTTCCGACTTAATGCACGAAAACATTTATTGCGTGTGTTTTTCAAGTTTTCTTTGTGATTACTTTATATCAGCTCACCAGGTATACTGTTCTGACCGTGGCGCACCTGTTTCCTTTTCAGGATGTCCCCACGACGGCAGCCAGCTAGGGTTCCGAGAGTCAAGTGTGACGACAGCCCACCGAGCGACGAGGCCTCGGTGCAGGGCCCTTTGTCAGCAGTGGCATCGGCAGTAGCACTACCCGCCGAGCCCCCGATGCTTCCAGCACCAACCGCTGATGATGCACGTCACCTCAGCGCACTGCAAGAGTTTTAGCGCCAGCGACTGCCCAGGTTTCGCGGGGAGATGGATCCCCAGGTAGCCGAGGACTGGCTGGAGGCAGTGGTACGTGTGTTTAGGCTAGTGAGGACACCAGCAGACCTCATGGGGATCCTCGCTGCGAGCCTACTACACGCAGCCGCAGGACGATGGTGGAGCTTGATGCTCCAGGTGCACGATGAGGCATCTCTACTATGGACGGACTTTGAGAGTCTCTTCCGCTCAGAGTTCGTCCCAGCCACCCTTCGTGCAGTGCATATCCAGGAGCATCTTCAGCTGCGGCAGGGCAGCATGACGGTCGCTCAGTACTCGGCGAGATTTACTGATCTCTCGCGCTACTCGACCGACATGGTACGAGACCCATTCTTCCGGGCCCGGACCTTCGAGCAGGGTTTGAGACACGAGATCCGGGCATCGCTGATCTTCCTCAGCATACCGACTCAGACAGGAGTACTGGAGTGGGCCCTTCTGATCGAGAGCTTCCTTGCTGAGTCTACACCAGCGCAGCGACCCACCGCAGGGCGGCACGTGGCAGAGTCATCTGCAGCAGGAAGTCGACGGATGACTCAGGGGTCCAGACAGACCAGACCTTCGGGCAAACGACCTCAGGGCACTGGCTCAGCAGTGCGGGGCACACATCGCGGAGCCAGTCTTTCGAGAGGCAGACAGTGCTACTCGTGCGGCGGGCAGGGCCACATGGCTCGTGACTGCCCAACCCGCCGTGCCGAGGAGCAGCAGTCAGTTGAGGGACCACCGAGGCAGAGGCAGAGGGTCGACCGTGGCGGTCCGCAGGGAGGAGGCGGAAGAGGCAGAGGAGCTGGTCGAGCAGCAGGTGGTGGGTGACGCTTTGAGGCTCTGCCAGCACCACCACCAGGAGGTCCACCCAGACCACAGGGAGCTGGCGGGCAGAGACAGGTACAGCTCCAGGCACCAGAGGCCTACGACCACGGCGCACCCGAGATGATTCGAGGTACTATCTGTGTCTGTTCCACCCTTTCTGCAGTTCTTATAGACACAGGAGCAAGTCACACTTTCATAGCCGCTGCCCTTGTTCGGAGCTCGGAGATTCCGACAGAGCCGTTGGCTCGATCCTTACGGCTAGAGACACCTACGGGAGTAGACTCGACGATTAGGCACTGGTGCCGGCAGTGTGAGCTCACTCTAGGAGGCGAGAGCTTCGGCTGGGATCTTCTTGTAGCAGCATCGAGGCCTTACGACGTCATCTTGGGCATGGATTGGCTATCTACGGTCCATGCACAAATTGACTGTTTTAGGCTCAAGGTGCGATGTGTACGCACCGACGGGAGTAGGTTCACCTTCACCGGCGAGAAGGGAGCCTTAGCAGCACAGGATGGACTTCCGTAGAGGAGAGTACAGCCCATTACTCATCAGTTAGCTAGCCTCATCCTTGGAGCAATTGACGTGCGGAGTCCTGGTTTTCCTGCAGTGTTGGATCAGTTTGCGGACGTTTTTCATGACGACATTCCAGGGCTACCTCCTCGTAGAGAGGTAGACTTTTATATTGACTTGTACCCCGGGACAGCCCCGATATCCACTCCAGCATATCGGATGGCCCCCGCCGAGCTTCGAGAGCTACGTGTACAGTTGGAGGACTTGCAGGGCAAGGGGTTCAACCGACCCAGTGTTTCACCCCAGGCTTCCCCGATATTGTTCGCCAAGAAGGCGGACGGGAGCTTGCGACTTTGTGTCGACTATCGTCGCCTGAACCAGGTAACAGTGAGGAACAAGTATCCGCTACCGAGGATTGATGACCTATTTGATAAGCTCAAGGGAGCACGGTGGTTCTCGAAGATAGACCTCAGGTCAGGCTATCATCAGCTCAGAGTCAGAGACGAGGATGTGCAGAAAACGGCCTTCAGATGTCGGTATGGCCACTATGAGTTCTTGGTTATGCCTCTCGGTGTAACCAATGCTCCAGCAGTGTTCATGGCTCTCATGAACATGATCTTTCATCCATACCTCGATCAGTTTATCGTGGTCTTCATCAACGACATTCTGATTTACTCTACGACTGAGGAGGAGCACGCCTATCACTTGCGAGTTATACTAGACACACTCCGAGAGCACCATCTTTATGGTAAGCTCTCGAAGTGCCAGTTCTGGATACGTGAGGTCCACTTCTTGGGTCACGTCATCTCTGAGGTGGGAGTTGCAGTGGATCCAGCGAAGATTGAAGCAGTGTTAGCATGGGAGCCACCCAGGAACGTGACGGAGGTTCGGAGTT
The DNA here is from genome assembly GCA_963277665.1 of Viscum album. Taxonomy (NCBI): domain Eukaryota; kingdom Viridiplantae; phylum Streptophyta; class Magnoliopsida; order Santalales; family Viscaceae; genus Viscum; species Viscum album. Next base: position 13,837,869 of record OY728163.1, read on the forward strand.
TCTTGGGACTAGCTGGATACTATCGAAGATTCATGCCAGACTTCTCTAGAGTTGCGGCACCACTCACAGCTTTGACAAAGAAGGGGAAACCCTTCGTGTGGTCAGACAGATGTCAGCAGAGCTTCCAGGAGCTGAGACAGAGATTGACTAGCGCACCTATCTTGAGGTTTCCCGAGGAGGGAGTAGGGTACGTAGTTTTCTGCGATGCATCAGGGACCGGACTCAGATGTGTTCTGATGCAGGAGCGGGCAGTGATCGCCTATGGATCATGTCAGTTGAGGCCGCATGAGAAGAACTACGCTACCCATGACCTGGAGTTAGCAGCAGTGGTCTTCGCTCTGAAGACATGGCGACACTATCTGATGGGCGAGCGCTTTACAGTCTTTTCCGATCATCAGAGTCTCAGGTATATCTTCTCGCAGAAGGACCTGAACCTGAGACAGCGGCGATGGCTCGAGTTCCTCCAGGACTATGACTTTGAGATAGTCTATACTCCTGGGAAGGGGAACGTAGTAGCCGATGCCCTCAGCAGGAGGACGGGCATTCAGCTACTTGAGGAGGCGACAGAGCAGCTATCCTCTTTGCAGATATCCTTCGTGGATAGAGATGGAACAACCTTCCTTCAGTCTCTCACAGTCACTCCTCCACTACTGCAGCGAGTCAGGGAGGCACAGCGTGGGGACGCAGACTGTGAGACACAGCGTGCACAAATATCCTCGGGACAGGCACCTGATGGTTTCTCCCTTGGAGCAGAGCACGACATCCTTTTCAGAGGACATACCATGGTACCAGTCGCTTTGCGAGAGGAAGTTCTGAGAGAGTTTCACACTTCTCCTTTGGCGGTACATCCTGGTGTGGCGAAGATGTACCAGGACCTCAGACGACAGCACTGGAGGCCGGGCATAAAGAAGGCGGTAGCAGAGTTCGTTTCTCAATGCCTCACCTGCCAGCAGGTGAAGGCAGAGCATCAGGTACCAGCGGGCTTGGTACAACCCTTGGAGGTTCCGGAGTGGAAGTGGGACAACATATCTATGGACTTCGTGACTAGACTTCCACGCACTTCCAGAGGTCATGACTCCATCTGGGTGATTGTTGACCGACTCACCAAGTCGGCACACTTAGTACCCATTAGTGAGCAGGGCTCAGTGGAGAGCTTGGGACGTCTCTACGTTCAGGAGATTGTACGGCTCCACGGTGTGCCATCATCTATCGTCTCCGATCGAGATGCTCTCTTTACTTCCCGGCTTTGGAAGGGGTTACAGGAGGCGTTCGGGACGCAGCTACGTCTGAGCACCGCCTTTCACCCTCAGAAGGATGGTCAGACGGAGAGGACCATTCAGACTCTCGAGGACATGCTCCGCGCATGTGTCCTCGACTTTGGTCATAGCTGGGAGGACCACCTACCCTTGGTGGAGTTTGCGTACAACAACAGCTACCACTCCACCATCGGGATGGCACCGTACGAGGCATTGTACGGCCGACCTTGTAGATCTCCTTTGTGCTGGACAGACCCTGGGGAGTCACCACTTGTGGGACCGGAGATGGTCCAGGCCACGACAGAGAAGGTCTAGGTCATCCAGGAGCGGATGAGGACAGCACAGAGCCGGCAGAAGTCATACGCTGACAGGAGGCGGAGGCCGCTAGAGTTCGAGGATGGCGACCACGTATTCTTGCGGGTCTCACCTCGACGTGGTATTCGGAGATTTGGCCGAGGCGGCAAGTTATCTCCGCGCTTCATCGGACCCTTCCAGGTCATCAGCATGATTGGTGAGGTGGCTTATCGCCTGGCTCTGCCACCTCAGTTGCACCGGGTGCACGACGTCTTCCACGTATCCCAGCTGAGGAGATACGTGCACGACCCGACGCACAACATTGACCATGGGGAGCTTGACGTTGACGATGGGGTGACTTTTACGGAGGTCCCGGTGGAGATAGAGGATCGACAGGAGTGGGTCCTGCGTGGGCGATCGATTCCTCTTGTGCGCATCAGATGGCAGCACGAGAACCTCCAGGAGAGCACATGGGAGCGGGAGGCTCAGATGCATGCTCAGTACCCTCAATTGTTTCCCTAGTTTTTGTTGTATCTTTACGGGGACGTAAAGCCCTGAGGTGGGAGTAATGTAAAGACCTGTAAAATTCAAGGGAAATTTTTTCTTAATTTTCTTTGGAATTTTACAAGAGCGCGGTTTCAGACGGCACCTGATTCCGAGGCCCGGAGTGCCCAGAATCAATTTCAAAAATTTGGCTCAGGTACGTTCAGTGAACGAACGAGCGGGAATTCCTAACTTTTGATCCGGTGCTCGGAATTGAAATCCGAGGACACCGATGAACTCGCAGTGCCGATATTCGCTTAAGAAGACCTTTTCCGAAGTTGCGTTTGCCTAGGAGGAGTTGTTTAATTTTCTGGATGAAATGAAGAGTAAAATAAAATTGTGATACAATATTTATTTTATATCTTTAAAGTGGTTAAAATATTTTGTTGGAAGTTGGGTGGTTTCACCACCTAAGAGAGGATTAAGGAGAGGAGGGGCCCACCCGAGCCCCACCTTTTCAATTTCCTTAACTCCCCTCTCTCCCTCTTAAAAGCTTGATAACTTAACACTTAATTAATTACACAACTCATGTATAATTAATTAAGTGTTTTGTTTTTGAAATTTAAGTTTTTCAAAAGCTTGGCTTAGTAAATAAAATAAGGAGGGACCTTATTTTATTTGGATTGTTGGGTGAGGTGTGGAAGAGCTTTGGAGAGAAGCTGAAGAAATCCTCCACCATCTTCATCTCCTTCGTGGAAGAACGCGAAGAACGTCCGCCGTCCACGAAGAACACCGACGATGACATCTTGACTCGTCTTCTCCAATTGCTTCCTCCTCGACTTCTTCGTCTTCTAACCGACGTCAACGAACCGACGACCACATCCCACGACTACGTCAACGTGCGACTATCGAGGTAGGGGTTTACTTCAATATGATTATCACTTTCCATGTTTTTACCTTCTAAATCTATTGTGGGATTGGGAAAAATGTTTGATGAGGATTGTAGGGGTTGTTGTTATTTGTTTATTTATTTATTCTTGTTCGTGGTTCTGGCATGACTAACGTGAGGATATTTAAATATGTGATATTGTTTAACGTGAGGGGGCCGGACCACATGAACACGGCCGAACCCCCCTCCTTTGTTCTTGATGATTTATCTTGCGGTTGAAACAAGATGGCGTGGTGCCGTCGCACCACGCGGATATTCGCACGATTATATTGTGCGGCGCCGTCGCGCCGCGCCGTGGAAGGATCATCAAGAATGTGACGCCGTTGCGCCGCGTCGAAGGGAATCAAAGGCGCGGCGGAGGGGCGCGGTGCCGTCGCACCGCGCCGGACGACGAACACCGCGGCCGGTTCTGGGCCGCGGCGGGACGAGAAGACCGGCGGTCGGGCCGCCAGCGTCGGAAGCCGGAAAGGGGACCGGTTTGCCGGTCCCGTTGGAGAAAAACCGGCCGGCCTGATGGCCGGCCGGAAGGTCAAAGTCCGGGGGAATTTAATTCCCCCGGCCAGCGCTCAAAAGCCCCCCCATTTAATTGGGGGGGGGGGTGGTTTCTTTGAGGGGGGCAGGCGGCCCCCCGGTTTCTCCTCAGAGCAGGCCCCCAGGAGGGGGGCCGTTGATTGGCAAAAGGCACGGCTAAAAGTCGCGCCGCCAAACTGATGAAGCGGGAGCTTTGCCCCCCGCGTGTGGCGACAAGCGGCGCCAGGCCGTGCCGCCGGCCGGGCCGGGTCGGACACGGGTCGGGTCGACCCGGGTTGGGTCGACCTGGTTCGAGCCTACCCGGGGGGGGGGGGGGGTCGGGCCGGGTCGGCCCGGACCCGGACCCCCCGTTTTCGAGACAACATCGGTCTTTTGGCCATAACTTGAGCCACGGACCTCCGATTGACGAACCGTCTGCGGCAATGCGATCCTTGGATCGAGACGGTCGTTTCGGTATTTTACACTCAGGGTTTCGAAACACTTTGAGTTCGGCCGGGTTGATTCGTACACGAAACCAACCGGGCCTTCAGAGCGGAAACACTCATATCTTGAGTTGCGGACGTCCGATTGACGTGTCGTCAGCTTTGTTGTGTTCCTCTTAGTGAGACGGATCTTTTGGCATACTCCGCCCGAGGTTTGGACGCAGGTGGAGTATGGTCGGGTTGGTTTTGCCTTAAAAACCAACCGGGCCCCTAGGACGAAAATGCCAATAACTCTCAGACCGGGCATCCGATCGACGCGCCGTCTGTTGCGTTGAGTTCCTATTGACGATACAGAACTTTTGGATACATCAACTCTGGACTTTGTGACAGTTGATGTATCAGCCTCTCGGCTCGTGGAGTGGACCCTCCGAACGAGCTTTCTGTGTGCGGGAACCCTAGTTCTGGCTGCGACTGTGACTACTGCTACTGCTACTGTGACTGCGACAACGACAGTACAGAGATCCTGTGTGGATTCGACGACGACAACTACAGCACTCAGCGATCCTACGTGGATCAGTGCTACAGGTCCTGTGTGGGCCCGATCCTGTGTGGGTCCGATCCTGTGTGGGTCTTTGCGCTCAGCGGTCCTGTGTGAACCAGCGCCTACAGGTCCTGAGTGGTCCCGATCCTGTGTGGGTCTTTTGCGGGGGTTAGTTACCTATCGATCCTTTGTGGGCCCGACGACTTAGATGGATCAGAGATCATCTTTATCATCCTTTGAAGAAATATACCTGTGTGAGATGAATCCTGTTGCTTTCCTGTGTGGATTGTGTTGTGCTATCCTGTGTGGATTACGTTTTGCTTTCCTGTGTGGAATACGTTTACTTTCCTATGTGGACTGAGTTGTACTTGGGCTCGGAAGTTGGAGCGTATTTGAAATTGAGGACTTAGGTATATGAATGGGCATATACCTAAGCAGTGTCGGTTGTTACTTCATGATTGTACCTTTCTTTGTGGTTTATCCTTTGTGGATTTTGAGAGACCTTCAGGGGTCTCGGGGTCCCTACTGAGTAGCTTATACTCACCCCTGCACGGGCCTTGCCCGCACTACGTTGTGTTGGTTGCAGACGACGGACAGCGTTGATCTTGGCTGAGGCTTGCAGAGCAGGACGGTACCTGGAGGTGGACCACTGGGCGGGACGTACTCGGAGCGGATGGCGGGACCCGTGGAGCAGTGGAGCTATCAGTACCCACCCTTCAGGTGGGATTTCCAGTGGACAACTCGGTGTAGCGGCTTTTACTTTTCAGTTGCTGTTTTCCCTTTCGAGTTGTACTTTACTTTCAGTTTGGGTTTGTATACTGGCCCATTTATTTTTCCGCACTTTTAGTTGTACTCTGATTTTTCTTAGTGTTTACTTTCCGCTTGCTTACTCTGTGGTGTTTGTTTACTTTACAAAGGCAATGCCTTCCCTTTTTACTGGGATTTACGCCTTGGTGCTAGTCGCCAGCCCCTGGCCTATGGAAGGCGGGCTTGGGGTAGTCACGGAACGGACCCCGAGGGCGGGTCGTGACAAAATGGATTTGTTATGAATATATATATTAGTGATATATTTTGATTGAAATTTGGAAATGTTTTCTTTTCATTATATTTGTTTTATGATTATGATTTTATAATGGTACTTGGACATTTTATGGGTGGTTACGTGATAAACCAAATGACGGGTGCTGTCGTGAATACCAGGACGGGTGGTTACGTTATAACCTCCAATGCATTGGCTATGGATGTCATCCGTATGGCTATTCCATTTAGTGATATGTGTGGAAGTAGACCGTATGGTTATACCATTTATATATGTTTATGTCCCAAGTTACCTTTATATGTTATCTGTCCTTTATATGGGTTTCATGGTAATATTTTGGATAGAAAAAGGTAAGTAATGATCTTTTATTCAGTGAAGAGTATTTACTACTTCATAAAGGTGAAAATTATTAATTATGATAAAGTATTCATGGTTTAACTATTGTTTTAAAAAATTAACAGTTTTCCTTCTCTGTGTATCCTGTATTGAGCTTTTTTATGCTCATCCCAAGTTTTTGAAATACTTTTCACAATAGATAAAGAGGAATAGGGTCAAGGATGGGAACAATGAAAACTCATGACGTCAAAAACATTTAACTAGACATGACTCTTTTATTCAAGGAGTTTTTATTATATGAAAAAAGGTTGAAACCAAGTAGAAGTTTCTGCTTTGTTTTATTTTGAAATGTAATAGTTATGGTCAAAATCTCTGAAACTCTAAACCTAAAAAGATCCTCAACATGAATAAGTCATTTAATTCAAGATTATGTAATGTTTTAAGGTTGGGTCCTTATAGTTGGTATTAGAGGTCGGTTTATATAACTTTAGGAGTTAGAATATTGTTAAATTAATGTTCATAAATAAATTTATGTTAAGATTGAAGTGATATAGAATTTACAGAATACCATGTTACTTATCCTATGATATATTTGTGTTTAGAATGGTTTACCACATAGGAAACATGGAAGCTATGTTGGGACAACATCAAGAAGAAGAAAAACTTCCAAATCAAATGCCTGAGATGGTTAGAATCGGAAATGAACAGTTTGTTGCAGTGATGGAACAGTTGACTCAGGCTATAAAGAGTGGTGGTATCCATGCACGTGAACATCCAGATCAACCGCAGAGGAACATGTCAGTAGTGGAGCATTTCATGATGCAACATCCCCCATCATTTAGATGGTCATCTGATCCGGTGCTAGTAGAAGGGTGAATTAAAGCTCTGGAAATGATTTTTGATGTCATGGGGTGTCCAGAACATCAAAATGTTTGTCTTGTTGTTTAGAATTTTGAAGGTGAAGCTGATCAGTGGTGGTCGAGGGTCAGAAATATTAGGGATAGTGAGGATATTGATGCTCTTTATTGGGATGAATTCAAAGGTATGTTTCTTGAAAAATATTTTCCTAATGTGGTTCATCTTAGGATGGATAAAAAATTCCTAGAATTGAGGCAGGAGGATGAATCCGTGGATTCTTATGAAGAAACGTACACTCGACTAGCAAGGTATGCAGCAAATTTCATCCGAGATCTTGATAGTAATAAAAATAAATTTTACTCAGGACTGAAACCACGATATCGAAGGGCATTATCTTCTCTTGAGTTCAAAAGTAATGAAAAACTTTTTCTATGTGCAGAAAAGGTAGAAATAGACTTTACATATGGTCGGTTGTTCTTTGAAAAACAACACAATAAGAGGTCCAGTTGGCAGGAAAAGGGGAAGAATTCATTAAAGAAGCCTGGAAGTAAGAAAACTAAATATCCATCTTATGAGAAGCGTGGTAAAAATCATCCCAGAGAATGTTTATCAAAGTCTGGAAAGTGTTTCTAGTGTGGTAAGTTTGGTCATATTTCTCGTAACAGTAAAGAAGATAATCAAGCAGGAAATGAAAACCATCAGTAAGATGTTTTAAGTGTAATTAAATGGGTCATTATGAAAATGAGTGTCTAGAGAAGAACTCAACTGAGGGAAAGCATCTAGACTAGTGGTGGTGAAATCTTTTGCAACTACTTCAGTGGATGTTGGGCCATCAAATGAAGTAGTATCAGGTATACTGTTTGTTTTTTCAGATTATCCCAATTTTTTGTTTGATTCAGGGTCTACACACTCTGTGATTTCTGGGAACTTTTCTAGTAAATTTGGAATTCCATCTCAAGATATGAATATAGAACTTATAGTAAAAACAACTGGAGGAAATGTTGAGACAAAAAAAAGAAAACATAAGAACATTCTTGTCCTTATGTGTGAAAAGAACCTACCATAAAACCTTATTGTTTTGCCTCTAGTAGATTTTGAAGTTATTTTGGGCATAGATTAGCTTTCTGTTTATCAGGATAAGATTGACTGTAGAGCTAAAGATGTTTCTTTTCAGAAAGATTTATAGTTTGTGTGCAAGAATGAACCCTTGATTATGATAACATATCAATAAGCTGAGAAACCAGTAAAAAATGGAAATGAATGTTACCTTGCACATATTGTTGAAAATTAAGGAACTGTTCAGATTAATTATGTGGTAGTGGTAAATGAGTACCTTGATGTTTTTTCTTGATGAGTTTCCTGGCATTATACCTGACCGAGAAGTTGAACATACTATTGACTTAGTTCCTAATGCTAAGCCAATTTCAAAACCCCCTTATCGAATGGCTCAAATTGAACTTTAAGAGTTAAATAAGTAATGGAAAAAATTATTAGATAAAGGTTTCATTCGACCTAGTACATCACCATGGGGTTCTCTTATCTTGTTTGTTAAAAATAAAGTTGGTTCAATGAGACTTTTCATTGATTATAGAGAATTGAATAAAATCACTATTAATAACAAGTATCCTTTGCCTCATATCGATTATTTTTTTGATCAGATATAGGGATCTCAGAAGTTTTCGAAGATTGGTTTGAGATCGGGGTACCATCAGTTGAAAGTAAAGGAAATAGAAATTCTGAAGTCCGCATTTCGTAATAGATATGTCCATTATGAATTTGTAGTTATACCTTTTGGTTTAATAAATGAACCTACTATATTCATGGATCATATGAATAGAATTTTCCACAAGTTCATGGATAAGTATGTGTTTGTGTTCATTGATTATATTTTGGTTTATTCCAAATGTAAGGAGGAACATTAACGTCATTTAAGGGTTGTATTTCAAACCTTAAAAGAAAATAAAACAATTTGGGAAATTCATCAAGTGTGGGTTTTGGTTACAACAAATTTCATTCCTTGGTAACATTTTTTAAAAAAATGGCTTAACTGTTGATCCTACAAAAAAAAAGTTGTTGAAGAATGGCCAAGACCCACAAATATAACCGATATTCGTAGTTTTCTTGGTTTTACAGGTTATTACTGGAGGTTTGTTGAAAATTTTTCACTGTAATCTAGTCCAATGGCTATGTTAACTTGAAAAGGTGTTAAGTTTATTTGGAAAAAAGAATGTGATGATTTTTTTCATGAATTGAAAATAAGATTGGTGAATGATCCAATTTTGGCACTGCCATCCATAAATGGTGAGTTTGTTATCTACAGTGTTGATTTGTTGAAAGGACATGGTTGTGTCCTAATGCTGAATGATCAGATAATTGATTATGCTTCACGTTAGTTGAAACCAAATGAGTAAAATTACCTTACACATGATTTGGAATTATATGCTGTTGTTTTTTGCTTTAAAAATTGAGAGGCATCATTTTTTAATGTAAAATGTGATATATATACTGACCATAGATGTTTAAAGTATATATTCACTCAAAAAGAATAGAACATGTGACAGAGGAGATGTTTGGAATTAATCAAGGATTATGATTGCACGATCCATTACCATTGGGGAAAAGAAAAAAAGTGGCCGATGCTTTTAGTCGAAAAAGTAATGCATCATTAATTATGTTACATTTGGAACAAGATCCTTTGGTTTTTGATTTGATGAACTTTGGCATAAAAGTTGTTGGTGCGGGAAATTTTTCTGTTTTGAATCAGGTGCCAGTGAGATCATCTCTATCTCACAGAATAAAGAAAGGACAGAAAGAAGAGAGTGAGTTACAGAAAAAGGCAGAGTTGGTTCAGAAGGGTATGTTTCCTGATTTTAACCTTGATAATGATTTTTTGAGGTTTGGAAAGAGATTATTCATGCATTGTGATTAATATTTGATGAATGAGTTGTTTTGTAAAGCTCATAGTTCTCTGTTTTCAGTTTATCCTAGTAGTACTAAGATGTACAGAGATCTTTGGGAGTATTAATGGTGGGATGGAATGAAAAGAGTTATTGCTGATTTAACTCTGAAGTGTTTGACTTGTCAGCATGTTAAAACAGAGTGGCAGTTACCAAAAGGGATTCTTCATCCATTAACGGTGCTAGAGTGGAAATGGGAAAATATATCCATGGACATCACTGTGGGATTACCAAAGACATCTCAAGGTAATAATGAAATCTGGGTTATAATTGATCGATTGACTAAATATTCTCATTTCCTTCCAATTAGAGATACAATATCTCTAGATCATCTTTCTCAGTTATATGTTAAAGAGATAGTCTGGTTGGATAGAGTTTCCCACTCCATTGTCTCTGATCGTTATCCCAGGTTTACTTATAGTTTTTGGAAAGGCCTTCAGAAGTCGTTGGGTACATAATTAAATTTTAATACAACTTTTCTTCCTTAATAAGATGGGTAGTCATAATGAACAATTCAGACATTGGAAGATATTTTACGTTCTTGTTCAATAGATTATCATGGAAGTTAGGACCAACATCTTTCTTTGGGTGAATTTTAATATAATAACAGTTTTCATTCATGTATATAGATGGCTCCATTTGAGGCATTATATGGAAAGCGTTGTCCAACTCCAGCCTTTTGGGATTAAGTAGTTAAAAAGAAGATTATGGGACCTAATTTGGTAGAAGATATGGAAGAGAAAGTTCAGTTGATTTAGAAGCACATGAGAACAACTCAGAGCAGACATAAAAGGTATGCAGATAACCGGAGGAATGGTCTTTCTTTTGAGGTAGGTGATCATGTCTTTCTCCAAGTTTCTCCATGGAAAAATGTGATGCGTTTTGGAAAGAAGGGAATTTTGAGTCTTTGGTTCATTGGACATTATGAAATTCTAGAGAAATTAGGATCAGTGGGGTATATAGTGGCTTTACCTTCAAGTTTTTTCAAGTTACACAATGTTTTTCATGTTTTGATGTTGAGAAAGTAAATGCCAGATCCATCTCCTATTTTGAGCCTAGAGGTAGTTCAATTGGAACAGAATCTCTCTTATGGAGAAAAAACAGTCCAGATTCTTGACCGTAGAGAGAAAGTGTTGCAAAATAAGGTAATTCACCAGATAAAGGTTATTTGGAAAATCCATATGGCTGAAGAGGCAACCTAGGAATCTGAAAATGCTATGAGAGATAAATACCCCCACTTATTTTGATAAGTAAAATTACGAGGACACAATTACCAAAAGGGGGGAAGGATGTAACATCCCAGGTAAATAAAGAATATGAAATATTTCATATTTTTTAATATTTGTGAATTAAATATTAATTTTTCTTTAAATGGGTTTCTATGTTCGATAGCCTACCTGATACGCAATAACAAGTTTCTTTGAAATCTTATGTTGCACACAAATAATATATTATTATTTTAAATGGTAGTAAACTCTTAGAAGTTGTATTGGCGGGAATGTACAAAACTAAATAAAATATGATTATACATGTTTGTTAAATGTCTTTTCATTTATGCAATAAAATTTATAGGCTTAAATTGTGAATGAAACTAATTTTTAGCCTAATTTATATTAAAATGTCGATTTACAGCTTATTAATGGTGAAACCTATTTAAATATAATTTTGGTCACATTAATACATTATATTTGACCAAATACAATTTTTATTTATAATGGGGACATCAAATTTTAATTTGGGTAATTTTTTGGTATTTTTCAGATAAATTTCATTTTTAATTAATAGTGAAAAATAATGTATTTTAATTCAAACTTATCTTTTAATATAATTTACGTATATGGTTAGATTAACTTTTTAATTGGTCTTAAAGTGTAATTAAAATATATTTTTACCATTTAACCAAATTTTGGTCATTGTATTAATTTCACATTGAAATTGGACATAAACAAGTGTTAATCTTTTGATAGTTATTATTTCTTAAAAACACGTTTTTTGTTTTAACAGTGAGAATTAATTTTGAATTAATTTCTGCCAATTATGTGTTTTGAATTTGGGAAAACGGATTCAATATTTGGAATCATAAGGTCCAAATTTTGTAAATAGGTAAATTTTATTTTTATACATTTTAAGTATTTACTTCATTAAATATTTTATTTACTGTGGTTAAAGGGTAAATCAGGTAAATAATTTTAAAATAATAAAATAATAAAATAATAATTATATAAAATTACCCTTAATCATATACTAATATTATTGGTTGACACATATCCGACCATGGGTATCCTTGGGTCAATTTTGGGTCCTCATGGAGCAACTTATGAATGATAATGACGCTTTAGATAAATTAATTTAAAGTAAAGAAAAATTTGACATAAACAAAAATATTGTAATAAATTAGTTTTTATATTGTGTTATATAGATTATATTTTTGACTATAAATTTTTATTGTAAATATATAAATATTTCCTACATCATGGTATTTGTTTTATTATTTTTAGACATCGAATAAATTCAATTATTCAGGACACAATAATGATGCAGTATTTACCTCATTAATAAATGATTTAAATAAATAAGACTGTAATGATTAAAATTTTATCCAAAACATGTCAAATTCTGATTGGATGATTTTATTTCGAATATGAGTCCTCTTATCCTTGACCTCAATTATTCTTGGAACTTTATAAACCGAATAGAATTATATAACAAAATAATATTATCACACTTTCTTGAAAAGCTCCTCCTCCACCTTATAAAAGGAGACCATTTCTAAACAATTACTTATACCTCTCAAGCCTTTTGGATCTTCCAAAATCTGCATAATTACACTCCCTAAATCCCTCTCCTCTCCCTAGAACCCATACCTTTGGCAGAAGGAACTTCATGAAGTCATTTGTTTCAAACCAAAGGGTGTTACCCAAATTAAAGGTAGCAGTTTCTCTTAAATTGTTTTCTTTTATTTTATTTCTCCACCCCATAAACTCTATTTATTCCTTTAATTTTTTACAACACCAGTATCCTCAATATAGTAGTATGTTGTTATGATATGTATTTTAACTACACTTACACACACCTCAATCTAATGGATGAAGAACATAATGTTTCTCTGGATGGAAAACTAACGGCTCACGAAACGATGATTGTTCAAATATCTCCAACCGCCTCTCATGGTGGCCATTATGATGGCACTATATTTATATATGATATATATTATTTTTATTTCTTCTTTATTCTTCTGTAATTTCTATTTATAGCATACCTTTATGGTTTCCATTATTGGTAAACGTGATAATTTAATTTGAGGAAGTACGAACTACCGCACCCTCAAAGTGATATGGCTCGTTCATACAAAATGTGGTACGTATAAAGGTTAACTTTAATGATATTATATATGATAAAATACTGGAATTATAATACTACTATGTATCATTATGTTTTAATTTCATTAAATGTGAAATAGGAATGGAAGTAGCGTTCATGCGTACGTACGGCTTACCGTTTCCATGAACAGTGCATTTCATTTCTTACCTCTAAATGTTATGTACTATTATAAATACATGTATATGCTGGATATAAATGATATATATGATATATATGATATCCAAATCATGAATATCATTCTGGATATAATGAAACTTTGACCACATGGACAACATGTAAATATATGGTGTTCATTTTTTTACTCAAGTACCAAATATTGACAAAACGAACATTATTAACTTAAATGATTACATAATGTTTATAACATGGTAATAAGTGATATAAAAGGAATAATAAAATTGAAAAAGGGGTCTTAATAATGTAGAAATTATCTTTAGTTTATTATTTAGGAGATTAAGGAACGATCGATTCAAGTAGGACACAAGGTAAGGGACTCCATCTCAATTTTCATTCATTGAGGGATATTTTGTTTTAATACACGACTTTATTCTGTACGATGTATAAACACCATTGACTTTTTAAAGGGAATCTTTTTCTATGAAACATTTTTCTAAATGGCAAAAAGGAATGTTTCTTTTAATATAAGCAGTGACAATGACCTTTTCCACCACCGTGAGTATTTTTTGATCTTTGGGTTCCTCAACAAGACATAATGTTTTTAAAAGAAAATAAATACCATATATATTTTTATGTATTTTGTCATTGAAAATGGTTTTGATAATATATTTTTTATGTCAATATATTTAATTGATATATTGTGATTGAAATGAGGAAATGTTTTCTTTTTTTAATATTTGGTTTATGTCTTATAATTTTATAATGGTACTTGGACATTTGACGGGTGGTTAAGTGATAAACCAAATGACGGATGGTTCCGTGAATACCAGGATGGGTGGTTAAATTATAACCTCCAATGAATTGGGTATAGAAGTCAGCCGTATGGCTATTCCATTTAGTGATATGTGTGGAAGTCGACCGTATGGTTATTCCATTTATGTATGTTTATGTCCCAAGTTACCTTTACATGTTATCTGTTCTTTATATTGGTTTTATGGTAATAGTTTGGTCACAAAAGGTTAAGTAATGATCTTTTATTTAGTGAAGAGTATTTAATACTTCATAAAGGTGAAAAGTATTACTTATAATAATGTATTCATGGTTTAACTGTTGTTTTAAAAAACTAATAGTTTTCCTTCTTTGTGTATCCCTTACTAAGATTTTTTATGCTCATTTTATGTTTTTGAAATGCTTTTCATAGGATATAAAGTGGAATATGGTCAAGGATGGGAAAAATGAAATTTCATGCCGTCTAAAACATGGAACTAGACATGGCTCTTTTTTTCAATGAGTATTTATTTTATGAAAAAATGGAAACTGAGTAGAAGTGTCTACATTGTAGTGTTTTGAAATGTAATAGTTATGGACATACCCTCTAAAAATCTAAACCTGAAAAGATCCTGAGTGTGAATTATTCATTTAATTCAATATTATGTAATGTTTTATGGTCGGGTCCTTATATAGGGTCCGAGAGGAATAGCATGAGGACAATGGTTGTAGAGGAAGGAAATAAAGGGTCCTTAATGGAAATACTATAAGGTGCACCATATAACCAACATCAGGGGAAATAAATATTTTGTGAATGAGAGGAGAATAAAGACTAACTCGGGTGGAAGTCCAACTCCATTGAAAGGGAACCATTGTCCCATCAGACATTGTATTCATAGGAGTGGGTTCCCATGAGGGGTATTAGATGGGAACTAGAGGATATGATTATTCTAATTATAGATCCACTCCATTTTCCTAAAGGAATGACCTGATATTCTTTCAACAGGGAGGGTATTGCTTTACACATATCGATCAAAGTCCACCCAGGGATAGTGACAATGACCGATTTGATTTCATTTTCTACATACCTACAATGAATGTCTATAGAGAATGCAGAAAGAGCAGTAACATGTTAAGACATGATATATTAATTCAAGCGACCTACTAGCAGAGTCCTTCTCACATAGTGAGATTCAAACTGGGGGAGAATGTGAGATATCCATTTCCATACAAATGAGAACCTCTGAAGCATATGAATATATTTAGGTCCTTTCCTCTGTGCAGAGGAAACCCCCTAATGATTATCTAATGAACATTAAAAATCCTCCATTCTGAAAGGGAAGCTGAATGCCTTGAAGATAGATCGACACCACCGCTATGGAGCTATCATACCCCCTGTGGATGTCTAGTGACCAATGAGATATGTTTAAGAACCACCTCCCCAAGGATCTAGGGTCCCTACACCTTTTTGGGACGAATTGAACTTCCAATCCTAGGAAAAGGTTGAAATCATTCTGATGGATAGCTGATATCATCACTAGATAGATCAATCCCCAAGATCCAATGAAACATTTAGAGATAGAGATCAAAGGATTTTCTGAAACAAATAGCATAAACAGGGTCTACTCGAGTCAATCCTCCGCTTCTACCAAGGCATGTGCAAGAAAATACATCGATAAGAAGGAACCCTCATATGAGATCACCGACGAAGCAAGGGATGCCGTTGGAAATCATGGTTCAGAATGTCCAGGTTCTAGATCACTAATGGAATCTTTAATATAGAGGCCATGATTGGGATCCCCAAGTGAATATCTAGGTTCAACTAATTGTCGCAATCCTGCAACATCACCATGAGACAAGACATGATCAAATATCACCAAATCCAAAGATTCCCCCGCAATACTATCAGAAAAGGAGGAGACAATCAAGAAAATTTTAAACATGGATAGTGGGTAAAGAGTGTTTTCATCAGAAGAATACTGATAATACATCTTATTAGAACCACTTCATCATCATATCAAATGAGTTGATTTCATCTAATTGGATCAATATTTATTCCCAGTATTCTTACATGTTTATATGATGTGTGTATTTGTATAAAATTTTAATGTTCCTCCAACTGAGAACTAAAATTCTATCAATTCTAATATTTATGCAGAGGTTTCTACAAAAATAATAATGAATATAAAAAATGTTAGGAATATAGATTGAGAAAAATCTCAATGAAGGAAAATAAGGTTCAATCACCATTTGATGTTGATCAAGGTGATACCTTCTCATCTACTAAATCTAGTTTTAATGAAATTTTTCAATATACTAGTTCAATCTATAGAGGGAGTGAAGAATAATATTCTTCCAAGACTTTAGAATATTTATACTCTCAAATTGGATGTTATTTTATGAATATTATTTTTTATGTTTTCTAATAAATACACGGTTTTACTAATAAGATTATTCATGAAAAATCTAAAATGGAAATAGAAGATAATTAAATAGAAGAATTAATATAAATGTAATTATAAATATTTTAGTGCTATCACATATCATTTGGAATAAAAAGAAAAAAATATAATTTATTAAAATGAAAATATTTCATTTGTTGAAGAAACTTTTAAAACAATTCAATATGATAAATTTATAATAAAAATTGTTATTTAAGAATTGATCCATGAATTAATAAATCTGTATATTTTCTCAAAAAATATAAATTATTCACAAAAATTGGTTACTGAAAAAATAATAAAATAGAATAATAACTTTCTACAATAATCACGCAAGATACATTATGAATAGATTCAACATATGAATAAATATTTAAAAGAGATGTTGATATCATTTGAGGATGATATTTATTCCCTCGGTACTAATGTTCATTAACCTCATATAAAATAGAGAAATCTGGAATCAACATAATTTGGAAGTTCCAGGTCAATTTTTAAAAGATAAGAGCCCACACAAATTTATTTTCAGAATCAATACTCAAAAAAGGCCCACATAATTAAATGGAAGATAATGAAGTATTCTCTCAAACAAGCTTTATTAATACCATATAAAAAAGTATCAATAACCACTATTTCTAGTAAATATACTAAATCGATTTTCAAATAAATTTCCAGGTTTCAAATAAAAATAAATAAAATAAATAGTGATTAAATTTTTTTAGAAGCATACCATAATTCTATTGGTGAATAGAAGAAGTTTTAAAAAAGATAGTTCCCCAAAATAATCTCAAATAATTGGGAAAATATTCAATAAATAAAAACAAAAATAAATAAATAAATAAATATATAATTTATTATTGTAAAGGACACAAAAGAAGAATACATATGTTGATTTTTTATTTCTGGCATTTTCATAGGTTTGGGATTAGGGAATTAGATTGTTTGTATACTATTTCTGGAATAAGAGTTTATGTAATTCCCACATTAAGGGGGAGAATATATAATATTAGGATGAAAACATTTTTTTATGTGAAAATATAATAATAAGATATCTTCTTCCCTAAATAAATATTTTTTTATTACGGGGGATATTTCAATAAATACTAAAAAATGTCATGTTATAATAAATAAGAAATATGGTATGTACTTGTCTGGTAAAACCTACTTATTTAAAAAAGAGACAGAAAAGTAAAAACTATATGAATGGAATGAAAAGTATTTTATTGGGTACAAGAATGATATATACAATGATAAGAAAACTATATCTAAGAAAACTATTAAAATGGTTTTGGATTCAATCTGGAGATGATTCTTATTTTATAGAAGTATGTGACACACTTGTAATTAATATACACAATCCATTGATATCAATGTTAATGGAAGAAATCATTGATGATGAAAAAATTCAATCAAAGAGAAAATGAAAATTGATTGGCATAATTTAATACATACTAGAAGAATAGGTTGACATATTACCTAAAATTGTTAACACTCATATATCATGAAGACATATGAAAATAATAATAACTATTTTTCTATATAAATATAATTTATTTTCATCATGCTAGATTATTATAAAGCAATAAATTTATTTGAGGAAGAAAACATCAATGGAATGAAGGTTATCACAAATTATGATATTTATTTTCATTGTAGTGTTTCAACAAAATAAAAATATATGGTTTAAGAAGAACAGTGTGGAAGATGAAATTTGGGTGATCATCTATCAAAAGTTTCTATGAAAATAATTCTATAATATAATTTATATTTAAGAAAGTATAATATGTTATATGGATATTCATGTTAGTTGATGGCTTTGGAAAAGTGTAAAATTTTACAAAATTATGTGAAAATAAATAGAGTTTCATGATTTACAAAGAAAATAATGTTTTGAATCCCAAATGTACAAGTACAAAGACTAGATAAAATAGATTATCATGGTTGAGAAAACAATATAAATTATATTATTCACATTATGAAAAAAAATTTACCCCATTCCATAATATTTTTGATCTATTATCTTTTTTCATAACATGTAATTCATGGGGAAGAAAGGAAGTGAATATAGTTTCAATTCATGGCAACAAATGTAATGGAAAAATATTGAATCACTATTCTAGATATGACATTTTGAATTTTCTCCTTGATGGAGAGATGGGTGAGAGGGGTGTTAAAAAGAATAAATAATTTTTTAAACGATTATAAATCATATTTTTTGAATGCTATTTAGGTAGATTCATTGAAAATGTCTGTGTTAATATTATATAATCTATGTTCATATGAAACAAATCATAATAATTTAAGGGAAATAGTTTCATTAAATGAGATGAAAATAATATATAGGAGAGACTCAAGGTGTAACGCCCTATCCTTAGTTACCCAGAGTTGGTACATTATTACATAACATTGGCATGATCAAAATAAATCATGTTTCTAAAGACCAATTGTTTATTAGCCTTGGAAGTACTAGATACATATATAAGTTTTACATTAAATTATCAAAAGAAAAAAAAGAAAATTGTGTGTCCTTTTAAGACTCTTATATCCCATAGTATATTCTTGCAGGTCAGTCATAATATACTTCTTCACATTCTGAGAAAATAAAAACATAAGAAAGGGGTGAGCTCAGATGCTCAGTAAGGACAAACATATAGTGAAAACTATCATAAATAATCATAAATGTTTAAGGATATATATAATACTAAAAAACCATTTTAAATATAAAATTAATCATAATATAGAAAATATAAATCAAATAGTTCTATTTATATATTCACAAGGATATTCCACTAGACGAAATATCATATGTAATATCAATAGCTAATTTAATAATGATGGAAAGCATAATGTCGGACATCATAACCACATAGTCAAGGCCACATTCCAAGACTATAAATAATGATTTTTTCAAGGCCTTTTCCCAAGACACTAGTTTGTCTCACGAGACCTACCTATTCATCATGAAGATATAGTGGCCCCACCTATTACTTACAAAGTCCAATGAAGTCCTCATATAAAAAGTATGAAACCTAATCTAAAAATTCGTATTAAAACTAGCATACGAGATGTCAATATTTTAACCACAAACCATGAATGAAATAAAAATACCACATCCATAGTCAAAAATAAATAATTCAATACAATATTAAATATTTTATTATAATTTATTAACCTTAATCGAGAATAATGAACGATATTGATGTAGATGAAAATAATAATCAAATCTATATGATAGAATTATCCCCCTTTTTCTTGAAAACCATCATGAGTGTCAATATTTATCAAGAATCCGTTAAAAATATATATTTGAATCAAAGTGTCACATACTACATTTAAAATTTTAAAATTCATTTTAATTTTAAAACATTAATGTTCATATAAATAAATCCTTAAGACAATTTTTAAAACATGGACATTAATGAGAATTATTTAGAAGAATAAATCATTAAAACATTTAAAATGATATTTTAGATAGACTTCCTAAAAAAATAAGAGTAACTTGAATACAATTATTGAAGAAACCAGAACATTATAATATCATGTCAATAAAGAGATTCATGATATACCTTGTCAAATTATAGTATATACACTATATAAAAGGGAATTGGTGCATAAAAACAAATTAGTCTCAATGGAATGTAAATTGAGAAGAAATACTTTATAAAGATTGTATACTTAGGATAAGGATAAATAAATGAAATAATAATGTGCAAAAAATATAAATAAACTCAATATTATGGAAAATTCAGTGTAAATACATTATAGTACATTCACACATGTTGTTTTAAAAACAACACGAATGACTAGGAATATTTACTCAATGAATATAAATTGAGTTAAAATTACACTTATCATGTTCATATCGATGACTTGAGAATTTATCGATGGATTGATTATGTGTATCAAAATTATATCCAAACGAAGGGGAGGGTAAATTTCTACATATGTAAATAAATAGTGTTTTCACAAATTATATAGGAGTAAAATAATCAATGATGTTTGTGTAAAACCCAATGAGTGGAAATTGAAATTCGAAATTCTATTACCCATTTGGTAACTTAAGAAACATACACCCCATGAAAGAAGGATCATACAACTATTATGTAAATACCTATAAATTAATTTATATTACACAAAGAATACAATCATGGGCAGTACATACACAACACAAAAAGAAAATAGTGGCAATATAGCATGAATCTCACGGGAATACGAAGTGAGATGAAAACCCTTTACCTTGTAATTTTCTATAGTTTAGGGTACATTATCCAACTGTAAAATGGTGAAATAATTGTCATTAAATTATATTGGAACCATATACAAAAATATTATATCATATAGTATCATTGTTTAGGGTGTTAACTAATTTGTTTTTCTTTATATGTTTTGTTACACAAGTCATGTTAGTTATGGATAAGATGTATTTGATTCATATCCACAATTATTTTATGTTCTTAAACATTATTTGGATTATTCATTAAATTATATTTATTCTTGAATGGTAACGATGTGGAATGAATCTCATCATGTTCATAGAGACGGTAATTCGTACGTACGCATGAGCGACTATAACATTCTATTGATGATAAAATCATATGTAATTGGATGGTATTTAATATATACAGAATAAGTAACACGTTATTTATATAATTTAAATTAATTATACTCATTATTATGACAATTCAAATAATTAATTGTTGAATAACAAACTACACCACGACGTGGAGATGATATGTTGTACATACACACATATGGTGACTTTTTCATTCATAGGATAGATAGAATAATGAATATGGTTGTACCATATTTATAATAACATCACAGAATTTATAAGGTTATAGAATTATTATTTTTTCATGGAAAAAACAAAGATGGAGGAAGTGGAAGAAGAAAAGAACATTGAAAGAGGTGATGAAACAATTACCTCTTCTTGGGTTGCTTCCTTTTGATTTGATCAAAAGGGCTCCATAGGTTGTCTTTATAATCAACGTGAGGCCTCTAGTTTAAAATGAGGGTAATTGGGAGGATATTGGAGCTTGTTTTGTCTGATCCAAAAGGCATTGGAGGTGTGACTTTGAGAGAAGGATAACTACCCTTTTATTAGAGAGGTGAGGTTCAATTTAGGAAAACCTTTAAACATTATTTTATTATACAATCATATTCCATTTATAATGGCTCAAAAATGATTTATTTTGAGGATAATGTGGGTATGGGTCTAATACCTCTCAAACAATAGGTTTTTTATAGGTTTAGGTCACCATGTTAACATTATCATTTTGATTTAACTCTTGGTTAAATAGTATAACATTTACCATGTCTCCTTGTATTTTGATATTATAAGGTTTATAAACATACTATAAAATGATAATAGAACCCCAAATGTTCAATTAATGACATATATATTATTATAGAAGTCCTTTGGCTAAACCATTGAATTTTAGGACTATTATATAATTTAATAATATAGTATTTTTTTTCAAAACACATTTGTGTCAATTTTGACATTATCTAGAATATGGTTTTTTGAAAGTCATAACAATCTGATTTCATAAAAAAATACAATCAACCCTAAAATTCCATATTAATCTATAAAATTCGTGGAATGTATCAAAATTATCAATTTAAATTTATTTTGTGATTTATAATTTTAATTATTTTGATCATTCATTAATAAGGTAATTACTGCATCATCATTGTGTCATAAATAAATATACTTATTTAATGTCTAAAAATTATAAATAAAATAACATGATGTAGGAAAATGCTTTAAATTTATAATGAATATTTTATTCTATTTTGTCTTATGTATAACCGAATATTAAAAATGTTTTAGTGATGAAAATTTGAATTCATCACTTTTAACTTTTCATTAAATAAAAAAATGATAAATGTCCTAATCTAATCCATCTGGACCAAAGAGGATCATATTTTGTTAATGAGGTTTATTTTGGATGAAAACTATTTATCCAATAGAATTAGGTTATATGTTATGGTAATTATAATATCATTTTTACATTTAATTACCCTATTTACTTTTAACCGTGGTAAATAAAAGTGAAAAGTTACTATTCACTAAATATTATTTTCAACTTATTGAGCCACATTATACATACTAATATCAACCATGGCTCAAGGAGTTTTGATATTCAACTCACAGATGCGGTCAAATTATGTTTTATGCAAATTTGCTAACGTGCCTAGAAGGTGGGTAAAAAACGTTAAAAAAATTCATTAATCATTTATACATATGTTTTTATTATAAAATGAATCCAATGAATTAAATTTAACTAACATTGATATTATTTATATATTTTTTTAAATTAATTTAAAAATAAATAAATAATAATTTAAAAAAAGTCAGTTTTTAAACAATAAAGCAGTGTTTTCACTATTCCTCAAAAAATCAATGTTTTAAGAAAAATATGAATTCTTCACCCTAAGATAATTTTAATATTCCCAATCCAAAAATGATGTATATTTTTTCAAATTCAAAACATATAAGTTTCATTAATTAATTTAAAAATCAATTCCCATTGTCAAAACCAGAAAGCGGGTTTTTGAGAAGTAAAAACTATAAAATATTGGTATATGTTTTTGTCTGGTTTAAAAGTGAAATTACATCCAATGACCAACATTGAATTAAATATAAAAAATATAATCTAATTATACATCAAAACCTTTCAAATTTATAATTTAACACTGTAAATTATTTTTATTAGAATAGTTGTTTTCAATTAAAATTTAGTATGTTTTATCATTCATCAAAATATAAGAGTTATGAGAAAATGACCAAAAATTTATCCAAACAAAATTTTTATGTCCCTATTCTAAAGAATAATTAATTTATTAAATATAATAATTTTTTTTCCAAATATGGGATTTAGTAAAGGTTATCCTTTTAAAGGTGGAAAAACAACATTTAAAAAAAAATACTTCTTTTATCTTAGAAATTTATTTTGTCCTTATATTATGTCTATGAAAATCAAATTTGTATGTCAAACTTATATAGGATATATATAAAATTATAAATTTGTTTATTACTATTCCTAACCACTTTCTAAATGGCTAGTTTGATAGGTCGTGGTGTGCTTGATCTCAGAGTTGCGTACATCACACACTATTTTATTATTCAATGAGAACCATATCGTAGAAGCTTGGGTTGTTACAAAAGGTTGATATTATAATTCTCTACAGATGTGACTAACTCAAATACCTAAAATAACATAAATATTTTTGTAAAACATATAATTATTACCTTTTCGTTGTATATATTTATAAAATCAGAAATAAAAATTAAAAAAAACGCATATAATCTTCATGTAGAGGATATATTTCACACTCTATAAATAGTTTCATAACCCATAATAGGATTTCATATTTTCCAAAAAAAATCATGACACACAATAATCTTATAGATACATCCTACATATTCTTTTACTTCATATATTGGTAAAATGGAATCATAAGAAAGGGGTGAGTTTAGGTGATTAGTAATGGTAAACATAAGAGATAATAATAAAATAGTAAAATTGAGAATAAGATGATAATATTGGTAAAATCAAGATAAATGAAATAATCATACCAAAAAAAATATTAGATCATAAAACATGTGTCATAGAATATGATGTTAAATAACAATTGAAATGAACCAAGAGTTTATGGAAACATAATCCAACAAAAATAGTCATGAGTGCATAATATAGTCATAAGAATAAGATTAAGTAATTGGAAGATACATGAGAGTTATTAAATATATAACAGTGGTCCATGTTATACCACATAATTAACATAATATATGGTACCATACTGTTACAATTGATTCTCATTATGTAGTGGATTAGGATACACCACCTAATTTCCATTTCATAAGAGAGTAAGATACACCACTGGATTCCTATAATATAATCTAGAAAGAAGCACCACATCACTCTCATATCATAGTATACTAGTAATAACTAACTTATTCATTAGTTGAGTGAGCAGTCCATATTTAATTGCTATAATATTATAATGAGAAAAAAATCATAATCCAATGCAATGGAAGTCAAAATAGAACCCCACCCATAATCATCTATACCTATGAGTGCCACATTAAATAAATAATTAATCATATATTAATAAAACCATGTAATGAAAAATTGGGTTCATTCAAAACATCATAAAGAACCCATGTAAATTAAATGGGTTTCATACATTTCTAAAATGGAATCTAATAATTAAATAATTTAAAATCATAATAATATAAACCCTCAGAAAATATATTTGTATCCAAATATATTCAATAACTTTCTATGTAAATACCCTTTAATTAAGATGATGATATGTATGGTATATAATGTATATAGGTAAAAAATAAATGTAGTTTTATCAATAAGTTTCCCCAATTAATCACAATATGAAATCATGTTTAACACCCTGAAAAAAAAAAGAAATATAAAATTAGGAATATATATAAAAAAGGAATTGGATGAAACATTATGCATATAATAAATAATTATTTAGAAATTCAAAGGAGGTCATTAGTCATATCATGGAAAAAATGTAACTTCAAATAAGTTATATTTACAAATAAGGTGGATGAAATGATTATTAGTGACCTCAATCAGGTATAAGATATATCAAAATAAAATGGCATATATATATATATCAGTATTTAACATTAAAAAATAATTTAGTGATTAGAATTATTCCAGATATTTTGAATAAATTTTAAAAGAAATATTTTTAAAAACATGGAGAAAATATATTTATTTTAAACCATTAAAATATGAATAAAATGATTCATTTAAATTATTAAACATAGTTAAATGATTTGTTTACATATATGATGGTAAAACAATATTATTTTGACACTTCTATGAAAAAACCCTAAATATAAAATATTTCTTTAATAATTTTAAAAAATGTGAAATAGTATTAAATGGCCATAACAAATTATTTATTTATAGATAAGTAAATTAAAAAAAACGTCTAATGAATAAGAACATGGAATAATGATTTATAAAATATAAATAATGAATAAGATCGGTTTCCATAAAATGGTTAAATAATGATCCGAGGGGAAATTTAACTAGGGATAAGATAAGTAAAACCCAAAGAATGACCAAATTATATTTAAATGATATTGTTTTGAGGTAAAAGTGATTCAATTTCCCCTTATACGTTAACTTTTTTATGAAATCACTATTTAAAAATGAGAATGATGATGAAAACCTCACAATAAGGGTAATTTAATAATCAATGGAGCAAGAGATCCATGGTGTTAAATGGTCCCTAAAGTATCAATAAATGTCATATATTTCATAATTTAAATGTCATGATTATTTAATTCTCAATATTAAAAAAATAATGGGTTTTAATATAAATAATGTATCATGAAATTAAATATTAGATAAGAACCCCATACATCCTCCAATTTTTTTAGTCAATCCCTATTGAAGGATATTATTCAAAATGAAATATTAAACACCATGAATAATTATATTATAAAGGTAAAAATATTAAATGGGGTATATAAACCATTTCGGATAACACATGGTGTATATTGAGAAATATTTCTCAAGGGTAAACAGTTTTGGACAACAAACCCTTACTATGTTCCTGATTCGTTATGTGTACGTGCTTAAATACCACAATAAAAAATTATGTTTATTAGATAAATTCATAGTAATATTTTTAACCAATATTTCATTTAATATAGTCAATTTTTAGCATAATATTTTTTTTATATTTATTTTCTTATATTTTCATGAAAATTGAATGTGCATCGGTTTACATTGATAATTTATTGGTTAGAGATAATATTTTTATAACATATAAATTTTTTTAATAAATCCAATAAATAAAAAATAAACAATAATTATTTGATTATTAAATTATAATAACATTTTTTTGTTCCATTATTCATCCATGATACTATTTTATAACATTGTTCAAGTAGGTAGTTAAACAAGCCCAAAACATGGTCACACTATATCTATATGGTTGAATATATTTCTTGAAAAAAATAAATATTATTATAATATATGTTTATGGATATTATTTAAAAATTATTAATTTTATAAATTTTATTTTAATTGATTTTGATAATTGAATATGATGAAGATGAAAAATGAAATATTGTGACTTAATGGAGGTAGTAGTCAGGACCACATATGATTAATGATATTTTATTTCCTTAAGTGGATGGAATGGATTGAATAATGGTTTTTAAATTTAAATAAAAAAATTAAATATAATATTAATATTTTTTTTAATTACATTATTCTCTTTAGGTTTCATGTAATGTAATGGTTAAGATGAAATTTTAAGGAGTATGTAATACTCACCTAGGTACCATGAATGTTCTCCTAAATGAATCCTATTAAAAGAAAAAAAGATTACTAACTTTTATGGACCATGGTATTTAGTAAATATGATTGAAATCTAAGAGATGAATTTCTGTTTGGTAGGAAAGGATATATAAAAGGGATTATGTATCTTATATAAGGTGGAAGTGAACATTTTTTAAAATAGAAGAGAATGATGCGTTCTTGAACAACCATTATTTATCTATAATGGATTGACGTTATTCAAGTGTAAATGGTTAAAAATGTTAGAAATAATTAATTGGTTTGTGATATATCATTTATAAATATTCCATTACAAATTTACACATAAGTTTTAATCATTTTTCAATCCTTTAACAACAACATTTTTTCATTTAATTTTTTTTATATGGTAACAGTTTTTTCCCTGGTAAAATGTATGTTATTAAAAAAATAATGAAACCAATATAACCCAATTGTTATTTTATAAAACTTATTATAGTCTCCATATAGTCTAATTCAATTTATCTTTATATCAAAATTTCCATTTAAATTATAATATTTAACATATAGAAAACATTTTCTGTAGAAAAAAATGATGTTTTACCATTAAGTATTCATAATCTGGTATAAAATTAATTAATATTTAAATGTTATATAAAATATATTTATATATTTTTAAAAACATATCATATTTATTATGTAAACTATATAGTTTTAATTTATTCAATGAAAATAACACAAATGTAATTAAAATATTTTATTTTAAAATAACTGCTTTACCACAAACCTAGTCAATAACAATAAACATTGTAATCAAAACTTTATTTACAAAAATAAATCGCCTATATTAAATTATATGATCATTATGATATCAAATATGAATTTAATTTTATATTTAATATTTATAAGTGATGAAATGAAATTTTTAATATTAGAGAATAGTAAAAGTAGAGTGAAATATTAGTTATTTATTCAAAAATGAAACTGTGGATTTTATAAATTATTTTTTGTATATTTAAAATATTTATTTAAATTTATTATAATATATTTTAAAGAAAAAGGGTTGTAAATACATTTAAATCATAAAATTTGAGGTATTAGAAAAATTGGCTTTTTTCATCACTAACCAGAAAATATATTATTTTTAAAAAAATAAATAATTAATAATATGAAAATATGATAATAATAAATAAAAATTAATTTATTTTTATAAAATTCCATTTCTAAAATTAATATTGTTTCAAATTAAATAGAAAATTTAATGAAAATTTCATTTAATGAGAAATTTGATTTTTTCTTATTAAGTGTAATATAATATTATTTCATGAAAACCATAAATTTATAGAATGTTTTATTATTAGTGTATATATCGAAGTTTCATATACTATTATAATAATATTTAAAAAGTGGTTATTTCAATATATTCTTTTGAATTAAAAAATATCATATTAAAATATTTATTTTATAAAAAACATTTCTTTTTATTAATAATAATTTATCTGAAAAATATAAGCATTTTAAATATATTAATATCATTTTATTTAATAGTGGTTTTATTATTTTTTTATTTTTATTAATACTAATCATTTTATATTTTTGAAATCATTTTAGTTTTGTATTGTGTGTATTTGGTGTTGTGTGTGACATGAGTTTTCAAATATTATATTATTTTAAAGGAAAATGTTTTTTGGGTCATTACCTTTTACCCCCTTAAATAAATATAATTCTCTCAACATGTAATTATTACTTATGAAGGATGTTGGTGAGGGTATTCTAAACATATTCATCACATTTGATATATATTCTAATGTCACATTTGTTATATTCTCTTAGACAATATCATGTTACTCATCATTCGTAAAACGTTAATTTTTCATATAATTATATAGTCAATTAAATATATATACTAATCATTAATTCTCAAAAATATACCTTCCCCCAAGCCAATTAAATTTCCAAGACATTAAAAAATGAAAAAATCATATATTTCTTCAAAAAATACCTCTTTTCACTAACCCTCAAATGTATTAACCACTACTTTATAAAGTCATGCACTAGAAAATATATAAAGAAATATAGCATATTTACAAAAAAATTCATGGATCACATTTTCATTATGTCAGTAATCATTTCAAGGCTAACAATACTCTCTAAATCACATTCATCAAATGTAATCAACTCTTTTTTTCCTCTACATCAAGCATATATTAATCTTATGTGTTGTTCATATCGCAATCATGTGTTCCTCAATATTAATCCAAAAAATATAAAATTATCATAAAATCACATTTAATAATTATTTATCCCATTAAATATATGTTTATATTCTTCTAAAAAATTATATTAGGGAAATATTATTAGATGTTCCACATAGTCCCCATAAATTTTAAAAAATAATATTATCTCATATAAAAATTTCACTCGATAATTAAAATAGATAGTAGTATCAAGGTTTATTTTCTTCTAAGATACCAACCACAATGATCGAGGTTAGTCTAGGAAACTAACTTTTCCAATTATTATAGGTGTATAGTAAAATTCACAAGTTTGTAACAATTCTTAGATTTTTGAAGAATCCCTTTCTATACTTCATTTGTGTGATCATCTTTTTAAAAAAATACAAAAAACAAAAAATTTAACATAATACCCAAAATATTAATATAAAATCCATAAATATATAGTGATGGGTCAATAATACTTTTTAAAGGATAATTACATAAGCCACCCAGAGAAATTAGATGTATTAGAATATTTGAAGAATTCCGTCAATCAAGTATAAGGAATGTCAAAATAAAATAATGTATAAAATCTTTTTTTGAGTTTTGGATAAAAAATTGTAAATAATAATTATATTTTATTTTTGAACAAAAAATTTCTAAATATTTTATGAAATTATGCGAAAAATAATTTATTTATAAACAATGAAATAATATGTAGAACATTTCTTATAAAATTACAACAAAGAATGAAAGATGTGTTTTTAATGAAATCATATCCAAGATATGATCATCAAAAATTAATAAAAAACCATATATAAAAAATTAATAATTTCATGGAATCATTTAAAAAAATTCAAGGTGTATAAAATATCTATAAATAAAACTCCATTCATAAAAAATGAAATTCTCAAAAACAACTAAAGAATATATCTATGGAAGAAGAGAGGTACCATAATCAAATTAAAGGGTAGGGTTGATTTATTTATAAATTGTAAATAGTGTTCCATGGGGGAAATTAAATAGGGTAAGAGTAGTAAAATGATAATAATTACAATACTTGAATAAAATTATAGGAATTTCTGAGGTAAAAGTATACATATTTACCAAATTCATTGTCTTTAAAAATTATTCTCTATTTAAATATGATTTTGGTCATAAACCTCATTGTATATGTAATTTAATAATTAATTGATCTTGATAGGTAGATTATTAAATTTTCCTTAAATTATAATGAAATGTAATATATTTCGTACATTAAATCAACAGTGCAGTGAATACTCCCTATAAATGAACTCTAATATGTATTGAAGCACTTGAGTCAAAAATCCATTGAAGTTTATGAATTAAAATATAAATTTAAGTGCCAATAATAATGTGAGTAATAGGATACAATATATTAAATGCGATTTAGATAAATCATTCTGAATGATTCATGGACTGGAATATGAAATATGTGTCAAGGGTGAATATTTTGAGTTATGAAACCCCTACCTTGTTCCTAATTTATTAATCGCATGTGTTTAATTTCTTTAATAATCATATTATGTCTATTATATACCTTCATAAGAAATGTATTAATTAATATTAAATTTAATATAGACCATTCATGTTCATATTCAATCTATTTATTTAATAGTTTTTAATTATGTTTGTTTGAAAATTGAATCGATATTGACATATATCTATAAATTTTATGATCGAATAAAATATTTTGATAATAAGTTAGGTAAAACATATAACATTTCAAAAACCAGAAAAAATTAATTATTTTCTTATTAACATCTAATAAAATTAGTATTTACATTTTCATGGTCATCCATGATACATTTTTATATAATTGTTCAATTTGTTGGTTAATCCAACCCAAAACATGAACCCAAAATATTTAAATGGGTGTGACCATTTTAGGATGTATATAATATCATTATAATTTACGAAAAGTGATATTTTTTAGAAATATTTATATTTTTTATTAATAATTTGTGTGCCTATGGTAAATAAAAAAATATCAAAAATGAAAAAAACATTACTTTTTCAAATTGATAGTCATCAAAACATATAGTTAACATGATTTTATTTATTAAAGTTGATTTAATGGAAAAAATAACTAGTGTTCAATAAATATAATATAACTTTAGTAATATAATGATAATGAGTTACTTATATTATTATGTTTATGAAATTTTTGGATGATAAAGGTTTATAATAAAAGGTAATGACTAAGTAATAATCACATTGGTGTGTTGAACATTATCTTGAATGTATCCTTAGAAAAGAAGAGTTCATGGTAAATTTTACGAAAAGGGGACTAATAAAATAAAATCTATTGATCGGGGTGGAAAATTTAATAGTGTTTCAAGGAATTTTCTAAGTGTATTTGTAACTTTGACATCTTGGAAGTGATCCCCTTTAATAATTGGACATAAGGGTACTTTTGTGAACAACCATTATTTTTTAATAATAAATTAACACTTTTCAAGTCTCAATGGTTCTAAAGTTGATAAATAATGGATTTTGGGCTATGCTAATGATGATAAAGCCTCCACCCACAGATTTATAATATTTTTTTAATGAAATTCCATCTTATATGCACTTGATGTTTAAATTTTACCATTTTGGGTTTTACCATCGTAACTAGTTTTTATCCTAGTAGATTTTATATTTTTAAATAAATAATGTAACCCAAATAAAAAATCATTGTTTTAAAATAATTTTTGGGATCCATATATATTTATTCAATTTATAGATAAAAATTTAACTTTTATATTATTACATTAATTAGAATGGGAAATCCTTATGTAGGAAAATATTGTATTTTATATAATGGATTATAAATATTATATAACATTAAGTATTAGTTAAATGACAGATCAAAATGTTTATGAAAATTTTAAAATGAATATATGATTAATTATACAAAATATTTCACTTCAAATTATTATATAAACAATACACATCTGTAATAAAATAATTCATCGAAAATAACATTTTATTATTATCATGGTCACAAACTTGATTCTTAGTCATTTTAAATTTATAAGAAAAATTTAATAAACCATTTTAAAAAATATGGTCATTTTTATATAAAATTATAAGTAAATGTTAAATTATATTTATACTATTAGGAATACTAATTATAATATATGTCACTAAATTTTGTTGTTAGATAAAAATAGTAATTACATTTTTAAAACATTAAAATAGATTCTATAAATTGAAAAATGTATTTTTAAATTAATGTTTTTACATTATATATGTATATATATTGTAAGAAAATTATTTCAAATAATTTAATGTCATAAAAGTGATGGAAATATCCAAATATACATTACTTCACTACTAACCAAAAAATAATTATTTTATAAAAATATCTAACATTAAATATATTCTAATTTTGACATAATAAATTAAACAATATTTTTATTTTTATCAAATTATTTTCATAAAATTTATAATTTTTTAATATAAATATAACAAATATAATGAAAATTTAATTTTATTTATAAACGTCCATTTTGAACATTATTTGTGTTTCAAATATTATTTCATATTAATATATAATCTTAAGTATGTTAACTTATTTGTTCATGTATTGAAATAATATATATTATTATAAAAATATTTGAAAAGTGTTGAATTCAGTTTATTTTGGAAAATTTATTCAATCTTTTAAAAAATGTTATTTGTAAAAATGAATCCTTTTAATATTTTTTTTAATATAACTATTTCGAATAAATAATAAAATTCTATTTATTAATTGTTTTATTATTCTTATATTTCTATTAATAATAATCACTACATATATTGGGACACATTTTATTTCAATGTTGTGTGTATTGGGAGTTATGTCTGACACATGTTATGAAATTAGTACTAATTTAATGTATCCAATATATCAGGTCATTAAATATTTAAATGATTAAATCCTAAATTGTTATATTTGAACTTATTAAAAATTATTTTGAATTATGTGTAGGATATTTGGTTGAAAAATACTAATGAAAATTTGTAGGAAAATTTGTTTAACCTTTTGTTTCAACCTGAAAAGTGTTTGATCATCTTAAGAATGACTTATAATGATCATACATCATAGAGAGGTTAATTGGTCAAGGATAACCATTTTAGTTGAAGTAAATAAACTGTGATGATGATTAAAAGATATATCACTTAGGGGGAGTGATCATGGGGAGATGCATCCAAATAATTGTGATTTTGTGTTTATAAAATATGGATAACCCTTAGATAATTTGTGTATGAAGTATTCCAATAAACCTTTCCAACATTAGACTATTTATATCATGTATTATTATAAATATGGAGTGTTATGTTATGTGAAATGTAAGTTAAATGGAGTGTTTTATAAATTCCACATGAATTTTATTAATGTGTTTGTGGAGATGAGGAAAAGTATCTAAAATTATTGAAAAACCTAATTTTATAACATTTAAAAAAATTACATAATGGTATAACATTTAGGATAATTACAGCTAATGTGAATGTCTTTGTTGAATCACTCATTTTTTCTACACCTAGTTATACTATGTAGTCTGACATTTCTTGAATTAATGTGGAATATAAAATTAAGCATATAATGAATAATCTTTCTCCTAATTCAATAATGATGAATTGAAAATAATAAGGGGGATGATAATATTTTAAAATACATGTTTTTAAAAACACATAAAAAATATTTTTATAAATTACCAATATTGGGGGGAGAAATAATTAGGTCAAGATAAAATATGTTGACTTATCATTTTTAAGTGGTATTGACAACATAAAAGGTTTTTTGGTGGTATTTAAGACATAAAAGGGGATATTTATTTCCCATGTGTTAAGTAATAGTTTCTGAAAATAAGAATGATATAATTCTATCAAAATGTGTTGGATAAATGGTTTGAGGATATTTTTATGTTTCTCACATTTATATAAAAGGATACTGAAGTTTGTTTTGCAAGTGATAATTTCAAACTGATGATGTTTTGAAGATTCGACCTTTAGAAAGTTGTTAGAACGATTCATGGAGGTTCACCTTACATTTAATGATAGTTGGTGAGTTTTTCATCATGTTAAATTGAAACTAAATATTTTTATTGAATTTTCATTAACATGTGATAGAAATTCAATGTCCTTGATATTTATTAAGAAAGGCTTCAGGTGATCTGAGGAGGATCGAACATTCTATATAAAGTTAATTCCTAAAACATAATGACTATATTTGGTGATGTGCACTTTGTATAAAGGTAACAAATATAAGTTTTAAATTAATGAATTTCTATTGAGTTTCTAGAATATTATATAAAAATAAATTTAAATAAAAAGGTGATTCCTAGGACTAATATTTGATGAATAAGAACAAAAAAATCAATTATAATAGTTTTGATTCATGTTGTTGGGTATGGAGTTATAGAAAAGAAGGAAGCTAATCTCTGAGATACTCTATTCTGAAGAAATAAAGAGTATAATATATGAAACTAAATTTAAATTAATATTGCATCGTTTAGTTTTAGTAGTGTTTTTGGTGAAAATATAGTTTAGTTGCTTCCTGGTGAATTGAAAACCAAAAATATTATGAGAACCACATAGTAACACAAGATATATTTTTTAGAATACACCGTGTGGAAGAAGATGTGGTGGACCATGACAATGTTAATTACCAGTGGGTATATTTCATAATAGAGGATTAAAAAGTTAATACAGTGTTGAAATAAAAATCTAGTTGTTTCACTAATTATTGAATGGACCATGGTTCATGAATGAAATACAAAATAAATGTCATCTCATAGTAGGGAAGATTTAAGGAATTATGATTTCATATAAGAAAATATGACTTTTCTATATAATGGTTCATTTGGTGGTTATATTTATCCTATCATGAAGGCAATTAAAATAATGAAATTTGAGTGTTCTGATTTGTGATTTATGTTTCCATGTACCAATTCATGTAAAAAAGCATACAAAATCATTTTTTTTTAAAATAAATCAAGAAGATCAATAGATATTATAATCGTCAAATAATTTCACTATCATGTGAACTGATTCATCTAATTTCCTATCATATATTATTGAAAAGACTAACTATATTAAAATATTTTAAATGACCATATTTATAAGAGATGGTATACTATATATTTTTTGGAATTTCATGCATAAAAGAAAGTTAATTGAAATTTTTTTTCCCATTTTTGAAACATTTTATAAAGTATTGGGTACATTTTGAGAATTTTAACATAAAAATTTACATTGTAGAAATGCTGAAATTCTAGAAAATATCCATTTATCTTGGTTTATTATGAGGTTTCATCATGAAATAATGATTCTTATCATAAGGAGATAATCCAAAATAATAAAGTATTATTCCATTCTATAATGAATTATTTTAAAATAAGTGGATATTATGAAGTTTAATATGAAATATTTTAAATACCACATGACATTTAAAACACTAAAACATCATGAAGATAGAGATATATTTTGAAAAATATGATTTGAATGAGTTTTAAATTAATGGTATTCATACTACTACATTTATTAAAATTTCCTTTTGTAACACCCTATATTGGATCACGTTGTTGGGACTGAGGTAGTACATGAACTCATGAGTTCCTTCACATATTCATGGCATTTCGGACTATCAGTGGGGGTTTGATTAGGAGTGTGGGTGGCTATTCAGTCAGTAACATAATTCCAAATCAGCATACACAATAAAATAATAATAATCAAAGTAATAAATTGAAAAAAATTACAAAAACAAAAATAACAGAAACCCATTATATAATATATATATATATAAGGAATAAATTTCATACAATATACAAGGTTACCCACCCATGTAGATTATACCTACGAATTAACATAAGAAAGAAATCACTACAAATATTTCTGAGTTTATCATAGTATTTTCCAAGAAAAACATCGTATAATGAAAATTACCTAAATAAGGTCTCATCCCGCATTTGAGTGCCTTCCAATTAATGGTTACACACACATCAATATTCTCATGTAGTGTGTGAGTATAAACCTAGTTAAAACCCTCATTTCATTCTTAGAATAACTATATTAGGTATTCAAAAGTGAAAATGATGATGAAAATTTAATACATAAATATGCATACAAGACGCTTGGTAATTTCCTTTTAACCAGGACTCTATAGACATTGGACCTCCCTCCATCGACCTAGAGAACTGAGGAATAGTCTGTCAGAAACAATAAGCACATTTATCCCATGAATCATTATTAATCATAGTTCAAAACCTCTTCAAATACAACTACTTGTCCCAATATAATATGGGAGGTCAAACATCACCTCATCTGATCGCCATATGTTTTGGAGAGGCTAATCATCAAACCATCCCATCAAAAATGTTCTTGGGAGATACAAATACTTTCCCAATTAATGGGTTCTAGAATGTCCAACATACACAGTAGCCTATCCTAAATGTCATTGGGAATCCCAACCATAATCTTATCCAGAAGTTTTTAAAGATGTAAAATTCAAAATTGTCTTATCTAGAGGTCTCTTGGGAGGCCACACACCTATACATTCAAGAAATTCACCTTGAATAATTAAGGGGAAATATCTTATTATATCCTCAACCCAATTTCTCTCTAAAAAAGGCCTTTTTCATTGTTTAACAAATCCACCACACCAGTATTCATCCTCATATCCAATTTCAAGCATCCAAAAATGGCACCAATGCATGTACAAGATCCAATAAAGTCATTCCAACTCATGTGAATCCTAACTAGAATTTTCTAAAAACATTTACCTTTTTATAACCCAACTCAGATACCCAAGTACAAACATCCCAATAACTAATTCATGGATCCTATCCCCTAGGATATGCCCCCAATCCCAATACCATTAAACAGGGTCATTAAAACCCTTAGGAAAACTAATGGAACCTCCCATGTTTGATTTCCAAAATGGAAATCCCCATCATCATCTCTAGTACACTAATTTTAACTACCAATTAATAAAAATACATGAAATATTACTCACTACCCAGACCCCCATGATAACTAGCAAGACCACCCCAGTATCAGCTGAGGATGAATGGATCATCCCAAGGATAAAATACGTTGTGTATAAACCTATAAACATTCTCAATTTGTAGACTATTTTCACCAATTACAAGACATAACACCAATACTTGTCAGTTATTGATCATCCAATGTCAACATAAACTTCACCCATTCAAACAACAATAGATATCATAGGTATCACGATGTTTCACACACACACACACACATAAGGAAAGGAATATAAATTTAGAAAATAATTTATATTAAAATAAGGAATTACTACCTCAAACATATCGATCTCAATTTCCAACGAACACCACTTGAATCCACCCTAGAATATTTGTTCCTTGATGGGATCCCTAAATTCATTGAATTAGTGTTCAACTGAATTTAAACAAAATGAAATAGGGAATTATGGTCATAACAGACCTGGATATCCTATGAAATATCAACTAAAATTAATATCACCTAAAAAAAGCATGCAATTAGTGATAGGGGTCCAAAATCACAATGGAAGGATCCCCCTTCAGCATCTGGTTCCATTGAGTTCATGGGAGATGTGGGGAGAATGAAATAATGATATTCAAGAAATTAAAAAATATACTTGTTTAAAACTGTCTCCCAATTTTCCCACATACATTTAGACACCACAAACGACATGGTGGGTCTTGGTAGTGCACCCATGATATATGATAGAAT
Organism: Viscum album; assembly: GCA_963277665.1. Classification (NCBI taxonomy): domain Eukaryota; kingdom Viridiplantae; phylum Streptophyta; class Magnoliopsida; order Santalales; family Viscaceae; genus Viscum; species Viscum album. The sequence continues at coordinate 13,875,495 of OY728163.1, forward strand.
GTCGACTAGCTAGTTGACCACACTAGATCATTAGTGTTCCTATAACATCTACCATAAAAACCATCAACCTATCACCAACCATTTGGACACCCCTAAACATTAAGACTCCTCATACACCCACAAAAAAGTAGAAATTCAATTCCTAGGCCACAAATTATAACCTATAATAACCCTGTTCATTATAAACTCCCACTCAAAGGACATATCATCCTAAAAATATTATTTACACCTGTCTCCCTTGAGCAAAATGACTTCCATTCCTGGACACAAAATTTTGATGAAAGGTCCACTTCCTAGAGATTCACATGTGGTCATAAGAAATAATGTGAGGCCTTACATTTCCTAGTAGAACTTACCACCTTTTACTCACACCAAAATAATTGGACTGTCCCCACAAGACACACCCTCGTAAAAAACATCACATTAAAAACACCACACATAGGTCCTACACATATCCACAAGTCACAAAAACATTACCAAAAATCTTAATTGAGCCCGCCAAGTGGTCCAAGCATCCCTTAGCTCACCAACCCCTCTTGTTAAAACCCATATATCAGATTCAATCCCCACTGATTACATGCACTAAGAAAAAATTACTACTAGAATATAGACATATATCTCCAATATGTGTGTTAAACATTAGACCCACATACATTGCTAAAACCTCAAGTGTCAGAATACTTCCTAGAAACCTAATAGATTCAATGTAAGATAATCCAATTTCTAAGATATAAAATCATTTAAAAACTCTATCATGACTTCTAAAAATCCAACAGTCTCCAAAATCACAGGATGCCTCAACTGGGAAGCCTCTAATCATGAGAGTCTCATACTTCCACTTTATTTAATCCAATATTTAATCTCTAATTCCTAACACACATCTAATGCACAAATCCAATCACCATGCTGGGATTATCCCACTTTTCATGAAATCCAATGTTTGATTCCCAAACAATGTTACCTAGATCCAAAATGAATTCACAGTTCGATCGCCACCTCAACCTATCATATTTTCTATAATTTAATTATTCATTACTTATCTAGATGTTTTAAATCATATATGAACAATTTCAATAATAGATTCTCTTACACCAATCAATCGTGATTCCTTGACACTTAGGAATCGATAGAATTCTCACACCAATATTACTATCTAACATAACAATAAGTTTAAACCCTATGGTCAATTCATCAGCAGAGTCATTTAATTTCCACTCTCAAGACATAATCACTATTTCACCTCTAATCAGACACAACCTCATAACACACCATCACACCCTCAATACGAACATGTCATTGTTAGGTCTAATAACTCATGAAAACCCATCTATTATGGTAGTTCTCCAAGGTACTACCCATTAGATACATACACATCTACTCCCAATTCTCTTATATCCATTTTCCTTCGGCATCTGACACCACAAAAAATTTCACCAAAGATTATTTCCAAATAACTCTTCAAAAAAACAATGGATTCCCAAACCTTGCAACTCAAGATGAAAAGGAACCCTACCTGTATTCTTTACACATTGAAAATATTTATATAGATTCAATACATTCCATTGTGTGTTTTCTCTTCCAAAACAAGGATACAAAAATGACCTTACCGCACTCCAAATTCATTCATTGGTTCCCAAAATAACTAAATCATATTCCTCTTCCATTACCAAATTACTTTCTATAGTCTCTACCTAGTAGGGCATCCTTATCCTGGGATCTTAGTTCATTCCATGAACCACTACAGGAAATAGTTTCTTAACTATTCATTAGTATGATTTCTGAAACACACTCTCAAGATTCTCCACAGGAACAATAATGCTCATTGCGCTCATTCTCTATTAAACTGATGCATCTCCTACATAAGATAGACACTTTTTCCAAATCAAATCATGAATCACCCCTAAATGTCCTCACAACCTAATTTAGACACCACCATAAACCATGCGTCATAAATATCTCACTCAGCTTCTACCCAATGTAAGGTCAGAAACCCACCCATAGACTTACGGATGTGTGTGGGACCAACCACACAAATACCAGTACAAAACCAATGGAAACCGATAAAAAAAATTATCATACTGCACTATTCAATCATCTCCCTCACCAAGAACCACATCTCAATAACTTTCGTTGAAAACAGAAAATAAACCCTCTATCCCAGGGCTCGTTGAACAACTATTCCTTGATATTACATTAAACTCTTGATAGGGAGTGCCACACATTCATCAAATGGATCGTAAAAATCCATCCCAACAGTTCCAAGTGCCTAGTACTGACCAACACATCATTCCTGAACTATCCCACCACCTCCAAGAGAATCCCTTCAACAAGGTAATACATAAATGTATGTATACTGAACACCACCACATTGGCTATGAAAAAAACATGCCCTAAAACGATGATATATATCAAAAATAGAAATAAAGAGGCCCTTAAAGTGTCTCAAAAATATATTATAAAATTATATTTCAATGTTCTGAATGGTCCTCACAAAAAAATCATCTCCAAAAGCCGAAGCATTTCAAACTTTTGAAATCCCATTTAAAACAGCATATTTTAACTAGATTTTTTAATACCATTTTGAATCCATTTGAAAATAGTTCAAATACTAATTACATTTTATTTAAACCAACTAATAAAACCAACAATTTTACTATTTTAAACAATTTAATATAAATACCAAATTTTACACAACTCATAAGAAAATAGGCCCTAGACCCTTTAAAATACCAATTTCTGTTTCAAACATGCCCATGAAAATTTCTATAATCCATTAGCATTCAAAACACCTTTCCTAATTAAATATTCAGACATCCATATATAAACATTTATTCCAATATAATTTCACATTTTTAAGAACATTTTGAAAACTCAAACAGTGAAATTCATCATAAGGTAAAGAGAATAATCAGAAATAATAATCAATTTCCTACTTAGATCTCAAATATATATCATCCATACTAGTGAATTAATCATTTCCCTAAAAAATATAATATATTTGGGACAAATTAATTAAATATCCACAAGAATATATTTGGGAAAAGGTTGAATAAGTTTTTATAGGAACTTAATTATTTTATGAATCTATTAATAATAGAAAGTAAGAATGTTACATGTAATCCTACATGCATATCGATGGTTCCAGAACTCACCCCCACATTCCTCAAAGATAAGATAATTTCCTAAGACAAAAAATCATTTTCATCAATGAAGGTGAAATCAGTCAATAGTAATAATGTATATTAAGAACAATAATCTCATCCTTATAAACCTATCATTACCCAACAACATGGGAAATTTAATATCTAGCATGAGTTCTGTTCTAATTCACAACAATATGTTATATTTTTTCAAATATTATCAAATAATGAGATAATTAAAATGAATATGATACTTTTTCTAACACCTCGACCTAGATCACATGGTCTAGTCCAAGGTAGTTTATCACCTCATGTTGTCCTGCTCATATAAAAGATGTTTCTGATAGGAAGGGAGGTCCTGGACAAGAATGTGGTGAGACCGTTCCCTCAGTAATATATAGCCAAATCAAGTTACATAGTATGATAATAATAATGAGAATAATAGATATAAATAATGATCAACGGTAACAATAAACATAACACATGTTCTAAAAAATAGAATAAAAGTCATAAAACATCCAAAAGTACCCCAACATGAAGAAGGTCCCAAAATATAAGTAGAAAAAAATAAATAACTAAAATTTAAATAAGGATCTGAGATAATTCCTCGAAATAACCCCATCCATCCTATTCCAACTACCCCACTTCCCTAAATAGGCTCTCAACCATCATTTGAGTACCTAACAAAAAAAGGTTTATTAGAAACCAAGATTCACATACTAGGCTTGAGTATAAATCTAATAGGGAAACACCAATACATTTTTTTTATCAAAAAATGAATCATGTCATTTAAAATTTAATGGAACAAAATTTATTAAATACACACACAATCTGTCAGGTCATCGTGTAATAAAAAATCACTCAAAAACCCAAATCCTACCTTCTTCATATCATAGCTAGATATAAAATTTAATTACAAACCCTAAATACATAAAATATATTTCTCATGAATTATCCTAGGTAAAATTATCATCATGTACCACGAACCAACTTTATGTAGTAACAAAGGTCAAATGTCACCCTTACCTATTCCCATAGGTTCTTAGGAGGACATTAATCAGACCAACACATTCTGATATTTTATGATAGGCTCAACCATCATCCCATCCTAAGGGTTCTAGTGAGGCCCAACATACACAAAAGACCATTCTAAAGATTATTGTTAGTCCAATCCATCATCCCTTTATGATTTTTCTTCCTATACCACACACAAACTGGCTAATCTTAATGGTTCTTGAGAGGCCACACAACAACAAACGAATAATTATGACCCTGAACTATAAGGGGAAACACCCCATCATAACCTTGTCCCAGTGTCTCACTCTTGAAGGCTATATTTTAATCCAGACCAAGCTATCACACCAATGGTCATCCTCACATCACATAACAAGAATTATAAATAATCACCCAAGACCATACATCATCATCCACTCAAGTCATTCCAACTCATCCCATGCCCTAAAAGTACATTCCAAAGAATGTTTTCCTAATATGATTTCCCAACCCATGTACCATATTAGAATCCTTATAATATATCATTTAAGGTATAAAATCAATAGTATTCTCCACCCAAAAGCTATACCAAATATCCTAGTTATCCTTTACCTTTTTAAAACCAACAACAATTCCCATTTTCATTTTCAAAAATGGACTTCCCCATCATCATTTCTGTCATACGTACCACATCCATAATTTAATAATAACACGTGTAATAGGATTAACTACATACACCACCTTTATAACTAACCCATCCACCCAATACATCATCAATTCATAATAAAACTTTTCGATCCCAAAATACAATGAGATCATCCCAACACACATTATGAGTATGAGGCTTGTTTTCGCCCATTATAAGGAATACATCCCACACTCACTCTCTAATGAGTATCAAACATAAAAAAATTCATCACTCTCTATATCTAGAATCAAAATTTGAGTTTTGATATGTATACTCACACATTTACATGCATCCCAAGTCACATAATTTTATAAAAATAATTATACAATATTAAGGACTTCCTTGATCATAAAATAGCACAATTATTTAATAACCCTCATAAATCATGATTGATTACCTATTTACCTAATGGATGAACTAAATTAATCTTATTTCGGTTTCAAATAATTGTAATATGAATAAACATGGATCTAGGGAAATAGTAGGTTTAGAATTACCTGAATAATTCAATTGAAACAAAGGATACTTCTAACTAGCATGAAATGATGTATAGGGGTCCAAATCGCTATTGGAGGAGCCTCCAACCTCTACTAGTTTAGTAATTTCAGTTGAAAAGAGTTGATTATGAAATAATAATTTATATGACATTAAAAGAATTGTACTTGATAAAAACAACCACTTAGTTGCCCCACTAGCTAGCTGATAGACAAAATCGTCTTTTGGGTGGGTCCCAAAAGTGAGCCTAGTCTACTGGATAGATAACTGGTGAGATAATGGACATCATTGGCTGACATTTGGGCCTATAAAATCTCCTTATAACAATGATCTTCGTAACACCATGTGTATCCAAAAATGAGTGACAAGTCTATGCCTAAGCCAAATATTCCGACCTCTAACAACAAGGATAGATGGAGTTTATTACAAAATAAATAAATATTTATTTATGAAATATTTATATATATATATATTAGGTATAAAGAATTAATTTAGTATTTGTTTGACTCTATTACTTATACGTTACAATCTACAAGTCAGAAGATCTTCCCTCTAGTGTAAATGCAATATACATTGTGAAGCTGAATATGAGTAAAAAAATTTGATTACCATAAATTATGAAGAAACCATATGATTTTGATGATGACATATGAGATATATCTATCTATTATATTTTCATTTACATTATAGTAATTGAAGAAGAATAATGATATTGAGGATAAGTGATTGATGTTGTGTCTGTTGTTAATATTTTTCATTAAGACACATGAAGATCCACTATGATTATATATTTCTATTGAGATATATAGAGATCAATAACCGACTGTATGAATATATGTTGAAAATTATTTATAGGTGAAATTCCTGTTTAATTATTCATGGAGGAGTCTTGAAGAACATGACATTCCAATATAGATAATTCCATTGATGGGCATGTTTTTATAGTATAAAAACATTATACATTTATAATGTGGATGATTCATGAATGGGGAATTTGGTTGATATTGGTCCAACCATTGTGTGTGCCTTGTAATGAAACTTATAATCCCATTGACATAAATTCATCATTAAATATGTGTACTCAAAAAAGATGAACTTTTCAAGGAGTAGGTTCTCAAAATCGAGGTGGGTACTTATTAAATCATTTGGAGATGCATAAATATTTCATCTAATATACATACTATGGTCTGGAATCCCTACAAATCATTTTATCCATTCATCTTAACCATGAATGGGTTTTTGTATTAAAGGGTAGAACAAACATTAATGAATGGTAAACATGGTAAAAGTCAGGTATATTGATTCACTCTCCCCTTAGTGACATGAATGTTTATCTTGGATCTACACATGTTATGATCTTGAAAAATTAAAACAATTTGATAGATTAATATTTTATTAAAAATTAGTTCTTAATAAATATAAAAATTAAATAAAGATGCTAAAATCCAAAAAAACATACCCGGGATCAAAAACCATTATAGGGAAAAAATATTCAGAATAAAAAAAATAATAGTTTTCATTTAGAAAAAGGTGATATACTGAAAAATGAAATTGTAGAATACAAAAATGATATACAAAATAATAAAAATAAATTTAAATAACTATTAAAACACAACAACACCGAAATATAATGTTTAACATGTGTCAATATAAATCAATATAAAAATACATTTTCCACATTAAAAAATTCTCTAAATGTTATTTCACCGATCATATTTATTGAGGAACATAAATATATGATATAATCATTGAATCATTGATATTAATTTTAAATCACATGAAATTATATTAAACATATAAATAATTAAATAAAAAACCAATGCTGAAAAATTCGAAACGTAATAAATAAAAAAATTATGAAACTGATTTAAAACAATATTTGTAGGGAAGGTATGTAATTTCCTAATATGTTTGAATTATTCAAACTTCTGAGTATTTTTTTTAAATAAATAGTTTTTGAAAGTGAATTATTCTACATTAGACCCCATAAATTGGTGGTTTATGGAATTTAAGAAAGGTTTGAATGGTGTCCTCGAGATATTCAAAGCATTGAAGGATGTGTCACGCTGATAGAATGTTATTAGAGGGCCATTGGCTAGTCAGTACAAATCCACTGACTAGAAGGTTTCAAGGAAATAGTCCCAGTACTCTCCATGGGTGCAACTGTTGGCTACTGCCTTAAAATCAACAAATTAGTGGGGGATATCATCCAGCCTATAACCTCATACATGGTTTCTAAATTATGTTTAGCACTATAATTTCCACTGAGTAAAACATTATACCCCAAACTCATGTTTTTCTCATCTATCTTAGCTAGTATCACCATCTTATTCACTATTATTCTTGGTTAGAGTTCTTGAAGAATCTCCCTCAATCCATTGTGGATTTAGATGTCATTTATTGAGATCAATAACCTATGGTAACGATATTACTCTTTATCCTCCTTATCTATTCCTATAAGGTTGGTTCTTCTGTTTATTTATAAGGGTGAACATTCTACTATATAATGGTCGAATCGTCCCATGATTATTAGGATTCAATGTTTCCTGGCATAAGGATGCCTCTAGAATGTGCCTTCAAACAGTGGGCTATCATTTCATTCAATGTATGTGGTTGAGGATATTTTTCATGTATATTGTTTTAAATTAATGGTTATTACTTATATTTTTTATTCTTAATGATATAGATTTAGCAAAACTGTGTCCGTGAAGGTCGTAATGACCTCCCAAGAATAGTTGGTCTTGGATAGCACACAATAAAAGTATCCTAGGAGTGATTTACTATGTATGACTAGGTAAATTGGATTATTTAGTTAATCATTAGCTTTAAATTAATATTAATTTGATTAAAAATATAAATATATTACATCTTAGATGAAATATAGGATTGTAGTTATATTGGGAGTTAGCTGTTAGTATTGGACGAGATCAGATTGGGGGTTTTAGGACTAGGAAATTTGAAATTTAAATTATTATAAAACATGTTGTGGGTCACTTTATATAACCCATAGAACAAAGTTTTAATATAGTTGTTCATTTTATTGTTTAGGTCCCCTAGGATGTGCCTCATGAATTTTTAAATTATAAATTTTATTAATGTAATCACCATCATTCACAAATAAAATTGATATTCATGTGTCCTAAATTGAAAAGGATACCTGAAGTGGTGTTATTTGGAAATAAATATAATATGGTTTATGAAACATAATTATTAAATAATATTTTTTGTTTTTAATTATAAAAAATGGGAATTGGAATGGTTTTTTGAAATTTAGTTGGTTTTGAATTGGGTTTATGTAATGGGATTGATGAAATGCATGTGATGTTTTGGATGTTTTTTGTAAATATTAATTGGAAATGGTTTATGGAAATTGTATTATTTGTAATTGAATTTTTTTATATGAAATTTCAAAATTACCCTCATAGTAGTTTTTTTATAGAATGATGGATTTTTTTTCAATATGGTTACTCTCGGTGGGAACATGACCCTTGAGTAGATATAGGACCTATGGTTAAACATGGGGTGAACACAACCAGTAGGTGGATGATGGGACTTATGGTTAAACATGGGGTGAACATGGACCGAAAATGGTTTCTAGGAAATTGGGATGGGTAAATAATCCCAAGATTCTGAATTTTTGGACATGGTGTGGATATATTGCCCCTATTCAGGAGGATTGGTTGGAATAGTCATCGAGACAAGCTCAAAGGCACCCATGTACTTGAGAAATTAGTTTGTACCATACCAAACCTAGTAAGAGCTGGTGGTTTAACCCTAACATGTTTACCTAGATCTTCTGGGTTATTTATTACATTGGAAATATAGTAAATGATATTGCATTTTTTTGGGATCATGTTTTAGTAGTCCTCAAGATACTAGATATATTACATTACAAATTTAGAACATAAAATTACAAGTCATTATTCCACTATGATATCCTTGTTAAATCATTGTAAACCACATAATTACATGGGGACAAGGTGAAATAATGTAATTTTCGGTAGTAAGGGAGAAATGTATAGAAGAATATAATAAAGGATAAATATTTCATAAGAAACATCTTGGTTACAATTAAATCCTTGAATATTAATACATAAATTTTATTCATGGAAAAAAGTGAAATTAATAATCACATGAATCAAACAATAATTTTAAATATGTAATTATATAATTTCATACATCTTAAACATATTTTAGAGGACTAATGTGATGAAAATATACATAAAGGTTAAGGAAACACCCATTACCCAATCTTTGTCATCATATGAGACTATCTAGTTCACTAAGGGGATATATAGTTTTTGGACCCACCCATCACATAAAACATGAATCAATTCCATAATTTACCAAATGAATATGGATTATACATTTAATAATGTTCATGTTTTAACATCTCAAAAATACATGGAACTTTTTCAAAATAGAACAAATCATAAATTATCTACATGAATATAACAATATATTGTACATGTCATAAATATATTCCCATGGATAGTTAATTAGTAATAATTTATATGTGAATTACATAAGCACATCTATGGAATAATTTGGTATTTAAATTTTTTTAGAAGACACCCATAGAAATTTATTGATAAATATGTATAGCTAATGATTACTTGTCATGATTAAGGATTTTCAATGTGTTTAAGAAATTGTATTTTCATTGTTAAAAAATCAAAGAAATCAATATATTATACACACCATATAAATATATAATCTTTTATTAAAAATTATTATAATTATCCATAGTATGTCCCCTAAGAGTTTCATACCAAGTGCGCAGTAAGGGCCCAACAATCATGCACCCAGATGATGGCCGAGTTATACACGGTCAAATATTTTCAAGTTAATTACCCCAAGATGAATATGATCTAAAACCACATCCAATTTTTTTTATATATTAATGTATTTATATTGTTGAATAATCAAACATTTTCTACTAAAAATATATATTATTTGTATGTCTATGAGGTGGATTATATATATTGGCAATTTATAAACAATGCCTAATGTGAGTGAAATGAATGTTCGCATTGATTGGATATGTTAATAATGTGACATAGAATGGACTCAATAAAAATATGGTATCAGAAACTGGGGAATATAAATTATACAACAATGGTAATGTAAATAGGGATTTTAAAGAGACAGAAAATCAACCCTAATATTTGAAAAGAAACAAGATGACAAAAAGGGGTCATTGTAAGGGGTTTGGATGATGTAACATTGCTAATATGAAAAAGGTACATATATATGTGGATATAGAGAAATAAATAATTTAAAATCTATTGTAAAAATATATTAAAAAAGGAATTTTAAATAGAAAATGTTGTGAGACAATCAAGAACACTTACCTCGCCCGAGATTCATTGATTGGAACCTGACTATATATCCAGAATAACCCTTCATAATTGAAGAGAGTATTTGGGAGAGGCTTATTGAGAGTGGAATGAAGAGAGACCTTATAATTATATATTTATGAATGAGAGTAGTATATGGGTTTTTATAGTTATTTTGAGGGGAATTTCCTGGAATAAAGTTTTGAATATTTTATTATTCCACTTTAATTTAGTGCTGCAATATAACCATTGTGATCTACTACCAAATATAATTCCCCATTATAGTGTTTAGTGAAAAAAATTGAAATATAACATTAATGGATAAAAGGGTCATTCTTATGTAAATATTTTTTTCATATATATCATATTTATTTTATTTTACAGTATTCAACCATATTTATCGCATTTTACTGTTTAAATCTAAAATTTCCAATTTTCACCATTTCGATAATTTCAACATTATGAATCAAAATATGAAATCCATTTTATCGAATTCGTTTTCTATTTTCCTATATTTAATTTCCCAATATAAACATGATTATTAATTAATAAATTATAATTTGTTTTGTTAATCAGATTTTGGTCGATCCAGTTTTAAAATTTAATATTTTTGGTTTCTCGAAAAGGTGCATTGTTGGCGCATGGATAATTGAAACAACAGGAATACAATGTTAGGGTTTCTATATATTTTTAAGTGATAAAATTCATGTCTAGATAATAGTTTTCCAAAAGTTTCATACTACCCATGCGAGGTGTCTTAGACTTCAAGTAGAGGTGCGCGGTTGACACAATTTCTGCCAAACCATGCGGCCAAACCATGTATAGTGACAATTTATTTATTTTTAAATAATAATACTATAATTATAAATTGGTTACACCTAAACCATATCCCTCTCATCGCACAACCCAAACCTCTCCCCTCTCTCAATTGTACACTCCACTGCATCCTCAAACCTTAAATATTATTTTATTTCTATGCAGTTTCTTGGTTTTATCATTATCAATAAGCATTTCTCCACTAATGATCTCCTCTATTTACCTTATTCTTAGTTTCCCTTTCTTCACTTATAGTGATTGTGACCAAGGGAGAACCCTACCTAGATTTTGGTATTATTTCTTTTGTTCCTAATCTCATAGGGTTTTGGAAGTCTGATATGAGGATTATACAGATGGTGTTCATAAATGGAAATTTCATGCATTTTTTTGAAGATTAAATACAAATATATTAATATATATGAACATACATAATTTCCCATTTGAAAATATCCAGTCCTGATGATGTGAAAAATTATATTGTGGATGTTTTGTTATTTATAAAACCATGAAAATATGTGTATGTGTAAAGTGTCCATCATTAAATAGAACATTTTTTTGAAGTATTTTTTTATATACATGTCCATTTAACCACATTACATTATATGGTTGATCTTTTATAAATTAATTTTAAATAATTTAATCATGCTTGTGGACTGTTTAAATGAAATGATATGTCTTTCCATGGGGGTTGTTTTTTAAAAAAGGTGTTCTTGAGGGATTTCCTTTTTTATGCCTATTTGTATGAATTTAATACTAATTATATATATAAAAACAATAATTGACCTTTAAATTGGATTTGGTAATTTTAAAATGGTGTTGGAAATGCGGTGCTTTTGTAAAATTGGGTTACTTGTGAAATGGTGTCTTATTGTGGGTTTTGTTTCCTTTTGGTTATAATGCATGTGTGTGAATCTATTTGTTTTGGTAATAAAACAAAATTCCTCCCTTAAATGTAAATTTGTAAATATATATTGTTATCCATAAATATTTTAGTGGATATGAGATTATCCCTATGTTTACAGGGTACACATATGTATATCCTCATACATATAAGTTATAGTCTACAAAAAGAACTATATAGGTAAAATTTGTTTTCAAAAACACACTTCAACCACTCTAATTAATTTCCCCAATTCATTTCAAATTGGTAATCTAATAATTCACATGTTTTTTATAAATGGTTTCATGGTTTCCAAATTAATTGGAATATAATTTTCAAGCGTAATTCCTAAATCATTTCCTACATTGCAACTTGATTGTTTTAAATGAGAACTATCTTGGTTTTGTGCAAATCTCACACCATTTGATAGAATTAATAATTTTAATAGGTTTTATAAATGTATTTGGAATGAAATATTGTTTTACAGTAAATTATTTTTGAACTAATATGATGTGAAGGTCTGGTTGGAACTTATTAAATGTTTTAATTTTGATGGGAACCGATATGGTTTCCATATTTTGAGAGTGTCGCCATATAGATGGTGTTTGGTGGTTGAATTTTCATGATTAGTTGATACCATGGGTCAGAGTTGAGTCCATGAATGAAATTAACTCATCTCATTCACCTTTAAATATCATCATGGGATACTATTTGTCTTCTTGAAGGTCAAGATAAGTTTTCGTTTTGGTCATGATTATGTGGATTGGAACCCTGTGGTAGATGAATGGTCAGAGTTGGATGTTCCACTACTATGGATAGGTAGAGAATATAGGTTGGTGATAGACTATGATTTGAACCATAAACTAGAACATGGTTTTAAACTTTGTATGTAAAGGATTTCCTCTTGATATGTGTATGATTTGAACATGAAAAAATAACTCTATGACCCATGTACTCTTTTATGGAACATTAGTTTCTTGCTCTGGTAATTAATTCCTTCTTTTTCTATATAGTTATACCAAATATGGTTTTCAAAACTCGGAATAAAATGGAAATTTCTTAAATAGAAATATTATGTTATATTGTTCATAAATAGTTTATGTGAAAAATATGTGTTTTGATTACAAATAATAAAAACCAATTATTATAAATATATTTTAAAACTAGTGTTTATGGACTATTTTGGGGAACTACATGTCTGTATTTTATAGTACATACCTACTATATTGTTTTTTTCTCACAACATATATTTTCCACTCAATAATGGTAAACCCAAGCTAAATTGTAAGTTTAGATTCATGATCTAGTTCAGTCATTGAGTGGGTTTATTTGTGGATGGTTTTGACCAAGAGGTCACATGAAGGGACATCGGTTTGCACTTACAACTTGTTATTTTATTTATTCTATATTAATTTCATTATCCCTTTTCTGGGTAACTCTTTCAAATTTAGTTAAATATAATTTTTTATGTAATTTCTATCCTTAGAATAATGGGATGGCATCATGGTCCTTATCATAGATCTTCTAGGGTTCTGGGATAAAGCCGATTGGTTTGTAGAAAAATGATATTAAAGAAGGTTTCAGGTTCTTTTACCCTTAAAATCATAATGATCCCACATGTGTCCCTTATTATTTTGGATGTTAGGTAGATTAGATATTTTATTTTCAAGACTCTATATGTACATGTGGAAAGAGTTTCATAAATTATTTTCTTTTGGGAGCCCCTAGCCCCCAGGGGATGTTGGTATTTTTTTATTTTGAGATAAATTTTTGGGGACGAAATGGGCTTTTATAATGTTGTACATGGGGATATGGCATGGATTGGTAACCATTTTAGTGCCCATGTACATTGTTATGTGCTATTTTTTGTGACAGCTCTGTGGTTGAAAATGGTCCACCATGTAATATGGTCAATATTTTTATGGTCACTAGTCTATTATTGGTTGTATTAAGATGTTTTTGTTACAAGATAAATGGGATTTTACTAAATTGGGTAATGATTTTTAATTTAAATATGTTTTCAAAATAATGATTAATAATTTTTTATAAAATGGATGTATATGTTTTGAAATTGACTTAAGTTGTTAAAATAAATTCTTATAAAAAGTACCACATTTTCATGGTAAGGAATCTCATCTTTGTAAAGGGATGATTTAACTTTTTCATTTAATGAAACTCTTTTAGTTTAAAAAAAATATTTGATAGGAGAATGTATAAAAACATGATAAATATGGTTATTTTAGTATTCCCCAATCAAATCCACAATAAAATATGGATGGGTTTTCTCTATGATGGTTTACTATTCCATTTTTTTTGGTTTCATGGGTCACTTGAAGAATTTATCACTGTTTTTGCTACTAATTGAATAAATCTGTGTTTAGTATTATTAGATCCCAACTCTGAGGTAGTTTATTCATCATGATACCTATTCTCTGTCCATATGTCTTTGAGGGAATCTTTTCACATAATGGAGGGGATTCCATGAGAAGTGGATGTTGACCCAACATTTTGTTTCTAACATAAGAATGAAAACAGTTTCAGTTTTTATATTCAATGGTTTTCTATACTAGGAATCCTTTCTATTTCTGAGATCTTGGTTGCTTTTATTTAGTGGTTTGAGATTATAAATATTTTAATGGTTATAGAATTTAAGGCAGATCTAAATAATAATTTTTCTAGTTATTCAAATGTTATAACTCCTTATGTAGTATCGTTTCATTCAATGGTCATCAATTTTGATGATCTTCATGCCTCAATGTTTCCATCTTCTTCAAATAATAAACTCTTGGGTGAGTGGTTGGGATCATTGGGAAGGTTTTTTTATTATTTTTATTTGTTTTTTTCATCGAGGGTTGTTTTTTAAATATCAACCCCATTTTCCACCCTGGACCTGATGCTTGAGCCCATGATGATCATGTCTATGCATGTTTTTTTTGGAATTCTAATTTGTACATTAGTATCCATCTTGGGCCTATTAATTCTAGTGTTATTTATTTTGAGTGGTGGTCCGTTGATTTAATTTTATTAGAGAATGTTTAAGTTTATTTATTGATACCTTAAGGATGGTTTGAAGATAGTTGGTTATCATTGGTCTGTCTTATAAGCCTTGGGTTTTTTTCCATCTATTAAGAATTATTTTTTGACTGGGAGTTACTTTTTGAAAATTCTGAATCATTTTATTGGGATGTGGTGGCATACATCATTATATGAATCAATTTCATTGATTTCTGGCTCTCATGAATTTTTTTTGGTAATTCAGTGTTCAAAATGGGTCCTTTTATTGTGGGGATTCCACTATAGAAGGATCCCATAGTGAACATGGTTTCCATGATTTATTGATAGGGTAATCCCAAGTTTATACCCGAACCAACCTTGATCATAGAAGTTGTTTTGGATGGAGCCATGTCTCATGTGATAGATGGTTGTGGGGACCCTATGTTTACCATGATGATTCTATATGGGGATTTCTATGTTGGGGTTTTGGTGTTCAATGTTTTGAGGTAGAATTGGGATGAATATACACCTCTCTCTTTATTCCTACATTTAACAGTGTGAGATCTATTATCTCATTAATTTTACCATTTTTATGGTATGATATTGTATGATTATTTCATTGGATTATTTTTAATTCAATATGTTTCATGTTTTTGGAAGAAATTTGAGGTTTAATTCGTTGATTTGGGGGTTCAAATGTCTTATTCTAGGTTATAGTTTTCCTTTCATTGTGTTGTGATCAGCCAAAATTCCTGAGACATTATGGGGGAAGAATAATTCCCTTTGTGTAGGATTTTCACATATATACCATGATTTATTATAAAATTATTTATAATTTTATTAATCTTTTTATGTTTTTGGTTGAATTAGTATTAAAATTTAAAATTTGGGAATTTCTAGCATTGGATCAGGCTGGATCACTTTTAATTGAAACCATGAACACACCACTTGAGGGTGTCTACAGTTTTGGTACAGTTGAATCACATTCCTAGCACACAGTTTTCCAAGCCATACAAATCTCCCATGAGAGGTTTCAAGGACCATCAGTAGAGTTGAATGGTTGGCGCACAGTTTTCCAAACCGTTCATGGTGTCAAAGTTTAAAAATATAAATTAATATAAAATAATAATAATAACCTAAATCTCAACTGATTACCACTCACCCTCTCCCTCTGGTTTCATGAATGACCCACTCCCCTATATTAGCTATGTGCTACACTCAAACCCACCACATCCATTTTAGTACAATTTTCATGTTGTTTCTTGGTGAGATCTTCACTGTCAATCAAACTTGGTCTCATGCCCTCCATTATTTAACATTTTCATGGTTTTACTTATCTCTAGTATGGAGCATTAGACCTAGTGGGAATCGTAACATGATTTTTTATTTATTTCATTATTCCTTGGTTATTAGTTTGCGTGGAGTTCAATTTGAGGGTTTCTCTTATGGAGTTCATCAAGGGAGATGACATACAAATATTTGAAGGAATATTTCATATATATGAATATATTTAAGTACCCCCTTTTTATGTATTCACTCATGGTTTTCTAAATATAAAAATCAGGACTAGGTGTGATTATATAGTTGTAAAGATTCATATTTGTGTACGTTTGTAGTGAAAATCGTCAAATGGATCATCTTTTGAGGTGGGTTCTTCCGTATATTAATTTTTGTCACATTCCATTAGATTCATGATCATTATTAAATCAATTTTAAATGTTTTACTCAGTCGTGTGGAATTTTTGAATGAAATTTTATGGCTTTCCATGTTTTTGGAATTGTAAAAACAAAATAAAATTATTTTCATAGTGATTAATATAACTATGAATTGAATACGTATGTTCTATGTTTAGAAAAAAGAAAAGTTAATTTTAGAATTAATTTTCATGTTTTAAAAACAATCCTGTTGAAGTTCTAGTAAAATTGGGTTATTTGGGAAATGATTTCTTATTTTGAGGTTTGGTACCTTTTTGGAATGAAACATTGGTGTGAGTCTCTATGGATTGGTAATATAATCATTATTCTCCATTAAATATACTTTTAGACATAGTTATGTTTATCTATATATATTCCTATGGATATTTTTATTTCAATATGTGCACGGTTTCACGTGTGGATATTCAAATTAATTTTAATGGTAGTCAATAAAAATTTCAATATTGGTAAACTTGGTTTGAAAAATAAATATCCAACAAATCCATTTCAATATACATCTTTTTTTGTAATTGTATTGCAAAATATAGAAACATTTTTTCTTATTGGATTCATGGTTTCAAAATGACTATGAATATGGTTGTTATTTAGGCCTTAAAATTTTTAGCATGTTTGGTACATTGAATGTGTGACTTCATAACTATCTTTCTTGTAGGTTTATTTTTTCACCATTAAAAAAATAATTTATGTTTTTAATTTTTGTAATTTTATTTTTAAAGAGATTGTTTCAAAAGTAATTTTTTTGAACCATTAGGATGTTTAGGCCTAGTTGACACTTCTAGATTAATTTTGGTGTGTTGGGAATGTTTTAAACGGTGTCCTAGGACCAACTATTTATACATTGATTAAATAAAAATTAAATATATTGAATATTAAATATAATTTTTATTAAATATTTTTTATTGTCATTCATGACTCAAATTTAGTAATTTCATAGATTATTGGTCACATTGATATGGTTGTAGTAGTTCCCCACTATGATGAGATCCTTTATGTGCTATGATGATATTCTCAAATAATTTTTTATGGTTATAAAATATACTACGTTAGGACGAATGGTACATAGACTACCATGTGTGAGTACTCATAAGAAGATGAGGCTTCTTCCCATTAATTTCATACTTTTTAATCTTTATAATGGGAGATTTTAAGTATAGACCTGTTAGAATGAATTCTACGTGTTCTTGTTTTATCGAATATTCCTATCTATAAGCGTCCGTGATGGTCCTTAGATTTTAGATTATTATTTATGAAAATTTTAACTCACTTACTTAGATTTATTTCATAAACCATGATGATAACCGTTTATGGAGAATTTGGATATGTTTGATACATCAAGAGTGACATGTAGTTATTGACTAAGTTGAGGAAGGGTTTTCCAGCTCTATCATTATGGAAGCTAATTTCTCATCCATTTGATTGGAGTAGAACTATAACATTAAATTTCATGTCCATGGTGTAACAATGTGTTTATTTCAGATATTCAAAGAACAAAATATAGAACATATTGGTTGGTTGAACTTATGTAAAAACTAATTGATGATATATTATGAAAATTAAATTATATTACATGGTGAGTGCTCTTAGGTGGTTGTCAATTTTATTCCATTAAGTTATTTTTTTGGGTTTGTTAACCTATTTGTAGATAGTAGTCTTGGTCTTTAGGTATGCCCACCTAGTTCCAATGAGAAATAATCCTTGAGTGTCACAAACTATGTGTTTTTGATGATCTTGATTAAATTATATTTATGTTTAATTAATGGAATAATTATTATATTAATGTTTGTGGAATAATTTTATTCAAGTTGTATTGTTCGCATAAATTAAATAAATAGTTATTTATCGGCTTGTTAAAAGAATATCTATTTTATTTCATTAATATTTTAATAAATAGTTAGTCACTAGAATATGAAAAAATTAATTTTTTATGAATCAAATATTTATTTTTTTTATAAAATAAATTATAGATAGGATTGAACGAACCAAGATCGGGTTTGGTAACACAAAATAATTAACAAGTTTTTTACATAATATTTTTTACTGAAAATGTTGGTGAACCAAAAATTAAAAAATAGAAAATTATTATTACGTGGAATGGGATTTATTAATGGTTAAAAATGTTACATACTAAACGTATACAATAAATAGTATTTTACTTCAAAACCCTATCTCTAAAAAGAAACCGCGATGTATATTTTGTAGAGCATCGAAAAAATGTGAATAAAGAATTTTTGCACACTAAGAATTCTCTCTCAACCCCCCATTTTCTCCCCCTCTCAAAATTGATAATTAAAAGATATATTTCATCTAGACCAAAGAACAAGTGATCAACAATGAATAATGAAATAAATTCCACTCTCCATGCTTGAACCCAGAGATAGAGTGATGTTGCTCGAAGATCACAATATCACATAAGGATACATGAAATAGGTATTCTATCCTTGTATCCTCATAGTGTAATGAAGGTAATTTAAAAGGGTATTTTTGATGATTAAAATTAACCAAAAAAGAAATTTCTTAAGCCCAGGTATTTATTTCATTAGATATTAAAAAAATTAATAATAAATTTCACATGCAAGAACCTTACTCATTATTTTGGGTGATGATTATTAATTGAAATTTCAATATATCTTGCACCACTACATGCTTCCACTACACCTAGAACAATCAAGTTGTATAATAGTTTTCACGTTTAAATGTTTAATTATTTATTTGATCATTTATCTGTGCAAAATTGTGGTTAGGTTTTCATTTTTCATTATTTTTTATTTCATTCGATTTTAATTAACATGTTATATAGATATTAATCATGTTTTCTAAATGATTCATTTTATTAAATTTTTAATAAAAAATGATGAACAACCGATGATTTCATCTATAAGTTCCATATCAATTTCCAAAAAAACTAGGTTACATATCTTGTTGTAGGAGCACACTCTGTATACCAATTCCCACTATATCTAGATAAACTGAGAAATTAATTTCATTAGGTGATTTTATTACACACCGCATGTTGATCGGGCCAACATGTTTCACAACATGTGTATATAGATTGTGTAACTGGAATGTACACACAATGTATTCTGGATGAGTCAACACACTAAAACCCAAGGCATGTGACTTGAATAAATTGATAACAAGGTACATGTTGTGTATATGTATGTTCTTGTCGTATAGTCTCCAATTAATGGGAAAAATTAAAATAACATTACATTAAAGTTATCTTCATAAAAACATTATTTTATTGATTAGAACATCATTTTGTGCTTTAGAGTTTAATAATTGTTTTAAATAATTTTAAATTCTCAAATAGTTTTTTAATTAACACGTCATTATTAGTTATGCAATTTGTTTTCCTCAAATTCCACTAATTAAGGGTATCTCCCAAAAATATCAAATAATCATTAAAATTAAATAGAATGAATGAATGAATGAATGAATGAATTAATTCTAGTGATTTTACCTTAAATTATAAAATATCAAATAAATAAATGATCGCTTGTTGTTTAAATTGACGTATTCATTGCGTGTATAACTGTTTTGGATCTTTCCCAATACCTATGTACGTGTTGGATGTTTTAATTTAACTTAATTAATGAGTTTCCATTATTTAATATTAAAATAAATTATGGCCATTGAGACATCCTTCCATCAATTATTACATAGGACATACGTGTCCAAAGGTATTTTTGTAATCCCATTTAAACAATCCTTTGGATCCCCTCACCTATGTGTGGGTAAAAAATATTTTTATTTAATGTATAATCCTAATATGAAGGGATTAATTTCACGATGGAACCATAATGATGCCAACCCACGTGATACACATTTTGATAGGTGAAATGTTGTAACTCATTCCAAGACCATAAATATTATTTAGTTACCCTTGGTCAAAGGCTAATTTAATGTCCACTCATTTTATAAACCATTAGATAAATATAATGAATGGGATAGTTAATTAATTAATTATGTTTAAGAAATTACTTATTTAATGAATTCAAGGCCATGATGAGATAAATAAATGAATTATTGTGCAATGATGAATATTAAATAAATGTGGTACTTTTAACTTTTTTATCCAACATGATTAATTAATTAAGTAACCTCCACATAATATAAACAAGACATGTTAAGGATAAAACAAGATAAAATTAATTAATAATAAATTAAAATCTTACAATTAAATATTATCTCAGACTAAGAGTTCTATTACATGATTGGGAACAAAATTGTAGAACTAAATATAGTACATGGCCATTTTCTATAATCATACATTTATCTGGATGTTCTCACGAGCATTTTGGTTTGAATTAACAGAACTTTTATTGAATTTATCACCCAATGTCTATTGAATAAATATTTAGATGCAATTTTTGAGGAAATAAAAATATGGGTTCCAGGATAGGGGAATCCACTCAATGTATATAGATGTTGCAAGTCTTTAGTTAGCAAGACCACCTACCTAATTACATCATTATGGGTTTTAATGCCTAAAATCACGATCATTAATAAAATTAATGGGTGGACTTTTAACAATAGTGACAAAGAAAATTGAAATTATGATTTCAATTGTGAGGGATATTGAGATGTGATAAAATAGTGGGATGTTTAATAAATAAATAAATAATAACATTTAATTTATTATACATATCACATATTTTGAAATCAATAGAAGTATTAATAATTATTTCATTCTAATTTTAGAATAAAATTAAATGTTCATCACCCTCGTTATCATTATGATCAATATTGGAGAATGATAACCTCTTAACTAGAAGTAGCTTCCAGTGGTGGTTTAGACACCATCAGGTTGTGCTACACCATGAATGGAAATCATTCATGCTCTAATCTTTAGTGCCCAATATCCCTTATGAAGAGGTAAGTGATGAAGAGTTATGTTTCAATGAAACAAATTTGGTTCATGCGCTCAACATTAAGTTTTTTATGCATCCCTTGATGTCTACTGAACTAATGAAGTCTCATCCAAACCCGGATTGTATATCATTCTTGAGAACCTATATGGTCCTTAACCAAAGAGATCTAGATATTAATGGTTTTCTATTTCCAAGGAACTCATTTAGAGAAATCTTGGAGGGGGTTCCCCAGTTGAGCCTCATGTAGTCAAGCTATGTGGTTTCATTTATTAGTTAGAGGTTCTAGAATTTAAACTCCCCAAATAAAGGTGGATCAACCACATTGTTGCATCACATTCTAATAGAATCTATAATTTTTATTTAAGTTTTATATTAACATGATTGTGAATTCTTTTTCAGATTTTATTATACTTTATCACCAAGTAGATAATGATATGATGTGGGAAAACCCTTCCATCATAAGAGTGAATAAATGAAACATTAAATAAAATATATTTAATCCTAAATATTCTTCACGCCCTTAAATTAAGAGGAAGATAAATGAAAATGAAATGGAATATGATGCTATTTGGTTTCCATGGGGAAGAAAGGGCCAATAGAAGAAAATTTTCACCTAGTTAATGAAGTAAGGGGAAGGTCCATGTGTGTTTTTTATCGAGTGAAATTTTTTTCTTTCTACAAATTGGTTATTAAATACATATTTTAGTGTTGACATAAATATTAAAATACAAGAACCAAATATATTTAGAGATATTTAATGAGGAAAAGTAGATCTTTAATAATACATTATAGCTAAACATTCTGTTATATATATTAGTGATTAACACCTCACATTTCTAACTGGAATGATCTTATTTTAATGGTTTGTTATTATGTGTCCTCGGTCACAAAATATTTTATTTCTATATACAAATGAGATACATATGAATTTATAATCAAATTTATTAATAAATGTTTCTTTTTTTTAATGATATAATTTCATCTGTTAAGGCACATTTAAATAACTATCTTTATGTGTTGGATTACATAAGACAAATAATGGAAATCAACAATGAAGTTATTTCTCATGACCTATACCACACCCAACATTGGAATCACTATTTAGGTCCTGTAAATAAAAATTGATTGACTAAATTACATCAAGATTCATATTTGGATTCTTTTAAACTAAAACAACTTGGTGTATTTCATTCATTATTACATGTAAAAATAACTAAAGATCTATTTAGTGGAAAGGTTAAAGTGATAAAGATGATCTTGGATTATTTTATACTAATGTGTGTGGACTATTTCCTGTAAAATCGAGGGGAGGATACTAATACATCAAAACATTTACTATTTATTTCAGTAGATATGGATTTTTCTATATAATGAGGTATAATTTAGATTCCTTTGAAAAAATCAAGGAATAAAAGAAAGATGTTGAGAACCAGCTTGGTAAAATGATTTAGATAATTCCCATAGATTTTGGTAAAGAATATATTAATCAAGACTTCATTTATTATCAGTGGGATTTTGGGATTTTATCTCTACTCACGCATCCTTATACACCCCAGTAGAATTGTGTCAGTTTATGGAGTAATGACACATTGTTGGACATGGGGAGATCAATGATGATTTGTAAGAGTCTTCAATTTTCCTTTTGGGGTATGTTTTACAAAAAGCGGTATACATACTAAAATTAGTTCCAACTAAAACAAAAAATGGAATATAATACCAAAAAATGGAATGTAATGAAACCTATGATCTCTTACATACAGGTTTGCTGTTGTGAAGTATTTTTTATGTCCATTTCAGGTAAAAATATTTCTCCATAAGGCATAAAGTGTAACTTCATATGAGGTTCCAAATAAACAAATAGATTCTACCCATACAATCCTTCAAGAAAAAATGGTTTTTCTAGATAGATGTCCAACAGTTCTTAAAGATAATCTTATCTCTATAAGAGATTGTCTGAGAAAAATAAACTTCAATCAGATCCAAGCACAATATACACAAGAGCTGGCACATGAACAAATTCTTAAAAGCCTAGTGGAATAAGAAATTGTTCTAGAGATACAATAAATGTTTAGGAATAATAGAGAGCTTATAGAACCATAATGTTATGTTTTTGAAGTCAATAGAGATGGTGACTCATTATTACTTGATAATAGTGACCCTCTATCCTAAAATGACGTAGTAAGTTGTATATATATTTCCATGGGATAGGAAGCCATGAATTCTGAAATGGATTCCACATACTAAAATATAGTATAAATTTTGGTATACCCTATACTATATGTAACACCCATTGGTTGGAAAAGGGTAATTAAGATGGAACAAAACATGAAAAGAAAAATTCTATACCCACAATGTATGACTAGTTACAAATGTTTTTAAACTATGCCAGGGTATTGACTACGATGAAACCTTTACACTGGTGAAATGATGAAATCCATCTACATTATATTACACATTTACATGATTATGATATTTGGATAATGGATATAAAAATATCCTTAGATAATGGGAATGTTTATCAATATTATATATGACACAACCCAAAGGGTTTGTGACTCCAAAAGACGAAAATAAAGCATGCAAGTCACAAAGATAATTTTTTGTATTAAAGCAAGCGTGCGGGTCATGTAACATTTTCTTGAGGAGTCGATAATAAAATTTGGATTAAAAAAGAATCATTTCAAGTAATTTTCCCATAAATGTTTTAGTGGGAGTGAATATAGTTTCTTTATAGTATATGTTGGTGAAAAATTACTCAACGAAAATTAAATATCATCCTTACAATCTATTAAGGAATAGTTGAATAAATTCTTCTATATAAAGGATGTGGTCGAGGTGAAATATATTCTTGGTATCCAGATACATCGTGATATGTCCAATATGATTATATTCCTAAGTCAAAGTACATACAATGATAATATACAAAATATGTTATGTATAGAACAATCTCTAAGGGTCTGTTTCCATCAAAACGTGGAATTTATTTTTCGAGGAAAGTGTGTTCTTAGAAAAATGGTGGAAGAAACAAAATGACCAGTATTCCATACACAATAGGGGTTGGGTTATCCATGTATGTTATTCTATTAAATATGATATATGAAGCCTATATATTAAGTGTAGTAATAAGATATCGGACTGATCCAGTTTACCTCTATTTGATTGTAATCAAGACTATCCTGAAGAATTTGAGGCATACTAAGGATATGTTCCTTGTTTATAAAAGAGATGGAGAACTAGTTAGAATAGGATATGTAGATCATATTTTTCAAAGAGATAAAGATGATATGAAGTCACAAATGGGATACATATTCACTTTAAATAGAGTTGTTTTGAGATGGAAGAGAAAAAAAAACTGGCGTTACATATTATACAACATAGTCTGAGTATATTGAAGCTTATAAGGTAGATAAAAAACTAGTATGGATGCACAAATATTTCATAGATAATGATGTGGTACCTAGTAGTAATGACGATATCACACTTTATTGTGATATATGTGTAGCAGTGGCTCTCTCAAAAGAGACAAGGTCCCATTAGTTGATGAAGCACATAATTTGGAAGTGTCATCTGTTGAAAGATGTTTCTCAAATAAGTGAAGTTTTAGTGGGAACTATTTCCACGTAAGACTAAATGGAGGATCCCTTGACTAAAGCCTCAACCAAGTATAAACATTAATATCATGTGAAGTCTAGAAAACTAATGTTCATAGGTAGTTAGCTCTAGTCTATGAGGGAGTTTGTTGGAGTGGGTTTCATAAGACAAACTATTTTTAATTAGATTAAAAGAATATATAATGTATTGAATATTAATAAAATTAATTATTATATTTTCTAATTATTTTTCATGAATATAATGTAATAATTTCATAGAAGATACATCACATTGATAACTTCGTCATAGTTCCTCGCTATAATGATTACTTTTATGTGCTATGAATATATTCTAATTTTTTTCTATAGTTGGATAACATACTATGACGGGGAACATATAACATAGTCTATCAGGTGAAAGTACTCATAATCATATTAGGCCTCATCCCTTGAAGTTTGCACATGGTAATCTATGAGATGTGAGATTTTTAGAACAGACATCCCAGTAGGAATTCCATATGTTTTGGTTTCATAGGATATTCGTATATAAGAGAATGTGTAATGGTCTATTGACATTGAAATTATTATTATTTAATTTTAAAAAGTGTTTACATATATTCATTTCATAAACTATGATGATAATTGTTTATGGAGAAGTTGGATATATTCGGTGTTTCACGAGTGGCATGTCACTAATTAATATTTCAATGAATGAAATTTCCCTTCAATATTTATGGATATTAATATCTCATCCATTTTATTAGAATAAAACCATTGCATTAAATTCCATGGTCATGGTCTAATGACCAGTTTATTTTTAAAGAAAAAAATGAGATATCGAGAATATAGTTTTTTTACAAATATGTACAACCTACATGATAAGATATTATTAAAAAGGATTATATTACTTAGTGAGTCATCATATGTGGTTGAAGATGTTGTGACATTAATTTCCATATCATTGGTGACTTAAACCATTGCCTGATAGTCATCTTTGACATAAGGAAATCATACCTAATGATAATGATAAAGAATATTAGAGGCTCACATGCTATGTGTTTATGTTAATCTCTATTAAATTATATTTTTGTCTAGTTAATTGAATAAATATTATTCCCCAGTTTGGGGAATAATTTTATTCATGATACATTGATATCTTAATTTAAATTAATATTTATTCATTGGCTTGTAGAATAATTTTTTTTATTTATTTAATTTTTTCATAAATATTTATTATCTATATTGTGTATAGAATATTTGTTTCTGAATAAAATATTTATTTGATAATTCAATAAATTTTAGAGGAGTTCAAACGGATCATGACTGAGTCTCTTGAAAATAATTAATTAGCAAGACTGTTACATAATGTTTTTTATAGATCATTTTTTCATCGACCATAATATAAAAACTATATAATTATTATTATGTGGTATACGATTTATTAAAGGCAATAAGTGTTATTTAAAGGAATGTATGCAATTAAATAACATTTTACCTGAAATAATATCTCTATAAATAGATGGGCATGTCTATTGTGTAGAGTATGAAAAATTGAGAATATGTAATTTTTAAGCACAAAAAATTCTCAACCAACTCCTCCTTATCTCTCCCTCTAAATAATGAGAAGGGAAAGAGAGATTTGTTCAAGTTTGAATAATATTTGATCAAGAATGAACAACACATGACATTCATCTTGTTGCACTAGCACTGAGAGATCGAGTGGGGTTCCTCAAAGATCGTAGTTTCCTGATTGGATCACCGCTAGTGGGATTATATCCTAGGATCCTCACAGTCAAACAAAGGTAATCTAAAAGGGTCTTTTTGGAGGATCAAAATTCATCCAAGATGATAGTTCCTAATCATAGGTATTTATTTCATTAGAAATTAAATAAATTAGTTATAAATTGGATGTTCAAGATCCTAACTCATGGTTTCAGACAAAAATTATAAAAATAAATTTTAATATATTGTCCACCACAACATTTTTCTCCTCCACCTAGAACCACTAGGGAACCCATGTAGTTATCCTCTATTGATATGGTATCTATATAGACAGTTTCAGGTGGTGGGTAAGGCATGACCATTGGTGACCATGGGTGATGGTTGATGCCAACTATGTGCTGACGTCCTCAATCTTCCTCAGTACATTCATTATATAATCCTAGACTTCATCTAAAGGGTTGATATATGGATCCTTTTATTTCATGATGACATGGAATGAAACCCACTAGTAGATGAATGTCTATAATTGTTTGTGCCTGGGGAGAGGCTAAGTAGAGTAGCATGGTTGGTGATAGACTATGTCTTACACTATACACCAATATAAGGGACTAAACTATGTACAACTGAGACTACCACATAATAGGTGTATTATATTCCCAGGAAAAAATAACATTACAAATCTCGTACTCATTCCTGGAACTTTAGTTACCTACTATGTTCAAAAACACATATTATCAGTAGTGCAGTTTTATAGGATATGTTTTTCAAAAATGGGTTTGATATGGAAATATGTTTTAAAGTAAAATTTTTGCTCTATTTTTTCAAATAGATTTATGGGAAATATTTATCTTTTGTTTCAAAATAAAAACAACATATTTTTCTGAATGTTTTTTCAAACTTCTATTTATGTATTATTTGGGTCACGAACATGTATAGATTATGTGATGATTACCTACTAAGACATTGTATTCTTACACCTTAACTTTAAAACTCGATATCAGTAGACAAAAGTTGTTTTTTAGGTTTAAGATCATTCCGAGGTTGTCGTATAGAGTTGGTTGGTTAGTGGATGGTTGTGACCAAGAGGTCACATAGAGTAACATGTAGTATATTTTATTTTGTTTCCATAATTAGTTTATCATTTTATTTTATTATACTTTAACATAATTATTTTATGGGATAAATAATTTCCATTCAGTTACACATGATGCAAGAAACTAGTTTCCCGAATGGGTGGATCAAGAACACCTTTTTAGCCTTTTTATTTTTTTATCATGGGTGACTAATTTGGAGTTGACTTGAGTTTTTTTGTGACATTGTTCAATTTATTTTAGGTTAATAAATTTATCAAAAAGTGTTTAAGAGTAAAAATAAGTTAATTTCATAAAGAATTTACATTACAGTACAAATAAGACCTAACATTCATAACTTATAAGAACACATGAATATGCATTTCGGTTAAGTGGATCAATGGTGATACATTCATGGGGTGGTTTGACCAATATTGGAAAGGTTGTGATCTCAAATAACAAGAACTTATCGCATAGATTATTCCAATCCAGCATCACTTGTTAGTGTTGTTCTTGGTCTTAGTCAAGGGAGAACCATATTGATTCTACCTCCATCCCATGTTTTTATTAATAAACATTATACGGTCCTAAAAGATGAATCCATATTTTCTCCCTTCTGTGATAATTAACTTTTATCATTAACCTTATTATAGACTAATTCTAATTGTATTATTTAGTTTTTATACCCCCTATAATCATAATGCCTAATGGTAATATTTTTTTATGGTAATAATTCCCCAATGTCATATTGGCCAATGATAACAATTCAATTTGGTCATATTAACCAACTGTCCTTTTAGACTTTATATAAACTTTCCAGTATCAGAATCCATTCTTATCATTCTCTATGTTCTTACACTTTGTAAATTTCAATGTTTTTTATTTTTCTCACTAATATAAATGTATCTTATATAAATTTTATTCTTTTTCAATTATATTCAACTATAGTACATTATTATGCTGGTCTACCACTTTCTTACATGCATATAGTACTAGTCTTAGGTTTTGATATAAATTTTAGTCGATAGTTTTAATATTGTATCAATATATGTTGCATTATTTTGATGTAATAAAAATTCGTGCATTGTGAAAAATATTATAATTAAAGGTTTATTTATTATTATAGAATTATATATATTACATTTTTCGCCTTAATAAATTCCATTCTCAAAAATTAAAATAAATCATCAAATAGACCTGGATAATACATTCTCATAGAATCCTATAGCTCCATTGACGTCTATTACCAATAATGATTCCACCAAGGAACCTTCGCAACCCATGTAAATATATTTTGTACTACTTCTTTCATTGTTTCATGTATATGAATCATCTTTTCCTCTTTTGTTAATCCTATCACTAATGGAACAAGATAAAATTTTAGAAAAAGTGTTGTGTCCAGAATATACTTCCTTGGAAGTGATATATTGAAGACATAAATAACATGGTATAGTTTGGGTGGAATGGAAAAATTATATTCCACTACTTCTATATGCACCAATACAACCAAAACCACACATATAATGGAATTAGATTCCCATTATTTTTTAGACTTATTAACGATTTACTTGGAGGTATCCTTGGAATATGTTGTATCATAATTTGAATTAATGATTCTTCCATAGAATTTAAGAATAAAAATTCTATATAATTTGGATTTCCTGGATATGATTCTATATGTATTAACCTTTTTAGTTTTATATTCAACTAGTTATGGACCCAAAACCTCATTTCTCCAACTTTGTACCAGTATGTCGATGATTGACCTCTATTTTTATACAAGAATTTATATGGTTCCAACCAAAAAATTTAGTGGAGAATTTTATTTTTGGTGAACTCCATAAAATTATTAAATAACCCCAACAACATTACAACTCAAGAGAGAATACCTTATCATGTCCTCCATCATCTAGAATGTTCATTCATACATCACATCTAATTTAGGATTACAGATCATTATATATTCTGATATTTATTTAAATCCTACTAGAGAATCCTATAAATTTTTTATATCAACTTTGGTTCACAACCATGTACAATTGATCGGGGTGTGTTGTGAATTATCACAACGTGATTTATATTCAAAAATGCAAGATGATCAAAAGAGAAGTCATCTCAAATTTCATGTAACTATAATGAGTTTGTGATATGATCAAAAATGCCTCATATGTAAATATTTACATTAAATTTCATTTGAATATCTTTGATGAGATCTATTATAATAATATCTCACATCAATTTTGGTATTGGTATAGGCTATATTACTCCATTGGAAGTATTTTTTTTCATCCTTAACATATTGGCATACTCAAAATGTTATAGTATATCCCATAATTTATCTTTTTATATTTACCCACTTTACATTCTCTTAGATATCCCTAATAATCTTGCTACTTCGAGAATTTATAGAGAATTTTGAGCAATGTGGCTCAACAAATTGATAGTTTTTCAACTCTAGTATAGATGGAAGAAATATCCTTATACAAAATAGTAAAACATTTTCATGCAGAATATTTTCCTCTAGAAATATTTTATTTATCACATATTCTATCTTATTTTGTATGTATTTATCACAATATTGAGATTTCTTAATCCTATATATTAAATATTTTTGATCAATTACATGGAATAACGAATGATGTTTCAACTCCAATTATAATAACCAAATCGGGTGCTAATTGGGTATTTCGAATTAGATCAATATTTACCCTCATCATGGATAAGGTTCCATGGTATTTTACACTCAATGTAAATGCCACCTTTTTTCATTAATAGAATGATAATGGATAGAACATTCATAGTCTTTTATCAGTTCTAATCAACATACATGAATCATATTAATATCTTTATGTGAAAAAATTATTTTTAAAACTCTTATTGTCTACGTACAGATAAGATCTCAATCTATAGGGGTAATATGTCCATATATTCAAATTAAAATTACTTTCACCCATTCAAAAATCACGAGTAGGATAATTAATCACATAGGGTTTCAAATGAGTTGAGGTGTACATCACAACTCTATCAGTTTACATTAAAACACACCCAAGTCAATTCCTTCATGCATCAGTGTATTTAATAAAACCTTCTACACCAAATGTAAGATTAAAAATATTTTCATTCTCAAATATCCTTATTCATTATTCAAAACTATCTTAAAATTTCATGGTCCATGTTAACAGAAATACCTTATGTGTTGTCTTGGTTAATTGATTAGGAAAACAATAAATGTTTTCAAAAAAATTCCAAGACTATCCCTCTAACCCAAGAAAACATTGTATGTTTTTAATGTAGGTGGAATTGGCCATTCCTTGATAACCTTCCTCTTTGATGTTTCAATAGATATATCACATTTATATAAAATATTATTAAGGAAATTAACTTCTTGAATCCAAATTTCCCATTTACTAAATTTTTATTACAACTAGTTTATAGAAAAAACATCAAGAGCTATTTAAAGACAAGTATAATACACCTCATGACTCATAGAATATATTGTAATGTTATCAATAAATAACACTATAAACATATCAACCCAGACATTGAATTCACTTTTCATTAACTTAATAATCATTGAGGTAGAATATGTAACCCAAATGGCATTACTATGAAATCATAAGGACCACACCCTGTACAAAAAATGATCTTTCGAATAGTCAATTTCTTAACATTTAACCAATAGAATCAATATCAAAGATCAATCATAAAAATAAATTTATCCCTTTATGTTGATTAATGTGGTAATCAATTGAAGAAATAAATTTTTATTATTTATATAAATTTAATTTATTTCTCTATAAGCAATGCATAATATCATTGTTGCATCCTTCTTCATAAAAATCATAGCTGGTCCCTGTGGTGAAACACTGGATGTGTGAACCCTTTATCATAAATTGCATCTGTTAAGTTCTTCAAGTTAAATAGCCCCACTAGATGAATCCCATATGATTTGTTTGATATTTTCTATGTAGTAGGGGTGATATTAATAGACAATTAAACTTCTTAATTTAGGTAAATGTAATTAATTTTTCCTGAAAGACATCAATATATTCTCCAACAACTCGTACCTCAATTATTCTCCAAAATAACTTGACCACCATAGATTTAATTTCATATATTTACACCCCATGAGTTTTATTAAAATATTCTTTTTGGGGATGTTAAATACAATAATCCGGTAATAGAATCCCTCTAAAAATATAACATCTTTACATTACATTCTAATTCAAACATCTTTCTCACTATAATATATACTTTCGTTTTAATTCAAGATCCAATCCATCCCAATAATTAAATCATAATCCATCATAGGTATTATGATTATATTTATAATGAAACAACACCCATACAATCTACTTTGAACTACCTAGTGTTATTTTGAAGCATTCAATGTAACACTTAGTGTACTAACAACTAATTTATTCCTTAGTATTGTAGGGTGTAATTGGATATTTTATTAAACTTTTTGGGATTTAAAGGAATTAATATATCTAATATAAAAATATGTTTTTAAAACAATTAATATATAAACAATGTCAAAACTTTCACAAAATATGGATTTTTTTGTTTACTTGTTGTCTTGTAAAATGAAAGACCATAATCTATTTTCCTCTTCTATGGATGACTCCCGTTGAGCTTAGGGATTTTGTTAAAAAAATTAAATGTTTTCATATAGTTCAAAAAATTTAATTGGTGGATTCTCACTTTTTTCACTCATGATATTGAGGAATTTGATCTCCACAGCTGTTGTAATCTTTTAATAATTTTAATCATGTATTAGGGTGTTCATTACATAACAAATTCATGTTGAAAAATTTACCATTCCCTCTACTGATTTCATTTAATCATGGAATTAAGCCATCAAAATAGTATCTCACTTCCCATTTAAGGTAAATGATTTTGTGAACTCATTCTCAGTTATCATATATTTTGTTAATGTCTCATCATATGATGAGAAATTTTACAATACCACTGATATTTGAAGACCATGATTTAATGCATCAAAATATTGATCAATATTTATTATAAGGTTTTGATGTAATCAATAAAATACAATTATAACATTATAAAATTTGATCCATACTCAGCCACCACCTCATCCCATTTTTTTCATATGTTTAACAGTTTCATTCCTATCTATAAATATTATTCTCGAGGAAAGTATTTTTCTAGAAATATCTTCTTAAATGAAATTTATTCCAATATATCAGTATCATAAACATCCTTATTATTTTTAATTAAGGACCACAATTGGTCATCTTCATCTCATTGATTATAAAGATACATTGTGACTTTCTCCCACTCAAAGCATCCTAATTCCAAAAATATTTTATCTAGATAATTAATCCATTATTCTGCCACTGCAAAATTAGTTGTTTCAATTTATGGTGGATGTTGTTAATCATAATATTATCCAACATTGTAAATCCATATAGATGGAAAACATGTTTCCCCATGCTATAAAGTTTATTTTCAAATACCAAAGTAAATTTTCCTAGAACAGTCATATATTTCTCTCTGGAAATATTTCTTCCATTATCCAGATTATGCATAGTGTCATCTCATTGTACAAGGTATTTAACCCTATTTCTGATTATTCGTGTATATTCCATTATCTAAAAATAATTCTATCATATAATGAGTAAAATTATAATAGGACTTATATAATATATTATAAAAAAATTATATATTATTGTTAATAATTTAACTCACAGTGGTAAGATATATTTTAACTACCTGTTATTTCATAATTCAAGTTCCAATGGTTTCTAAAAAATATTTCTCTTATAAAAATTGGAACACTCCCAACACATGTTTCCCAGATCTGGTGGGTTTTGTATTATAGATATAATAGAGTAGAAGATATTTCATTATGGGGATCATGGTTTAGTATTCATCAAGAGACAAGATAAATTACATGAAAAAATTAAAACATGACAGTAGAATTCTATATTAAACAATTCTGTCTTTGATTATTCATATTAATCCACATCATTACCTAGGGAAATGGTGAACCAATGTAAATGTGGTAATCTTAATTAATAAATAATGGAAAATATACAATTGATGCTAATAAAGGAAAAATATGGAAAAGGAAACATAATGAGTTGAATTGAATATATGAAAATGAATACATATGTTTAATCCAATAAATAGAGAGAAAGTTATAATCACATGGATAAAAATTAATCTAAAATATAGAATTGCATAAAACTAAAAATAAAAATAATATTTTTGAGGGATTGTGCCAAGGAATTATATGTAAAGGTCAGGGATAGTCCCATTACCATATCTTATTTATCCCATGAGACAGTATTGTGCATTGGGGAGCTATATAATTTCCTACCTCCCCCTTTAACAAAAATTATAATTCATTTGATTACATAATAAATGAATATAGACAATATATTGCATAAGTATTATGTTTGAACAAATTATAAATACGTGAAAAAATTTCCCAATGAAACTTATTATATATGATCTACCCATATTGAACAATATACTATTTGGGTTATATGTAGATTTCCCCCATTAAATTAACTAATAATAATTTATATGTGAATTCCCTCAACACATGTACATAATATTTAGGATTCATTCTATTTATAATGTACCAACAATAAGTGATTTATACAATATTATATCTAATTGGTACTTGTTAATATTAATGTTTTTCAATGTGTTTAGAAAATTGTATTTAAAATGGTATGAGACCAAAGAAATAAAAATATTATACACCAACTTATAAATTATATACTTGGGTTTATTAAAATTTATGATAATCTTCTATAGCATATATTTTGATATTTTTAAACATGGTGCACAGTAAGGGACCATTCATCGTGCACTAAAATGAAGATAAGTTTATATGGAACTATCTATTTTTAGTGTGATTTTACCTTGATTAATTTTATCCAAAGACACATAAACATTTATCATCCATATATAGATAAATTTTCATGCATAATCACAGACATTTTATATAACCAATATATAAGATTTGTATGTCTATACAATGGTTTGAGCATTATAATGTATTGTATATTTTTTCTAATGTGAGTGAAATGAATTATAAAATGGTTTGTTGGAGTTATAACCATGTAATTTCACAATATGTCCAATAAGGACTTCAATGGATGGTCTTGGATAATAATGGAATGCCTTCATGTTTTACAAAATGATGTTCAATCAAGACAATTAATGGAATTTCCATGGCTATAGTGGAGAGAATTTGGGGATATTTCTTCCACATGAGGTTTGAATTACACTTTTTCATGTAGTATAATATTGTGGTCCATGGACCACAGGGTGTGAAACATTTTGGCATGATGGGTATATTTCAAATGTATTATTAGTAATTAATGGTGAAAGGTCTAGTGTTTTGGACAATAATTGGTTGATGTAGGTCTTTCTAGTTCTTTTGGATGTTTATAATGATGCGGGGTACCAACCTAGATATAGGATCCTATGAATTCAAGGTGTGGATATTTAGTAACTTCAAAATGGGGTAACATTGGAATTATAGGATCAGTTCATGATAGTAAATTCAAAATTTAAAGGTTTTATGTTTCATAAGTGGTCTCTTTATCTTAGTTTTACTATGGGGAGCACCATAGTTGGGTGAAAATTTGGATGGACACAAATTAGTGTCTCAAGGTTGACTAGAAAGGGGGAATTTAGCCTCAAACTTTTAGTGATAATTTCATGTAGTTTCTCATGTTTAGAGGATTAGGCATTCAAAATTTATGTTATGCTCTCCAAGTTTATTATGTGTTTAAGATTGGAATATAATTTTTGGTGGAGGTGATGATCGTTTTAGGTCACAAAATTCATTTTTGTGACCACCACGACTTCTCATGTTTGAGAAGCATTCTGGTGGGGAGTTTTTAATACATGGTGTGTATAGAAATGTTGAAATTCTAGGAGATGTTTGGAATATTATATTAATGATTGGGTTGCCTTATGAAGAGGTGTTCTAAAGAAGATTATGAAGTATTATATAATATAAACCTATTTTATGGACTTAGAGAAAGGGTGAGATAGCATTTACGAAACAAATGAAGCAGTCTAAGAAGATTCAAGGACATAGAATGTTTTCGCATCATGACTTGATAGTTAGTACAAATTCACGAACTACATGATGTAATGGGAAGAATCTATATACGCTTCTAGGGTGCACTAGCTAGATAATTCCTAGGAGTGACCAACAGATGGTTTCCCTGATGGATTTTAAATGATAGGTTACCCTTTAATTTAATTAGTGATTCCCTTTATACCACTTACAATTTTTTTGCATTACATGTTGGAATATCTCCTCCTTATACCATCATCATCCCCCATAGAGGCCTTAAAATATCTCAGATGATTATTATGGTATTGGATGTTGTTTCTTCCAATCAAGAGACTTGGGTAAGGTTATGGATCTTTTCATCCCGGTCATCTTTTTCACTCACCTTGGTTTTCTTTATTAGGGAATTGGGTGGAAATTCCATAGGTTAATTTTAGAATCATCTTTATATTATGGAAAATCTATTTTACATGGAATATGGACATCCGAATACAATACCTACACACCATCAGTCATAATTTTATCAGAGGAATATGGCCAGGTGAGTTATTCCATTTTTTATGCTATGTTAAATTTTTTCATATGTGGTTTTAGTTTTTAATGGTAGTGATTTTTCAAATTTAGTTCTCAGATGTTGGAATAAACCTCCAATGAATTGTTGGTCTTGGATTGGACATAGTAAGAGCATCCAGTGAGTTATTTGCCTCTTAATACTAGGAGAATCAAATTGTGTAGTTATTTTCCTATTTTTAATTAATTAAAACTCAATTATAATTGATTAATATTATTTTTTTTATATGAGAAAGGACTATGGGTGGGTTGAGAAATAGCCATTGATCTAGGAAAATCCATGAAAATGGGTTTTCAGGCTAGGAATTTTAAAATGGAACATATTTTTTAGTGGGGTAGATTGTAAAGACCCAAAACTATCATATATAGATAGTACAGATTAACAGAATAATATTCAGTTTGAGAAAGATGAAAAAAGTTGTTGTAATATTGAATAAGATGGGAGTTTCACAATTCAAAAGGACGGTTTTTTGCATTTATCCCAAACAAGAAGAGGAATCAAGTAATTAGGAACAATGTTCAATAGCCTGAATATTTCTTCCATGATACATTTTTTGGAAAGTACATTCACAATATTATTCTCTTCTTGAAAAGTGTGTGTGACATTGTAATTCATGTTTGTGATGCTTTCAAGGATGTTGATCCATTAACAAACTAGTTTCCATGAGTGTCGGCTCTGATACACCCTTACATCCTGCATGAGCGTAGATGAATCACACTCAGACCATATATTATTCCAATGAAACTGATATAACATATTAACAACTCTGATAACTGCCAGCATTTTAGCTTCAAATGAAGTATCATTTCCACAAGGACCATAGCTACACTCCACCACATCAATACGAGAATCCCTAAAAATCACCCAGAAACCCGATTGTCACAGATTTTCCTAGGAGGCCCCATCCGTATTACATTTCATCAACCCACTGAAGGGGGAGACCACAAAACCACTAATTTCCCCCTTGTCTTAGGGTAGTGACCTACAACCTTCATCCACTGAAGTATCATGATCTCCCTTATCAAGTAGATGTAGTGGTCGTTGATCTTGGAGTTGACAGATTGAATGTCAAAAACGATGTCAGAGAGAGTTTTTCCTTCATGAAACCAAGCCTAGTGATTCATAATATTATTTGGTCCCTCTAAATAAAATGTATGACTTCCAAAGAAGCAACTCGAAGCAATGCATTATGTTTCTTGTACTACTGTACTTCCAAAAGGTAGAAAATATTCTCTAGAATCGAAACAAAATTGGAGGGAATCATTTAAAATATGATGAGAATAAATTTCCATAGGGAGGAAGTAGAATTTTAGTATAGGAATAAATGATCAACATCCTCATAATGCTGATGAAAAAAGACACACATGGAGAAAAAAGTGATCCAAATCATCTGAATGTTATCATCCACTGGTATCCTATTATAAAAATTCCTCCAGAGCATATTAAATCTATATGGGAGTACCCATTTTTTATTCAAACCACCTATCCATTGAGGAAAGATTTAGTATCTAGCACACCACATGAATACCCTTCCCATAACACATGTCGTCATGGTTAATGAAATAATAATCACTGATAATTAATGCAATCTCTTCCATAAGGCCCTCATGATGCTCAAGAT
The DNA here is from genome assembly GCA_963277665.1 of Viscum album. Classification (NCBI taxonomy): domain Eukaryota; kingdom Viridiplantae; phylum Streptophyta; class Magnoliopsida; order Santalales; family Viscaceae; genus Viscum; species Viscum album. The sequence continues at coordinate 13,914,069 of OY728163.1, forward strand.
ACTCCATGATAGAGACACTATTTTCAATCTGATGTTCCTTTGGAAACATGGATACATCAAATTTTTTCCATTAGTGAGCTACAACATATCCCACTAACATCTTCATAAATAGAACCCTTCTTAGAAATATCATACATATAACCTTTCATCATAACCTACAGAAATAAAAAAAAAGAAAGTTGATTTCAGAATCTCAGTATGTGTAAACAGGGGATATATCAATATATCAAGAGAATAGAGTTATGAGAATATGATACTATAATTTGAAAACCATTACCTTCAAATCATATATCATAAACTTGTGTCATGGAATAAATAATCACTATTCGTAAGAAATGAATCATAATGGAGTCAATTAACATGAACCATGAGATCATAACATTTTCATAGGATATTAATTTCATGATTATAAATAACCATAGATAAGAATTTGGTTAGTAGTATATGGATAATTCCTAGGACTATCATAATGGAATAGATTCAGTCCCAAAACCATCATACTTGTTAAGGTTCACATCCAAGACTACCATAGTGGAATGAGTCTATTATTGAACTAGGTTTAGTCCCCATTCTATAATTATTTATCTCATGAGATATCAATATTTACCCAATGCATCGGAGATATAAATTGGTCCCACCTATCACATAATAAAAATCATACATATGTGTTCCATAAAATCATAAAAAATTCATTATATCAAAACCCTTGAAAGAAATGGGTTACATAAACAATTCATCAGAAAAAAACATATGGAAAAGAAATAGGTTTCATAATCATTTCATCATTTAATAAAATCCTCATCCTTATAAAAAATTAATTTCTCATAATCATTTTACAATTGTATAACCCGTGGAAGGGAAACGAGTTTCATAAACATATTCATCATTTATATAAACCATTGATAGAATGAATAAGAATGGAATCCATATAATATATACCCAGTAAAAAATAAGTAACATAAATGGATGTCATATTAGAATTTTTGTACATATCACTTAGAAAGTTTTAAAGGAAAATAATATTTCATTAAAAGTATCATTTTTATAAATTAAAAACCATAAAATATTTTTGAAATCCATTTAATTTAAAATAAATTGATATATTATAATTTAATTATGAAATAAATTATCCATCATGGTGGGGTGAAATTATATTTATTCCATTCACATTATAAAAATATTTCATTTACATTTTTTGTAGAATACAAACAGACCATTTTTGGAAAAAAATATAACGATTTATTTGAAAACATTTATAAAATAGTTAAAAAGAGGTAGAAATAAATTTAGAAATAATATGTTATAATTTATAAAATTATGATATAATATTAATAAAACATGGAAATGTAAGAGAAATGGTTTTGACAAAAGAGGGAAATAATTTTGGTTTTCCTTCAAAAAGTATTTTTAAACCATGAGTGTATAAAGAGATTAAATTGAATAGAAAGCATGTATCCAAATTAAATAACTATAGGAGAATAAAATTAAATTATTTTATTGATATGTTAATAATAATATTTCATTTACATAAGTTTAAAATTGATAAAATCTTGATAAATGATGAGATTATATCATAAAATCATTCCCGCTTTCATAACATTGAATTATAATCACCATGAAATAAAAACATTAAATGAAAAATAAAATAACGTGAGGAATAATAAATTCATGATATTACATATTAATTGGGTAGTATATACTCTTTTTAAATGAAGATAGGTTCATATCACAACATACGTCACAACGAAGGAAAATTAAGACAACAATCCCTTTCCACATCAGAAGTAATTAACCCTAATACACATTAAAGAGAGATACACAAATGGAAATGTAAATCCAAATGATTTTAAGGATATTATTATTAAAATAAATTAATTGGAATTATATACGCTACATAAATGAAACATGTGGTGAATATGCCTTGTTTCTCACAGAAAATAAAAGTGAGACTGCAATCCCTTACATTATGTCTCGACATCCTTCATATTTTTTATCCTCCTTCATGAAAAATATGTTTCTACTATAAATATATTATATAACTACACTAATAATTATCATTCCATATAATTATGATTGAGAACATTTTATTTTGTGTTTTTAAACCATTCCTTGTTAAAATTATCTTTCAGGTAAAAACTGTTCCATTTTTTATGTATGTTTTGGTTTGGTATTTTTTATCTTCTAACATTGATTATAGTTACATCATCCCTTGAATAATAATGATTATATAAAGATAATATTATATATATATATATATATGAAATTATAGTAATCCATAAATCATAGATTCAGAAAATGAAATAAATTGTAAACAAAGAGAGAATGGAATATACATGCTGAAACGCTATTTTCATTTTCTTTGCGAACTGAATGAAATAAAATTAAAATAATATTACCATTATACAATATTTTTATCTCATATATATCATATAGTTTTATTTAATCCTTCCTTTATTTCATTCCATGTAATTGATTTGTGAAGAAAAAATTGCATCACTTCGCAAGGCGGTAGTCCATCATACACATGAACGTCATTATCATATTCTCACAGAATAGGAAATAAAAAAGGAATATTTGATATGATATTTACTAAAAAATAATAATATCCAAAATATTATATTTAATTAATAAATCAATCATTATATCAATCCATGATAGGTGGTTCTGAAATTAATAACATTTTGTCGTGAGGTGGTAATTCCCCGTTCACATGAAAAATGATTTCATATCCAATTTCATGGAAGAGCGTATAGTTTCACGTAATTACATTAACATAAAAAAATCATTTTTTGGAATATACTGATGTTATTATATCATCATATCTTAATAATAATTTAATTCAGTGGAGGAAGAAATAAAATAAAACACACTGTTAGGGGTGTTACCTATTCTTTGGACAACATCATTTAGTTTTCACCAAAAGCAGTACAATGATTGAATAAAAAAACTAAGGATTATAAAAATATATAAGAGATTTAAATATTTTATTTGGGTATGTAATGGATAAAAAATATTTTTTGGATGTGTGAATATAAGAGTATTGGGGGTGGCCTTTTATATGTGAGGTGAGTGGCACACTTCTAATATTTGAAAAGAATAAAGTATAATGACATTTGTCACATGTCACATGGATTCCAAATGGACCATCCTAATGAATATAATAAATAAGATCATTATATGTTCGAAAATTGTTTTTATACAAGTTTAACGGTCATTTTACTCCTTATATTTTCATTTTAACACTTGAAAAAACCATTTACACCTTAATCATGATAATTGGTTTTTACTAATTTTACTATTCATAAAAGTAAAAAATGATGTTTTACTTATTATAAAATATAAAATTTGATCATTCCAAATATGGAAGCCAATTTTTATTCAATTTTCATAATTTTCATAATATAATTTGAACTTAATCTCATAAATTGGAAAAGAAAGCAGGTTTTCAATGAGAATAAATTCACAATAATAAAACGTTTTTTATAAAAAATTAAAATGAAATATATTCCAATAAACTAAATTATATTAATATAAACACAATTGATATAATTTTACTTTTTAAAACCAGTCTAATTTTTTTTCAATTTTTTTGAATGATTTAATAATAATCCAATTGCTTAATAAAACCATTATTTTCTACTACTAATTAAAAATATATCCTTTCTAAAAATAATCATAAATTCACTCTAATATAATTTTTTCATGCATATTTCAATAAAGAAATGTATTTTCAAAATATATGTTTATACAATTTAAATTTTATTTTTATTATTTTTTCTCAACATGAAATAAATTTTATTATCAAATAGTTTTTTTAATACATATAAATACTTTTCAAAAAAATATATACATTCTTATCAGCATATTTTCTTTAACTAATACCATTATATTTAATAGGTTGAAATTATTTATTACCATTAATATTTCAAATTTTAATGGATAGGTTACAATTATAGGGTATAAAAATGTTTTAATTATATATCGTGGTTTTCTTAAAATTAGTGTCGTTTATAATGCTAAATAAACTCGATGTTGTGTGTAATGAAAGATGTTGAATAAATTTAATTTATTAGAAAATATAATTCATCAAAACTCATGGTCTTATATATTACACCGCATAAAATTAATTTCACCTTATAAATTCTTCACTTCAATAAAAAAATATGGATGCATCTACGTCATCATTTATATTGGTTCCCATATAGCTTCTTCAAATAATAAGATTCACCAAAACACTTTCTCTAGGTGAGTGGTTTAGATTCATATAACATTATATCTATAATCCAAAATATCCATTATTCATTCCTCATAACAAAAACCCTTCTCAAATAGTATAACCACTGTATTCAGCACATGTTAAATATGTAAAGACCTGTAAATTTCAAGGAAATGTTTTTCTTAATTTTCTTTGTAATTTTACAAGAATGCAATTTCTGACGGCACGTGATTCCGAGGCCCGGTGTGCCCGGAATCATTTTCCGAAGTTTGTCTTGGGTACGTTCAGTGAACGAACGAGCGGGATTTTCTAACTTTTGAACCGGTGCTCGGAATCGAATTCCGAGGGCACCAATGGAATCGTAGCGCCGGTATTTTCCCAGAAATGCCTCTTTCGGAGTTGCGTTTTCTAGGGTATGGTTTTTAATTTTTGGGCTTTATGTTAAGAAATAAAATAATGTGGTACGACAACTTTATTTTATTTCACTTAAAGCTGCTTAAAAGCAACTTTAAGCTGCTTAAGCTGAGTTGAAGCGGATAGGGTGGAACCCAAAAATATCCTACCCTCTTGGTAGGATATTTGTGAGGTGGGTCCCGCACGAGCCCCACCATTACTTTTCCTCTAAGTAATGCACCCGCGAAAACCCCAGTTAATTGAAATTCAACTGGGGCGTTTCTTAATCTATTAAACGCTCCTTTTAATTGGGCGGTTTTATTCGTTGAATTAATTCTATGAATTAATGGGTCGTTACTTAACCTAGTTTTTTTTCGTTTGGTGGCATGTAATAAAATAAGACCAATATATTTCTTCTTGTATGTTGTTCGTTGAGAGGATTTGACAGAACCTTAAGTCCTTCATCCTCCTTCACGAAGAATGCGAAGAACGCGAAGAACGCGAAGAATGCTGGCCTTCGACAAAAGGGCGACGAAGAATGCTGAGCCCTCGGAGATCGACGACCCGACGCCAAGTACCGTGACACCGACGATTCTTCTCCCGCGACGTTCTTCTGCGACGTTCCTTCTTCCACGACAAATCATAGAACATCCGTTTGAGGTAGGAGTTTGCGAATCCTTTAAATTCCTTTGTGGATTTTATACTTGTCATGGATTTAATTCGTGTAAATTAAATCCGTATGTTCATGATCCTCAGAGTTCGTCGACGCAACGCCGTATACCGCGATGACGCGACGCTCTTCAGCGACGCGATGATCCTCTTCTCCCACAATGATCAATTCCGCGAAGAACGCACGTTCGACGACTTTGACAAGGTAGGGGTTTGATTCTTAAAAATCTTTGTGATTTATACCCACGAAGTTTGTTAAACTTTTGTTGTGTAATACATTCTTTAAAACTGCTAACGTGGTGGGTGCGGACTAACGAACAAGTCCGAACCCACCGCACTTTTTCGTTCTTGGTGTGCGAAACGGAGGACAAAGACAAACGGGGTTGCAATGGCCTTTTGAGGGTCTGAAAGTGATGAATGGGACCCAGGAGGAGCCGTGGAGCAGACGGAAGGGGAATCGGACCACCAGAGCAACTCTGGTGGCCCGCAGAACCCATCAGTGGTGCCGGCAGCCGGAGGCGCCGGTGCCCCGGCGCGCCGCCGGATGGAGCCGCCGCAGATGAAGTCGCGGATGAGGCCGCGGCGACGGATGCCAACCAGACCCGCGACCGTGCGGGTCCGGTGACACATGGGACGCAGCAAAGCCGCGTCCGTTGACCCAGCACGGCCCCACGCGGGGCTGCGGCACCTCAGTCCGTGAGGGCAGCGCCCCGCGGCTTCCTCCGCTCGACCGCTCGGCCGAGCCGAGCCGAGCCGAGCCGAGCCGACTAGCTCGGTCCCGCCCAGGCCGGGCCGGGCCGCGCTGGCCAGGCCGGGTCACGCCAAACCGGGTCGGTCCGGGCCCAGACCCCCCATTTCCGGACCTTTTTGGTCTTTTCCTCATAACATGAGCTACGAGGCTCCGAACGACGCGCTGTCGGCGGCGATGTGATCCTTGGATCGAGGCAGTCGTTTCGGTATATCATACTTGAGGTTTCAGAATACCTTGGGTTTAGCTGGGTTGGTTCGTACACGAAACCAACCGGGCCCTCAGAGCGGAAACCCTCATATCTTGAGCTCCGGACGTCCGATTGACGTGCCGTCGACTTTGTTGTTTTCCTCTAAGTGAGCCGGATCTTTTGTCTTACTCCTACCGAGGTTTGGACACAGGTGGAGTACGGTCGGGTTGGGTTTGCCTTAAAAACCAACCGGGCCCCTCGGACGAAAAATCCAATAACTCTCAGACCGGGCGTCCGATTGACGCGATGTCTGCGACGTTGGGTTCATGTTGACGATACAGAACTTTTGGATACATCAAATTTGGACTATCTGTCAGTTGATGTATCAGCCTCTCATCTCATGGAGCGGACCCTCCCGAACGATCTTGCTGTGTGCGGGAACCCTAGAGATGGCTGCGACTACTACTGTGACGACGATGACTGTGCAGAGATCCTCAGTGGATTCGACAGCGACGACTACAACACTCAGCGATCCTTTGTGGGTCACTGCTACCGATCCTGTGTGGGTCCGATCCTGTGTGGGTCCGATCCTGTGTGGGTCAGCACTCAGTGGTCCTGTGTGGGCCAGCGCCTACAGGTCCTGTGTGGGCCCGATCCTGTGTGGGTCTTTGCGGGGGTTAGTTACCTATCGATCATTTGTGGGTCAGATCCTTTGTGGGTCATTGTGGGGGTTAGTACCTAACGATCATTTGTCGGTCCGACGACTTATATGGATCAGTGATCATCTCTATCGTCATTTGAAGAAGTATACCTGTGTGAGCTGAATCCGGTTCTACTCTCCTTTGTGGATTGTGTTGTACTATCATGTGTGGATTTACGTTTTCTATCCATTGTGGATTGTGTTGTGCTATCCTGTGTGGATTTACGTTTTTCTTTCCTATGTGGACGGGGTTGTACTTGAGCTTGAATTTTGGAGCCGAACGAGAATTGATGACTTAGGCATATGTCTGGGCGTATGCCTAAGTCGTGTCTGATGTTACTTCGTGATTGTATCTTTCCCTTTTGGTTTATCCTTTGTGGATTTTGGGAGACCTTAGGGGGTCTTGGGGTCCCTACTGAGTAGCTTATACTCACCCCTGCATGGGCTATGCCCGCACTACTTTGTGTTGGTTGAAAATGACATACAGCGCTGATTGTGGTGGAGGCATGCAGAGAGGGACGGTACCTGGAGGTGGACCACTGGGCGGGACGTACTCGGAGCGGTTGGCTGGACCCGAGGAGCAGTGGAGGCTTTCTGTACCCACCCTTCAGGTGGGCTTCCAGTAGACGGCTCGACGCTGCGGCTTTACATTTCAGTTGCTGTTTTCCCCTTTTGAGTTGTACTTTATTTTCAGTTTGGGTTTGTATTCTGGCCCACTTTCGTTCCGCACTTACTGTTGTGCCAGTTTTTACATAGTGTTTACTTTTTCCGCTTGTTTACTTGGTGGTGCTTGTTTACTTTAAAAAGGCAATTCCTTCCCATTTACCGGGATTTACGCCTTGGTGCTAGTTGCCAGCCACTGGACTATGGAAGGTAGGCTTGGGGTAGTCACGACACGGGCCCCGAGGACGGGTCGTGACAAATTGGTATCAGAGGAGTTCGGTTCTACCGCAGAATCTGATCTCTCTTCTATGTGAAGCAATAGTGTTAAGCGTATTGAGTGTGGTTATCAGTCCAGGGAGCCCAATGTTGGTGCAGCGGCCAACGTATTCGGACAGCAGGACCCTGACCTCTGATTTCCGACTTAATGCACGAAAACATTTATTGCATGTGTGTTTCATGTTTTCTTTCTTATTACATTGTATCAGCTAACCAGGTATACTGTTCTTACCATGGAGCACCTATTTCCTTTCAGGATGGCCCCACGACGGTAGGCAGCTAGGGTTCCGAGAGTTGTACGTGACGACAGCCCGCCGAGCGACGAGGCATTGGTACAAGGGCCTTTGACAGCAGAGGCACCGGCGGTACCTCTACCCGCCGAGCCACCGATTCTTCCTGCCCCAGCCGATGACGATGCACGTCGCCTTATTGCACTGCATAAATTCCAGTGCCAGCGACCGCCCAAGTTCCATGGGGAGACGGACCCCCAGGCAGCCGAGGACTGGATGGAGGTAGTGGGACGAGTTTTCAGGCTAGTGAGGACACCACCAGAACTCATGGTGATCCTCGCAGCGAGCCTACTGCACGCAGCAGCGGGATGATGGTGGAGCTTGATGCTCCAGGTGAACGATGAGGCATATCTCCTCTGGGAAGACTTTGAGGGCCTCTTCCACTCAGAGTTCGTCCCGGCCACCCTCCGTGAGGTGCGCATCCAGGAGCTTCTTCAGCTGCGGCAGGGCAGCTTGATGGATGCACAGTACTCAGTGAGATTTACCGATCTCTTGCGCTACTCGACCGACATGGTACGAGACCCGTTCTTCTAGGCCCAGACCTTTGAGCAGGGATTGAGACATGAGATCAGGGAATCACTGAACTCCCTCAGCATTCCGACTCAGGAAGGAGTACTGGAGAGAGCCCTTTTGATCGAGAGCTTTCTTGTTGAGACTTCTCCAGCGGTGAGACCTACCGTGGGGCGGCACGTAGCAGAGTCTTCCGCAGCAGGTAGTCGACAGATGACTTAGGGGTCCAGGCTTACCAGACCCTCATGAAGACTATCTCAGGACACTGGCTCAGCAGTGCGGGGCACACAACGTGCAGCCAGTCTTTCGAGAGGCAGGCAGTGCTACACATGCGGCGGGCAGGGCCACATGGCTCGTGACTGCCTGACCCACCGTGCTGAGGAGTAGCAGAAAGTTGAGGGGCCACCCAGGCAGAGGCAGAGGGTCGACCGTGGCGGTCCGCAGGGAGGAGGCAGACGAGGCAGAGGAGCTGGCCGAGCAGCAGGTGGTGGGCGACGCTTTGAGGCTCTACCACCACCACCACCAGGAGGTCCACCCCGACCATAGGGAACTGGAGGGCAGAGACAGGCACAACTCCAGGCAGTGGAGGTCTACGACCACGGCGCGCCCGAGATAATTTGAGGTATGATCTATGTCTATTCCACCCTTGCTGCAATTCTTATAGACACAGGAGTGAGTCACTCTTTCATAGCCGCTTCCCTTGTTCGGAGATCGGAGATTTCGACAGAGCCGTTGGCTCGATCCTTACGCCTAGAGACTCCTACGGGAGCAGGATCGACGATTATGCACTGGCTCCGGCAGTGTGAGCTTACTCTATGAGGTGAGAGCTTCGGCTGGGATCATCCTGTAGCAGCGTCGAGGCCTTACGATGTCATCTTGGGCATGGATTTGTTATCAATAGTCCATGTATAGATTGACTGTATTAGGCGCAAGGTGCGATGTGTACGCACCGACGGGAGCAGGTTCACCTTCACCGGCGAGAAGGGAGCCTTCCCAGCACAGGATGGACTTCCGCAGAGGAGAGGACAGCCCATCACTCATCAGTTTGATAGCCTCATCCTAGGAGCAGTTGAAGGGCGGAGTCCTAGTTTTCCTGTAGTGGTGGATTAGTATGCGAACGTCTTTCCTGACGACGTTCCAGGGCTGCATCCTTGTAGAGAGGTAGGTTTTATATTGACCTGTACCCCGGGATAGCCCCGATATCGACTCCAGCGTATTGGATGGCCCTCGCTGAGCTTTGAGAGATACGGGTATAGTTGGAGGACTTGCAGGGAAAGGGATTCATCCAACCCAGTGTTTCACCCTGGTCTTCCCCGATATTGTTCGCCAAGAAGGCGGACGGGAGCTTGCGACTTTGTGTCGACAATCATCGCCTGAACCAGGTGACAGTGAGGAATAAGTATCTGCTACCGAGTATTGATGACCTCTTCGATCAGCTCAAGGGAGCACGGTGGTTCTCGAAGATAGACCTCAGGTCAGGCTATCATCGGCTCAGAGTTCAGGATGAGGATGTGCAGAAGACGGCCTTCGGATGTCGGTATGGCCACTATGAGTTCTTGGTTATGCCATTCGGCGTAACCAATGCTCCAGCAGTGTTCATGGGCCTCATGAACATGATATTTCAGCCATACCTCGATCGATTTGTCGTAGTCTTCATCGATGACATTTTGATTTACTCGACGACTGAGGAGGAGCACGCCTACCACTTGCGTGTTGTACTAGACACACTCCGAGAGCACCAGATTTATGGCAAGCTCTCGAAGTGTCAGTTCTGGATACGTGAGGTCCACTTCTTGGGACATGTCATCTCTGAGATGGGAGTTGCAGTGGATCCTGCGATGATAGAGGCAATGCTAGCTTGGGAGCCACCCAAGAGCGTGACGGAGGTGCAGAGTTTCTTGGGACTAGCTGGATACTATCGGAGATTTGTGCCAGACTTCTCCAGAGTTGCGGCACCACTCTCAACTTTGATGAACAAGGGGAAACCCTTTGTGTCGTCAGACGGATTTCAGTAGAGCTTCCAGGAGCTGCGACAGAGATTGACCAGCGCACCTATCTTGAGGTTTCCCGAGGAGGGAGTAGGGTACGTATTCTATTGCGATGCATCAGGGACCAGACTCATATGTGTCTTGATGCAGGAGTGGGCAGTGATCGCCTAGGGATCACGTCAGTTGAGTCCGCATGAGCAGAACTATGTTACCCATGACCTGGAGTTAGCAGTAGTGTTATTCACCCTAAAGACATGGCGACACTCCTTGATGGGAAAGCGCTTTATAGTATTTTCTGACCATTAGAGTCTCAGGTACATCTTCTCGCAGAAGGACCTGAACCTGAGACAGTGGCGATGGCTCGAGTTCCTCCAGGACTATGACATTGAGATAGTCTATACTCCTGTGAAGGGGAACGTGGTAGATGATGCTCTCAGCAGGAGGACGGGCATTCAGCTACTTGAGGAGGCGACAGAGAAGCTAGCTTCATTGCAGATATCCTTCATGGATAGAGACGGAGCAGTCTTCCTTCAGTCTCTCATAGTCACCCCTCCACTACTACAGCGGATCAGAGAGGCACAGCGTGGGGACGCCGACTGTGAGACGCGGCGTGCGTAGTTATCCTCAGGACAGGCACCTGATGGCTTCTCCTTTGGAGTAGAGCACAATATCCTTTTCAGATAACGTACCTTAGTACCATTATCTTTACGAGAGGAGGTTCTGAGAGAGTTTCACACTTCTCCTTTAGCGGTACATCCTAGAGTGGCGAAGATGTACCAGGACCTCAGATGACAGCACTAGTGGTCGGGCATGTAGAAGGATGTGGAAGACTTCGTTTAACGATACCTCACCTACCAGCAGGTGAAGGCGGAGCATCAGGTACCAGCAGGCTTGGTACAGCCCTTGCAGGTCCCGTAGTGGAAGTGAGACGGGTTATCTATGGACTTTGTGACTAGAGTTTCACGCACTTCCAGATGTCACGACTCCATCTGGGTGATTGTCGACCGACTCACCAAGTCGGCTCACTTTTTACCCATCAGAGAGCAGGGCTCAGTGGAGAGCTTGGGACGCCTCTACGTTCAAGAGATTGTCCGGCATCACGGTGTGTCATTATCTATCATCTCTGATCGAGATGCTCGCTTTACTTCCCGGATTTGGAAGGGGTTGCAGGAGGCGTTCGGGATGCAGCTATGTCTGAGCACCGCCTTTCACCCTCAGACGGATGGTCAGACAGAGAGGACCATTCCGACTCTCGAGGACATGCTCCGCGCATGGGTCCTCGACTTTGGTCGCATCTGGGAGGACCACCTACCCTTGGTGGAGTTCGCGTACAACAACAGCTACCACTCCACCATCGGGATGGAACCATACGAGGCGTTGTACGACAGACCTTGTAGATCTCCTTTTTGCTGGACAGACCCTGGGGAGTCAGCACTTGTGGGACCAGAGATGGTCTGGGCCATGACAGAGAAGGTCCAGGTCATCTAGGAGCGAATGAGGATAGCTCAGAGATGACAGAAGTCTTATGCTGACAGGAGGCGGAGGCCACTAGAGTTCGAGGATGGCGACCACGTCTTCTTGCGTGTCTCACCCCGACGTGGATTATGGAGATTTGGCCGAGGCGGCAAGTTGTCTCCATGTATCATCGGACCATTCCAGGTCCTCAGCAGGATTGGAGAGGTGTCTTATCGCCTGGATCTACCACCTTAGTTGCACTGGGTGCACGATGTGCTCCACGTATCTCACCTGAGGAGATACGTGCACGACCCGACGCACATCATTGACCATGGGGAGATAGACATTGATGATGAGGCGACTTTTGCAGAGGTCCCGGTGGAAATCAAGGATCGATAGGAGTGGGTCCTACGTGGATGGTCGATTCCTCTAGTATGCATCAGATGGCAGCACGGGAACCTCCAGGAGATCACTTGGGAGCGGGAGGCTCAGATGCGTGCTCAGTACCCATGTTTGTTTCCCTAGTTTATGATGTATCTTTACGGGGACGTAAATCCATTAGGTGGGAGTGTTGTAAAGACTCGTAAATTTCAAGGAATTTTTTTTCTTAATTTTCTTTGGAATTTTACAAGAACGCAGTTTCTGACGGCACGTGATTCCGAGGCCCGGTGTGCCCGGAATCATTTTCCGAAGTTTGGCTCGGGTAAGTTCAGTGAACGAACGAGCGGGTTTTTCTAACTTTTGAACCGTTGCTCGGAATCGAATTCTGAGGGCACCGATGGAATCACAGCACCCATATTTTCCTAGAAACGCTCCTTCTGGAGTTGCGTTTTCTCGGATGTTGTTTTTAATTTTTGGGCTTTATGTTAAGAAATAAAATAATGTGGTACGACAACTTTATTTTATTTCACTTAAAGCTGCTTAAAAGCCACATTAAGCTGCTTAAGCTGAGTTGAAGTGGATAGGGTGGAACCCAAAAATATCCTACCCTCTTGGTAGGAAATATGTGAGGTGGGGCCCGCATGAACCCAACCGTTTCTTTTCCACTAAGTAACGCACCTGCGAAAACCCATATTAATTGAAAGTCAACTGGGGCGTTTCTTAATCTATTAAACGCTCCTTTTAATTGGGCGATTTCATTCATTGAATTAATTCTATAAATTAATTGGTCGTTACTTAAATTAGTTTTTTTCATTTGTTGGCATCTAATAAAATATGACCATCATATTTCTTCTTATGTGTTGTTCGTTGAGAGGATTTGACAGAACCTTAAGTCCTTCAACCTCCTTCGCGAAGAACGCGAAGAACGCAAAGAATGCGAAGAACGCGAAGAACACCAGCCTTCGACGAAAGGGCGATGTAGAACGCCGAGCCCTCGGAGATCGACGACACGACGTCAAGTACCGTGATGTTCTTCTACAATGTTCCTTCTTCCGCGAAAAATCTTCGAACATCCGTTTGAGGTAGGAGTTTGAGAATCCTTTAAATTCCTTTGTGGATTTTATACTTGACATGGATTTAATTTGTGTAAATTAAATCTATATGTTCTTGATCCTCGGAGTTCTTCGACGCAACGCCGTATACTGCGACGATGCGACGCTCTTCCGCGACACGACGATCCTCTTCTCTCGCGACAATCAATTCCGCGAAGAACGCACGTTCAACGACTTCGACGAGGTAGGGGTTTGACTCTTAAAAATCATTGTGATTTATACCCGCGACGTTTGTTAAACTTTTGTTGTGTAATACTTTCTTTAAAACCGCTAACGCGGTGGGTGCGGACTAAGGAACAAGTCTGAACCCACCGCTCTTTTTCGTTCTTGGTGCGCGAAATGGCGGGCGAAGACAAATAGGGTTGCAATGGTGATTTGAGGGCCTGGCAGTGAAGAATGGGACCCGGGAGGAGCCGTAGCGCAAACAGAAGGGGAATCAGACCACCGAAGCAACTCCGGTGGCCTGCGGAACCCACCGGCGGCGCGGGGCGCCGGCGAGGCTGAATCCGTGGCGGCGGCGGCCGACCAGACCCGCGACCATGCGGGTCCGGTGACACACAGGACGCGGCAAAGCCACATCCGTTGACCCAGTGCGGCCCCACGTGGGGCCGCGGCACCTCAGTCCGCAAGGGCAGTGCCCCGCGGCTTCCTCCGCTCGGCCGCTCGGCCGAGCCGAGCCGAGCCGAGCCGACCAGCCAGGTCGCGCCCAGGCCGAGCCGGGCCGCAGTGGTAGGGCTGGGTCACGCCAAACCGGGTCGGTCCGGGCCCAGACCCCCCGTTTCCGGACCTTTTCGGTCTTTTGCTCATAACTTTAGCTACGGGTCTCTGAACGACGCGCCGTCGGTGGCGATATGATCCATGGATCGAGACGGGCGTTTCGGTATATCATACTCGAGGTTTCGGAATAGCTTGGGTTCGGCCGGGTTGGTTCGTACATGAAACCAACCGGGCCCTCGGAGCGGAAACGCTCATATCTTGAGCTCCGGATGTCCGATTGACATGCCGTCGACTTTGTTGTTTTCCTCTAAGTGAGACGGATCTTTTGGCTTACTCTGCCTGAGGTTTGGATGTAGGTGGAGTACGGTCGTGTTGGTTTTTCCGTAAAAACCAACCGGGCCCCTGGGACGAAAAAGCCAATAACTCTCAGACCGGGCGTCCGATTGACGCGTCGTCTGCGACGTTGAGTTCCTGTTGACAATACATAAATTTTGGATACATCAACTCTGGACTATGTGTCAGTTGATGTATCAGCCTCTCGGCTCGTGGAGCGGACCCTCCCGAACGAGCTTGTTGTGTACGGGAACCCTAGAGCTGGCTGCGACTGCTACTGTGACAATGACGACAGTGCAGAGATCCTCAGTGGATTCCACAGCGACGACTACAGCACTCAGAAATCCTTTGTGGGTCAGTGCTACCGATCCTGTGTGGGTCCAATCCTGTCTGGGTCAGCGCTCAGCGGTCCTGTGTGGGCTAGCGCCTACAGGTCCTGTGTGGGCCCGATCATGTGTGGGTCTTTGTGGGGGTTAGTCACCTATCGATCCTTTGTGGGTCAGATTCTTTGTGGGTCATTGCGGGGGTTAGTACCTAACGATCCTTTGTGGGTCTGACGACTTAGATGGATCAGTGATCATCTCTATCGTCATTTAAAGAAGTATACATGTGTGAGCTGAATCCGGTTCTACTCTCCTTTGTGGATTGTGTTGTGCTATCCTATGTGGATTTACGTTTGCTTTCCTTTGTGGATTGTGTTGTGCTATCCTGTGTGGATTTACATTTTGCTTTCCTGTGTGGACTGGGTTGTACTTGAGCTCGGATGTTGTAGCCGAGTGAGAATTGATGACATAGGCATATGTATGGGCATATGCCTAAGTCATGTCGGATGTTACTTCGTGATTGTATCATTCCTTTGTGGTTTATCCTTTTTGGATTTTGGGATACCTTCGGGGGTATCGGGGTCCCTACTAAGTAGCTTATACTCACCCCTACACGGGCTAGGCCTGCACTAAGTTGTGTTGGTTGCAGACGACGGACAGTGCTGATTGTGGTGGAGGCTTGTAGAACAGGACGTTACCTGGAGGTGGACCACTGGGCGGGACGTACTTGGAGCGGTCGGCTAGACCCGAGGAGCAGTGGAGGCTTTCTGTACCCACCCTTCAGGTGGGACTTCTAGTGGAAGGCTCGACGCTACGACTTTACTTTTCAGTTGCTATTTTCCCCTTTCGAGTTGTACTTTATTTTCAGTTTGGGTGTGTATTCTGGCCCACATACTTTCCGCACTTACTGTTGTACCAGTTTTTACTTAGTGTTTACTTTTTCCGCTTGCTTACTCTGTGGTGCTTGTTTACTTTACAAAGGCAATGCCTTCCCTTTTACCGGGATTTACGCCTTGGTGCTAGTCGCTAGCCCCTGGCCTATAGAAGGCGGGCTTGGGGTAGTCCCGGCACGGGCCCCGAGGACGGGTCGTGACAAAATATCATGTATGTACTTCCTCGAGAGAGATTCATAGAACACATAAAGAACATCTGATAAGTTTGATTGAAGTTCCAACTGAAAGGTTGTTGTACCTGTATGATCAATGATTTTAAATGGATTCATAAATCTAGAAAAGAGTTTTCCCTTATTTCCAAATATTAGTACCTTATTCCATGCGTAATTATTTAGAAACACCTTCTCACTAATATAAAATTTTATATAACACTCATGGTTATAAGGATAATGTTTCTATTGAATCTAAGCTTCCATAATATATTTTTGAATAGTTATATCCTTCACTATCATTTCTCTATCTATGTCAAGTCCCAATAGAATTGTTTCTCTAGCATCCTCCCATCATGTCATATTTATACACTTATTCCAAAAAAATGATTCATAAGGTTCCCTATCAATTCTCAAATGAAATCTATTGTTTTATGAAAACTCAACTACATGATGGTGTTGATTCCAAACACATTTAAATTCTATAGAAAAAGATATCAATATATCCTACATGGTTTGAATTTTTATCTCTACTGAACCATCATTTTGAGGGTTATATACAATGTTGCAACTCAAGTATATATCCATATCATGTTGGTGATTTAACCATAACATCATGGTAAACCTCATATCCTGATCAGATAAAATAGAATTTGGTATACAATGTAACTTTACTAATTCTTTAATGTATATCCTAGTAAATATTTCTATAGATAAATATTTAGTTATTGTGATTAACTATGTTTAATTTTTTTGGATGGACTATTACACATATAGAATTATTCCCACTATATGTTTTGGGGAGTATGAAGACAATGTCCATGGTGATGTCATCCCATTTCTATTTTGGAATGGGGAATGGATTTAACATCCCCGTAGAATCTTTACTCTCAGTATTAACATTCTGACATATTGTGAACCAAGATACACACACTATATTATATCCCATCATATATAATCATTCAAATATTTATACATCTTATTATATAAATGATTAATAGTGAATGGAGAACTATGATCTTCCTCTAACAACCCCTTAATTATGTTTATTATGGTCAGAACACATTCATAGTTCCGAAGACTTTTATTCCATCATGATCAATGTTAAACAACAGGACTTTTCAAACCATCTTTAGATCCTCAATATCTTCCTTCTATGACGATTTAATTTTTACTTGGATAAAAGGTTTAATATTCAATTTATCAATATAAAATTCCACCCCATCCTTAAGTATCTCAATATTTATACATTTTAAATCCATAAAATTTGTATATTTGATGATCCTCATCATAAATAATCTATCATTCACTTTTTCGCTAAAAGTAGCATCCAACTTGTTCACATTCCCAATGAGGTAATGTATTGAGCTGTAAACAATATGATCTATTAGTTGGGAAATTTGTCACATGAACATTTAATTGTTGTGGGGAACAATATATAACCATATAGTTATATATAATAAATATTACCAATCCATTATTGGATTACATATTATACATTGAATACTTTTCTCCACTATAGGTAAACGTAACCATAGGTGTGCTAACTATTATTTTCATTAGTTCTTTTGGTATTTTCCAAACACTCTTATATCCAAATGAACATGAATACCCTCTCAGTTATTAGGGTTAGTGGATTAGATTTTAATGATGAATTCTCCACAAAAAATGGATAATATCTATCTAAAACAAGAAAAATATGAATAATTTTCATTGTCATTGGTTTGGTAAAACATTCAACATCCTCCTTCATTGATGGATCTATTAATATACTATCTCTTAAGATTATACTACCAAAAAATGAAACCATTTAAAGCCAAAATTCTCATTTTTAATTTTTTAAACTGTTTCTACATAATTAGGGTCTTTAATAAAATTATAATTTTATATTCAGGATCTTCCTTTCTCTTTGAAAAGATAATAATATTTTATATAAAGTCTACCAAAAATAGATCCGGTTAATCTCTATAGAATATCATTATTAAATCCAAGAATAGAGAAATGTAATTTGAATGGCCAACTAGAATATATATATTTTTATAGTATATATACCATATATGTAATTATTCTCATGGGTATATCCTTTTTCATGACCCTAAATTGATGATATCTAGAGTAAAGTAAAATCTTGTATATGTATAGAGCTCCACACAGTTTATCAAATAAGGAATCAATATGGAGTTGAAGGTACGTTTTATTGATCATGATCTTGTTGAGATCCCATTAATCAATGTGTAGTCATATCTATCCATATTTTATAAACTAAATGAAAATTTACACCCTAAGGTGACCCAAAATCTAAAATGAATCCCTTTTCAACATTCTCTTGGAGTTTCTTCTTCAATTCCAAAAGATCAATCGAGGTAATTATACATGGAGTATTTGAAATAATCACGGAAGTAGGAATGAGTTATATTGAAAACTAAACTTCATGTTTTTTTAAGATTAGGATAATAGTCTTATAAAACAAAAGAAAATCCCGCAAAATAGGCATATCATTGATGTTGAGTTTCTCCCTAACCATATGAGAAAAATTCCTAAAATTAATAAGAATAAAAACCTATATAATAGATTTTATTTCCAGAATAATTCCACATTTATTTACATAATTATATATGATCATATGTCAAATTGCATCGAAAAAATTGACTTCCCATCCTCAAAAAATAATTTGGTCTTTAGTGAGAGAAACCCAGCACATTCCTAAGAAACCTAAAATTCTACCAAATGAAGAATGATATGATTTGCGAGTAGTACATTCTCATAAAAATCTATAAGATGGAAATTAGATACATGTGATGAAATCATTGTTCCATTTGTGTTCTTCACTGATAATTCTACATCCCATTTTTGGGTGGTATCTTGATTCCCATTAGAAACTCTTCATATATGAATAAATGGGAAGATCCAGAGTAAAATTAGACATTATTAGTTATAGAGTAGACGATAAGTGTACTTTTCCCCACATTTTTGTCACACCCCTCATCAAAAATATGATAACTGGAGTTTCTCCCTTTTCTCTCGAATCTAGAGGTTTCTGGAATTGATTACCATCATTAACCTTCATATTTGGGCACTGATTGGCACAATTCATAAACTCCTTTCATTTGAATCACTAGAGCTTGAGGGGTCCATTATGTGGATATTTATCTTGAGTAGCATCATTAACTAACATCTTCCCATAACATCATGATTCGATTGACCGATGACCATTACAATATCCTATGATTTTAGGCTATGGGTATTCTTAAATAATTCAATTTATTCAGTAGTGTACGTTTCATGTAACACCGATCCTAAATGAACCATGATATACTATAAAATATTATTATTTTAACACTAGTTTTTAAGTTACCATTTGTTAATAAGATTAACTAAATTATGAAATTATAGTTTATATATGTTTATAAAAGGAATATATTGGTTAAAAACTAATTATAAATAAAAATATAAACTAATTTAATATAAAATAAATTATTTTATAAAAACTATTATTATGTGACGAAGATATTTTATCCTAATATATTTAATTAATTACTATATTTGAATGATATTAATTAAATTTATATATTATATAATAAAAAATATTGTTTACCTTCATCTTATGTATTTTATGTACATGATATAACAAAAAATATAATTTTACGGACAAAATATTGATTTTTCTAAAATGTTTTTTTCAATATTTTGATTGTGCACTTGTTTTAAATATAATTTTTGACACTTTTATGAAATAAATTAGAAACAATAAACATTTTATCATAAAATAGAATATAAATTTTTTTTGATTAGTTTTTAGTATTTTTCTGAAACATTTCATGATTTGGTCAATAGTAAAAGAATATTTCACTTTTATTTAAATAGATATATTGTCTAAAACATTTATATAGTTAAATTATATTTTAATTTTATTTTAAAGACTTATTAGATAATTTTTTTAATCAATAAAATTTTGTTCATTGGAATTAATTTCACTTTTAATTTTGATATAAGAAATTTCAATCTTTCGAACATTTTCACCTTAAAAGCATATTTTCTAGTTCTGATAATGAGATAAATTTTAATTAGTTTAACCCATTATGTGATTTTGTTTTTGAAAAATGGATTCCATATTTTTTATCATGATTTCTAAGTATATTAAATATATCCCTTTTTTTTTGAAAGTATGATAAGTAACTGTAGTATTTTTTTTAAAACAATTACCATTGTTATGTGTATATCGAGTAATTTTGGATAAATACATTATTATACGTATTATAAATTTAACCTAAATAATTAAATACTTTTATTGTATGATATAGTTTCTAATATTTCTTCCCTGAGCTTATTTTAAGGTCTCTTGGGCCCATATGGATGACTTTAATCATTTTTTAGTATTTTATTCTAAGGATAGACCAATATGTCGTACTATTGTTTGTAGTGATTATAACATTTTTTATATGTGATTATTATGAATCTATATTCAACAATAAATACTAATTTTAATTCAAAAAAATTTACCCTCAATATTTTTATTAATTTTTATCTTATGGAAAATAAATACAAAACTTATTAGCTTACACACTGATGATGGAGTAATTGTTTAACTAATATAAATATCAAATATATGATACTAAAAATATTTAAATAATTATAATTTGAGATAATTAATTTCATACATAAATTTTATTGAATTACTAGACATATTAGGTATTTTTTATGATTTTGGTTCTAATTTATCTTTGGTATTGATATTTTTAAAAAATTCAAGAATTCAATAGTATCAAAATTGCCATTAATGATATTTTAAAATAAATAATATTTTATTAAATGATATTGAATTCATTCCGATCTAAAAAATTGAAGAATATTTTAAAAAGGTTAAATTTTTTCATTAATGATCCATATATTGTTATTTTTTGTCTATATTAACTATATTAACCCTTTAGGAATAAAAAACCATGTTTTTATGATATGAGTTCAATGTATTAAATACTGGTTAAATTAAAACTAATAAGCGTAATAATACGACCTAAAATCGTCAAAAATTTATTTAATAACAGTAATAAGAAACATAATCATATTATATTATAAATAAATTACATTGAAGACATTTTAAATTGATAATTAATTTATATTAATTTAAAATTTATAGACCTTCCAAAAGTTCCCCCCAACTCAATTATAAAACGGAACCACCTCCCTCACTCCCTCACTCCACATTAATCCTTATATATCATCAAAAACCTTCCCATATATCCTCTCAACAACCTTATACATTTTGGGGAGGTAATTTGCTTCATAAAATACAAACTCTATATCCTTTAACAAGTGATCTAAATGAATTACACTAAAGAAGAGGTAATCATTTTTACTAACTCATTCAGGTTCTTTTCATCTTATTAAATCATTATCATGTGTAGTTTCAATCAAAAATTAATATAAAAAGTACAATATATATTATATGAAGTTATTATGTTAATTTAAAAACCATATTCCACCATTTATCCATCCAACAAAAAACACAAGTACTATGCAAGCGTACATACGATTTATTATCTCAACAACATGGGGTAATTTGTATTTAATCACTACGTTATTTGGATGTGTATAATGTTTTCTATAATAGATATAAATAATAAATATATTATTATATTTATTCTTAAAAATTAATATACAAAACACTTCCTTACCCTTTCACCATTAATGGGACGATACATTCACTTGTGTGTACGTACGGCCTATCATCTCCATGACGTGATGTAATTCATTTTACATGTTCACCAGAGAAGAATGATTATAAATATTTATGTACTAAATAAATATGATATCTAATCCCTTAATGTAATTAAATATAAGATAGAACAATATCATATATATAATAATTAGGACTTACACAACAAAACATGCATTGGAAAATGAAGTAGTTAACAACTGAAACAAGGTTACTAAAGAAATATTATTAACGAGTGATAAGATAATATAAGTGAGTCATATATGATATAAAAATAATAATAATATGGTTGTGGTATAAATTAATATCATTCATTAAAACGGTATATAGTATTTTCAGTTATGTACATAGGAAATTTTTCCTAATGAAAGGGATGTTTTTCTCACTTTTATTTATGTGGGACTCATTCCTTATACACTACAAGCGTCTTTTGTGTGGTTTATATACTACACATGAATGTATTTTACGATTATTAATCTAAATACTATGATATTTTCATATCAATATAATTTACCTAAATTCATGGGGAATCTGATTATACAGATTATAAAGTTGTAAGGGTAATTTAACAATCTCTTTACTATTCAAGATTGTCTATGTTTAAGTCTCCACAGGGGAACATTTTTCTTCCATGTCCATGTTTTCTAAAAATGTTTTGAAAATTGATTATACTATTATCCTAAAAATATTTATCGTATTTTTACCCATTTTCAAATTTTTATAAATGTATTTGAATGGAATATTTTATTTTGTTTTCCAAACGAGGCGCATTAGGACTTTTAAAAAGAAATTATAAATAATCAAACTTATGAAGCATGAGTGGAATTTTCCACCATCATGAATTCAAAATTTTTTGAAGTCTCATTTTCTGTTTTTCATGATTATATTCAAATATAATTTTTTCATTAATAATTTTATGGAAATTAAAATAAATTATGTCCAATAAAAATGAGAATTTCAATCAAAATAATTTGAATGATTTTATTATAATATTTTTATCTATATCAATATCCTCTATTGAATATTATGATTAATTGAGGTTGATATATTATGATATCATTTACCATATTTTATTGAATGGTTTATGATTTATTTTTACTGTAAACATTCTATTTTGATATAATTCAATATTTATGGATAAATTATTCATATGTCTTATAGTAGATATTAATACGAATGTTTATGTTGATTATGTTTCACCACTTTCAGTAGTTGAATGCATTAGAATTAGTAACTGTATAGTGAGTCCTTCTGTAGCCTTAGATGTATTGAAAAGAATCTTGAGGAAAACTATTTTGAGGTTTGTATCATTTCTTATGCAATTTTTAATAGTGACTAGGCTAGATCTATGATTGTATTTTTATGATGTGCCGAATTATGAATTACCTTTTTATGATCCAACTTATTGATATTCAATGTGATTAGTCAAAATATTCCTGGTTAATTTTCCATTATCATGTGATTATTTATATTGAATTTTTTTCATTGTTCATTTTTTTCATATTATGTTCAATTTGTTGATTAAATAGATTATCTTTCAATTAATCAACTTGACATAATAGTTTATGCTGGTTCATAATTGATTTTGTTGTGTGTATATCTATACAGAGCATCTGTTCTCACCCATTTCATATGTTTTATCTTTCCCTAGGATTCCCTGAAGTATATTATGACTAATTTTGAGGTTTACACAATTTCGAATAATGGTTTTCCCAAATAAAATATTTTTTTGTGTTTGAAATGTTTATCAAATTTACCAAGAATACTACAATTTTCAGTACTTTGAGAAATGATTTCTTGTACCTTATTCCAATCTAAAAACATAAATATCATATCTAGAAAATTGGGGTCCAGGAATTTACATATGGTACAATAAAATGATTATTAGAAAACTCATAAAATTGATTTAGGACATCACATATTATAAAAAATAATATGTTGACCAACGTTGATGATAAGTACAAGTATAAGATATCATTCTATAGATTTGGAAATACCATGGATAACATAGGTTAAATATATAGAATCATATATTTAGAATAATATTTATTGATTTTGATTTTATAAAAATTATTCTTCTTGACTATGTCACTATGATTAGTGTTTCTCACATTCTGATTTGGGATTTAGACAATGGTCAGAATCATCAAGGCTATATAAGTAATTATTATATAACTGATGATGAAGATACTAAAAAATACAAATTATTGGAATGGGGTATTATGGAATAAGACGATTAAGACTAGTTAATTGATTAAAATAAACTAGAATTCTTAAATTTCATAGGTATTTTTATTCAATAATTATTTCAAAAATGTTTCTCTAGTGATACAATCCATAAGATACATAAGGATTTTACTACAACACTTCTTTTTTATTTATTTAGAATCATGAATGTTCTCATTAATGTATTTAATGTGATGAAATACTTTGTTTGTAAAAATTGGATATACATTACATTGTTTTGGGAATATGATATTAAAATTTATTTTGAAAATCTAGTGATCTTCATTATAATTTTTTGGTCTTTAAATTTGGAAAAATTGAATTTGGATGACTCTTAAGGTAACTACTAATCATGTGGATAAATCTGAACATTGGATATTATTATACGATGTTAAAAAATTATTTATCGTATTAGATAACTATTGAAAAAAATTTGGTAAACATTTAAAATCATAAGGAATGACTTGTAGATCATATTATTCATAAAATTACTTCATTTGTGAAAAAATCATTTTGAACATTCAATTCCATGTGTAAGGGATGGCATGAAAATAGATCGACACACAACCATATGATGAGATTATACTTATGACATGGAAATAAATAAAGTAAGATTTTATTCTCAAGTTCTTATCTGAACATTTAAATAATCTCTCAACTGTTGGAATAGAATTTGGAACAATGAAAATCATCATTTTATTATCATACCTAGAAATCAATGACCCCTTTAACTCATCATTGATTCATGATTTTGTGATTGTAGTCTTTCAGATTAAAATGTTCTCTAACACTCTCCATTAGAACATGATGGTTTAATTTCACTTATAATTCCATATTTTCATATTCCACTAATGTAATCTTATTCAAAATCCTAATTTGGTGAAGACCCTCTTATTTCACTTTCCCTCTTATTAATGGAATGTTTTGTTACACTATTTATGATATGGGTTTCCCACAAAAAAAATCATGCATAAAACATTGATTTTTAAAGTGGAATTTGAAATTGAGAGGATGAAATTTATTGCTGGAAGGAATACTTTTACACCCAAATTATTTATTATATGTCTATCAATAAATAAAATCTAGTATGCGTTGCATGCAACACTAAGCCTAAACAAACTATGATATACAATAAAAATATTATAATTCTAGCACTAGTCGTCAAGTTGGTGTTTATGAATAGAACTAAATAAATAATGAAAATATATTATACTCATGTTTATTAACGGAATTAATTTTATACCAATTACTTATAAATTAAAATATAAATCAATTGAATATAAATATAATTTTTTATAAAAACTATTATTATAAGCCAAAAATGTTTTATCCTAAAAAATTTATTTAATCATAATCAGAAAATTATCATAATTAAATTTATATAACATATATTCAATATAGTTTTTTACAATCATATTATGTGTTTTCTAGACATTATATATGAAAATATATATATATATATTTTATCAAAAGGGGGTTATGTCATCTATTGATGGAACACTTGTTTTACATATAGTTTTAGAAACTTTTAGAAATTATATTCTACAAAAAAATCTTCATTGAAATTTGAATATCAAAAGTTAATTTTATTTAATTTTTTATATTTTTGGGGTAAATTTCATGTTTTTATGAATTGGGATTTAATATTTCATTTTTTCTGTAACCAAATTTTCATCTAAACTTTTTATATTGTTAAATTATAGTTTTAATTATTTATAAAGTATGAAAAGATCATAATTTTAACCTTTAATTTAATTTTGGTCATTGGAATCAATTTCAAAGTGAATTTCAATATAAAAAGATTTCAATCTTTTGAACATTTTAACATCAAAAATTCATTTTCTCGTTTCGTCAAAGAGAATAATTTTAAAATAATTTTTGTCAATTATGTGTTTATAATTTTAAATAATAGGTTCCATGTTTGGAATTATATGATCCAGATATGATAAATATGTCCATTTTATTTTTGGACAATATGAATAGTGACTTTAGTATTTTTTTTAAATTATAACAATTAAGGGTAAAATAGGAAATTATGTTTAAAAGAATATTCTAAGTAATATAAAACTAACATTACATAATAAAAAAGATTATTGGATTAGTTATAGTTAACCAAAGTCTTTTTAGGCCGATTTTATTGCCTCTAGGATCTACATGGATGAATTTATGCCTTTTTATTATTTTATTTGAAGGAAAGTCCAATATGTCATACTGATGTTTTTTATAAGTAATTAATTTTTTATATGTTGTAATTCTGAATATATATTTTTCTATAAATAGTAATTTAAACTAAAGAATATTTATCTTTATCTTGATATTTTATGTTTACTTTTTATGATATTAATTATTACATTAATGTCATACACAACGATGATGCATTAATTGTTTAATTAATATAAAAATAAACTAAATGATATTAACAACAATATACTAATTATAATTTGAGATAATTAAATTCAACCTTGAATTTTTATGACCTTTAAATATTTTGAATTTATTAAATCTTTTTATTCTTAAATATCTTGTGTATTTATATTTTTTAAAATGTAAATAAATGAATAGTGTCAAACATAATATTAATGATATTTTAAAATGAAGAATATTTTATTAAATAATATAAAATTTATAAAAATATAAGATTTGAAAAAATTATTTTGATAAGGTTAAATATTTCCTCAAAGATCCATTTATTGTATTTTTCATTTTATAGTAATTATATTTGCCCCTAAGTAATAAAAAAACATCTTGTAACAATAAGAGTAAAAGGGATTAAATAAGGTATAATTCTAATCGATAAGGTAACAATATAACATAAGAATGTATGAAAATTAATGTATGAGAGGATCAAAACTATTCCACATCTTATATATTTAAAATTTCCCTTTGAATATATATTTAATTTAAATTTATTTTATATTATTTTATTATTTTTTGAGTTTTAAAAAGATATCATGAAATAAATTATAAAATGGAACCTCCTCCCTCACTACCAAACTTAGCATTGAGAATTATCTCCTAACCAAACCCTGACAATTTAACCTCCCAACATCCGTATCCAAGATATGGTGGTTATGGTATTCTAAAAAGACCAACTATATAATCCTTAATAAAACATATATTAGAAGTCCACTGAAAAAGAGGTTATCATTTTTACTAACACATTAAAGTTCATTTATTTTTCTACTTATTCATTATGTGATGTTTCCATTTAAAATAAATGACTATTGTATCATATATATTCTAGTATTAATTTATTTTAATGGGAAAAAATATTCCACTTTTATCCATCCTATAAAAAATGAAAGCATTATGCGTGCATCTGTTGGAATTACCATCTCTACGTCATTGTCAAATTTATTTTTCATCACCACATTATTAAGATGGGTATAATGATGGATATTATGGTTCTAGAGAATAAATATGACATGAAATTGATTCTATAAATTTTAATATACCATACACCTCCTTACCTTTTTTCCAGAAATAATATAGTTTTCCTCAAGGTCGATCACAGGGGGTTGAATTTTGTGTAAATGTTCACATTAGGTTATATATATATGAATAATTTCCAAAGAGTTTGTTCATAGAACAAAAATACTAAATAGTTCTATATCTGGAGCTATTTTCAAAAGACAGGTTCTCATTGGGAGTTTTGAACAATGCTTAAGAACCCACATTGGTCAAGAGGATGGGATTTCGGGCTCATCACACTCTTTTAGAAGGAATTTCTTCCTTATCCAAGAATCTCTTATATAATTTGGTTATGTTCATCAATCATACATTAATTCTCAGGTATGATATGGGTCACCTGAGGGTTATAAATCAACTACTATCATGTGTGTAATTTAGAAACATATGTATGTATCCAAAATTCTTTATCAATGGAAATATAAGTATGTATCTGAGGTTCTCCATTTATGGTATCCTCTTATATATGGATAAGAGATTATTTGATCATTATTACAATGATGTTTGTTTTAAAACCATGCATTTGGGTACTGTATAGTGTTTTTTCATATAGGGAGATGAGAGTTATTTTGGATATGGTATTGGACCCATAAATTGGTTTCCTACATAACCTTGTGAATGGAATCAAAACCCACATAAATCAGTGCCACTTATTGGGGCACATAAAACCTTTTAATGTCATGTAATAATAACCTCACTATATAGTTTATTTTATTTCGGAATGTACATTTAGGAGAAACATTCATTGGAAAATTTGAGTGTGGGACTTATTCCAAAGTTCCATAGGGACCCTAGAAGGGTTATGAGTTTCTATATTGAATTAGACCCCACAGGGATTGTGGAAAATAGAGAATAGGGTTTCTTTATAGTGATTGGATTTGAACCTCAAAGAGTCTTCCTAAATATCTCTTCTGGATGGGAATAAAATATTTTGGATTTTAGTAAAAAATAACATCACCAATAGAGACCCTTATGTTTGTCTCGTAGGTGAGTATGGACATTTGGGAGGATTATGTAGGGATTACATTTGAAGAGGATGTATGATGTATGAATTTGAGGCCACAAGAAATAGCATGAATTATAGAGATTTGGGGTTTGGGTAAGAGATTTATACTAATGATGATGCACGGATTATTTGATGTTTGGTTCCAACATACTCTTGATGAGGATGCCCTTGGTGAATTAGTATTATTTTGTTGGGTGATTACTTATGAGGAATATGTAGATGGAAGGGTTTCATTTTGGGCTTACTCATAAGAGGGATACTCGTAATTGGTTGGATTAGGGATTACCATGGATGTGGATTCGATTAATTTAATGGGGATTTCACATTTAATGAGGCCCAAATATTAGTATTACTGGGGATTACTCTTGAGGAGTACTACCAGTGATCTCGGGTCTTAGGTAGGAATCTTGCATTTCCTAATTTTAGTATGAATCTTAGTTCTTGAAGTTCAATAGTTTCAAGTCTTATACACTATGGTTTTCTTCGGGTTGAGGTCATGTTGATTTCAATATTACCATAAAAATACAATACCATGTGATTCATGATTGGTGGGAGAAAAAATATGAAGTGGATAATAAAAAAAACTAGAAACTTTTCATTTCATTGAGGTTTGATACATGACTTTGAGAATTCACAACAAGGCTGCACTATGATTGATGGTAAGAGCAAGATTAAAATGATGAAACTATATCAAGCATGCATCCAACCATGTGGACTCAAAGATTATGGTAATCACCTAATCCCAAAAATCATGATGAGTCATGCCTTAAAATGAGAAACAAGAGGAAGAAGAAGAATAGGAAAAACAAAATTCACCTCCCCCACAAGTAAAAGAGGCCAAGGGTATGGGAGAGAGAGGAGGGAACATTGGTTTTCAAAAAATATTTGACCCATTACCTAAGTATATGATGAGGAGTTGAAATGAAACCTTCTATAAAAATGGATAGGGTCTTACTCGATGGTGGATTCCATAAAATTGGTTTTGTAGAATGAGGGGATGATATCATTCCACGTTGAATGGAAAAAACAACAGTAATCCTCACCCTCCCCTCCAGGAACAAGAGGGTACAAGTCTTAGAGATGAAAATATTAGGATATGGTCCAAACCCTAGTATCCAAGACTATGAAATCCCCATCATTATTCCCATGGTAAGGGTCCTCATAGACATGGGAATAAAAATCAACACATACCTCAAGTTCCATGACCATCCTATAGGATATGTTTAGGAAACCTCCAACTCTATAAATACAAATCCCAATGGAAGACAGATCAATGTACCATTCCCCAATGTCTTTATATTCCAAAGGCCTTGGTGAAGGTTTAAACTTTGTCCCCCTTAGACAAGGGAGAAAAAGGAAGGGGATTCTTGGAATTGGTTTCTTTGAAGAGGACTCAAAGAGGGGATAAAGCATGTCCTATATTAAGGGGTAGATGTGACTCACGCATGGCCTGGGGGAACTGGAAGTGATTAGAAAAGGGTTTTTAAGCCTATGTGAGTTGTTTATGCCTTTGGAAAAGGAAAACCTTAGAAGCCACACGTGTGTGAGGCTTTAGCCAAGGCAACACATGTATTCTTATTTTTCCATGGAAGGGTCTCACACAAGTCCCTTTTTAAGGAGAGTGGCCTCATGTAGGTGGTGTTATTTAGAGGATAATGAGACAATGTGGATATTTCAAGTTTTTTGTAACCTAAAGGACATTGATATCTCTTATCCCACTAATTTATCTCATTTCAATCTTTTTAAGATCCACATAATACAATTTGGAGACCTGGGAGAATGGGTTATATGACCAAAGATTGGGGACTTCTTCAAATTATCCAGTTGTTCAAATAATGAGCCATGGGTCCTATTTATATGTGAATATGGATCCTTGGACAAATTATTCTTCCCAACTAGTTTCAAGTTGTAGGTTCTCTATGCAAGAATCTCACAGAGGGTTAACCTAGCTTCTAGGATATATAAGAGGTGTGCACAGGTTCCCCAGATAGGGGTGGATACTCTTTCTGGGATATAAATTTGGTTTTTATTGGTGGTGTTTATAGGTTACATGGAAAAAATTATTGTCCACACTATGGGGGTTGTTCCCCATTACCCCTTCTCATAATAAGTATTGATATATTCTCCTGGACCATTTGGTCGGTCACTTCACTATTGCCACTGACCCCCAAGAAATATGGATTGTTACACTATGAACATTTTGAGTCCCTTAAAGGTTGTTTTGGGTTACAACACTAGGAAATTCATTATATTCCTTCTAGAAGAAATACATATTTCTAATAAAATGTGATATTTGTTTTCTATGTGAGGATCACATCATGTATTATGTGGAAAAGTTCCTTGAACCCATTTCATGATGTCAACCACCCCTATAATTAGATTTTCACGAAATGAAAATAATATGGTTCTGTGTTAACTTTATTATCTTTGTTGCATTCCAATATAATTTTTTTATGATTTTGAGATAACTCATCTGTTGAAGGCTTATATAATTTTATTTCAAAGTCATGGGGCTTAGAAATAATAGTTCAACTATTTCTAAGGCTATATGAACAATCATACAAACATCATGTATTTTATGTAAAAAACCAATGTTTTTACTAAGTCCAATATGATGGAGACATAATGAGTAATTCTTGAATTTTTCCTAGACCACCTTTTTTGGGGTTTTAGTCTAAAATTTTTTGTGCATATTTCTTTTCATTACCCTATTTTTTCCTAAACCAGATAGAGTATAGGTATAATGATCTGAGATTTCAATTTTATCCACATATCCCTTTTTGGGTTTTCAATATATTAAATAATGATTATTTTTTATTTAGTTTAATGTTGTTCTAGCAAGACTAATGAGATTGATGTTTTTGGATGAACATAATGGACCAAATGTTTTTGAATAATGGCACTAACAATACTTGTGATCCATGAATGTTTTGAATTTGTTTAGATCACTGATATGCTATTTTGAGACATAAATTTTGAATCCCAAATTTAAATCATGGTTTTCTAATAGAGTAGTTATCTCTTTAGGAAGAAGTTATTGCTGGTTGAAAACCCTATTTTGTGGTATATTTCATGAAAATAAAACTTATTCATGATACCGTATAGTTAAATAATTGGATCCAT
This sequence comes from Viscum album, assembly GCA_963277665.1. Classification (NCBI taxonomy): domain Eukaryota; kingdom Viridiplantae; phylum Streptophyta; class Magnoliopsida; order Santalales; family Viscaceae; genus Viscum; species Viscum album. The sequence goes on from OY728163.1 coordinate 13,945,671, forward strand.
TGGCTAATAGTCCCTGAATGTTTTGATTAACTTATGTCGAGCCAACTGAGTAATGTTATAAAAAGATAAGAAAATTAGTCCTTAAGAATTATGACATTCTATCATGTATGATTTCATTTTATGAATATTTGGATTTATGAAGACCGTAATGGTTTTTTTTTCAAATTAATTTGTTTGAGAATAAGTGGATTGTCTATATTGGTGATTTCTATGAATAGGAAACCACTCCAATATGAACTTGGCTCGTGTGAAGGACGGTACATTTTGTTATATGGTTAATGTCATGGATATACCCCTTTATGAAAAGGGTTAATGTATTGTTCATTTTAATGTCATGTGGCCAAGACATTGACCGTGTAGTTTAACATCTTATGGTGAGGATATTTTTTTATAGTTTAACATTGTGTGACTAGGATGTTTTTCTTTGGAGTTTTAATATTGTACATTATGGAAATTATTCGATTTATATTAAATTCATAAAAAATTACATTAGAGGGGATATCAATTAAGGTCTTTATCTTTGATCGAATGGCTGGTGGTTCACAAATTATTGTTAACCTATGTTGAAATGCCCAACAATATTCAGGTGAGAGAGGAGAATCTTTAATGATGTGACTTGGGGATCCCTAGATATAAATATTGGCATTAGGAAAAAGTCATATGGAGTTAGAGGATGTCTTTCCCAAGGACTATGTTACCATAGGTTTATGAACCTATTTTGTGGGATGTTTTATAAAAATACAACTAAGTTGTATTACAATATATTCAATAGTTGCATCCCTTTGAAAAAAACCTATTTTGTGTACTTCTTTATGAAAAGACATTTGTGTTGTGTTACAACATATTAAAGAAAATAAGTCATTTAGGAGTTCAGACATTCTATGATTAAAATTTGATGGACGTTTGTGGACATTAATATTTCACTAGGAATAGAGTTTGTATAAGCACCCGGCCTCATAACATTACATAATCTTGAATTAAATGAATAATTTGCATTGAGGATCATTTCAGGTTTAGAGTTTTAGAGAATTAGGTCATAATTATTACATCTAAAGATTACAAAGTAGACACAACTACTCAGTTTCCATTTTTTCACAAAATAAAACCTCTTGAATAAAAGAGTCATGTCTAGATCCTTGTTTTAGATATCCTGACACTTCCTTGATCCCATCCTTGACCCTATTCAACTTTATGTCCTATGAAAAACATTTCAAAGACTTGGGATGAGCTTAAAAAGCTCAGTAAGGGTTATAATAATGCGGAAAGAAAACATTAGACCATGAATACAAATGAATCAAGGAAATCATACTTTACTCAAAAAACATAAGCACTTTAACATACCTCATGAAATCATAAGATTCATGAATAACTCATAGAAATCATAAGACATAAAGGTAACTTGAGGCATTCATAACAAAATTACATAAGGAGTAACCTTCATGGCTACGTTTGGAATACCCATCACAATATGTTCCCTAAATCGCTTCAGAGAAACCTTAGAATTTAACTCATTCACGTTACCCAATGCATTGGAGATCTATATCAGGATCACCCACCCTTAGTTTATCATGGAACCACCCGTCTTCATAAACATTTCCCAAGAACCATAACATAATCATAACACTTAAAACATGCATAAAAGAAACATAAATTTTTCACATTTCAATCACAAGAGATCGCATCATGATATTAACATAAATAAAAACATCTAGTAAAATCATTAAAACTCTATGATAGAAATATCCCTTTATACATTGAAAATATTAAAAGATGACATTTAAAAGAGATTTTAGATTCAAAGTGTCCCATAACACTTTGAATCTTTTGAAAAGGTTTTCAAACATTCTTGTAAATATAAATAAATCCTTAAAAAAATTTAAAACATGGACATGGATGATATTTGTTTAAAATAATAAATCATTAAAACCATTTAAAACAATGTTTTAATAAAAGAGTCATTTTCCATATTGGACATTTAAATTATAATCCACATGAAAGTAGACCATTTTCAAAAAATTTAAATGACTTGATTATAGACATAATATGGATATGGAATGTCAAAGGGGATGTATATACACTTTAAAAAGAATAAAAGTGCATATCATCAAGATGTGTCTCAAGGAAGAGAAATTGAGACATAATCCCATTCAAAGAACATGTCGTTAGTGCAAGGATAAATAAATGACATATTTATGTGAGAAAAGTATAAATACACCCAATATAAGTGGATATAAAGTGTAAAACAATCATAGGTCATTCAAACATACTATTTGAACACAAAAAAATGACATAGATATTTAACTCAATGAAATGAGATTGAGTTATGATTTCCCATACAAGTTCGTATAAATGACGTAAGAATTTATCAATGAGATGATAATGTGTAGAAATATTATATCCACACAAAGTATTGTGGAAGTTACTACATAGAGATTCCACACATAATCATGGCATACTAAAATCAAGAAGTTGTGGTTTAACCCAAATAATTGAAATTGGGTTAAGAAGTCCCCTTACAGAAATTTGATAGCCTAATGACGTTACTTTATAATTCAGAAAATGAGATGATGAGAGATAAAAAGGGTATATCATCACTTGGACATAACATTTACATAAATAAGGATATATAAGAACATATCCCAACATATGAATATGTAAAATAAAATACCTAAAAAAATAAGCCTTTTAAAAATTAGAGGGTGAAAGGTTCCCTTACCGATTTGGGTAACATTTGAAACGTACACCCCATGAAAAGACTATACAAATTTTATGTAAATACCCTTAAACGAAACTATATTACACAATGAGTAGAATAATGGGAAGTACATAAACCAATCAAAGTAAATAGGGGCAAATGTAGCATAAAATCTCACAGGAATATAAGTGAGTTGAAAAATCCCTTACAAAAACTCGGCAGCCTAACGACCCCACTTAAAACATCCAAAAAATGAATTGATGATATAAAATAGGGACTCTAATCATATGAACACAAAATTTAAAATAATAATAATATAAAATAACATCCCCCAACATACGAAATATGAGATTAAAAAAAATTACATAAAAGAGAGTACATAAAAAGAAAGAGACAGGTAGGATCCCTTACCTCGTGTCTGACTTGACTCGATCATTCTTTAATCTCCTGAATAATATACTAGAGTTAATTTATACTTGCTTAAGAAAATTTTTAATTTTCATTATTCCTTTTATATCATTTATTACCATTTTGTGAACATCATGTAATTATTTAAGATAAATACGGTCGTTTTGTCGCTAATTGGTACTTGATTCAAAAATAAACCTCTTATAATTACAAGATGATCATGTGGTAAAATATCCATTATATCTAGAAATATATTCATGATTTAGATATCATATATTTAATATATATCGATTATATAAATTCATTTATAATATTACATAACATTTAGAGGTAAGAAATGAAATGCACCGTTCATGAAGACGGTAAGCTGTACGTACGCATGAAGGCTACTTTCATTTCTATTTCATATTTAATGGAATGAAATCATAATGATATAAAGGAATATTATAATTCCATTGTAATATAATATATATATATATATAATATCATTAAACCCATCCTTTATACGTCCCACATATGGCATTAACGAATCAAATCACTTTGAGGGGGCAGAAGTCCGCATTTCTAAAATGATGATATCGCGTTTACCTATAATGAAAACCATAATGTTATGACATAAATGAAAAATACAGAAGCATATAGAAAACATAAACATAATATATATCATATATAAATATAGTGACATATTAATGGCCACCATGAATGGTGTTAGAAGAATATTGAACAATCATCATTTCGTGAGGCAGAAATTCACCATCCACAGAAATAGTATGTTCATTAACCATTTGATGGAGGTGTGTGTAAGTGTAGCTCAAATACTTATCATAACAAAATCCTATTATATTTATGATAACGGTTTTGTTACAAAATAATGGAATAAAAATTGTTTAGGGGGTTGGAGAAGAAAAATAAAACAAAAGAACATAAGAGAATACATTATCTTAAAATCGGGTAACTCCTCTTGGTTTGAACCAAAAGAGTTTCTTGAAGAGATTTCTACCAAAGGTAAGGCTACTATGATGAATAGAGGGATGTGGTGAGATTAAATTAACATATTTTGTCCTAGCCAATGTCTTGAGAGGTGTGGGTAAGGTGGTAGAGGTGGGGGCCGTTTATAAGAGGGAGGAGGGGCACTCTTGGAAATTCAAGAAATGTTACTTTATTTTAAAATGCGTTTCAGATTTTAAAGGTCCCAAATTGATATATTTCGAGGCTAAGGTGATAAGGGTTATAAATATACTCATACAATTTGTCTTTGAAAAATTTATGTCTTATATTTTACATTATCTTTTCATTTTATTTAAATCATTCATTAATAAGGTAATTGCTGCATCATCAAGGTCTCATAAATAAATTAATTCATATAATTTATAATAATTATAAAAAAATACTATGATGTATGAAATATTTTTAGATTTATAATGAATTTTTATAGTCTAAGAGATTATTTACACAGACAAAACTAAATATTTTTTTTACTTGGGTGATACATACTTTTGTGATATTCTTTTTTCTTTAAAAATAAAAGGATAAAGTGTCATTATCACCCAAAAGTGATTCCATGGGGTCACAAAGATTGGCACAAGCCATCCCATGGTAGGAAATGACACAACCAATATCATTAGGACACATTTTGGGTTCATTTGGTATTATTATGATATTATTTTATTACCCTTAACTACCCGATTACTAACTAATCAAGATAATTAAAGATAATTACCGTCGTTACTATTCATAATGTCCAAAAACAAAAGTATCTTAAATACATAATTTGGACCCTATGATTCCAAATATGGAATCCATTTTATCAAATTCCAAAGAATGAAAGTGTAGTAATTAATTTAAAATAATTCTTGTTGTCAAAACCAAAGACGGGTTTATAAGAAGTAAAATCTATCAAAAGATTGATTTTCTTTTACATCCAATTTAGAAGTGAAATTACATAAAATGACAAAAATTGTATTAAATTATAAAAACATAATTAAATCGAACATTAAAACCAATTAAAATGTCAATCTAACTATATAAATAATTTGGATGAAAAGGCAGTTTTGAATTAAAATGCAGTATTTTTCACTATTCATTGAAAATGAACATTTTTAAAAAATATACCAAAAATTTACCCTAAGCTATATTTGATATTACAAATAAAAAATGATATCAATTTTACAAAATTAAAAACATATAATTTTCATTAATTAATTTTATAATCATATCCCATTGTCAAAACAAATAGCGCGTTTTTAAGAAACAATATCTATTACAAGATTGACACTCATTTATGTCCATTTAAAAGTGAAATTAATTGCAATTACCACAATTGAATTAAATGGTAAAAATATATTATAATTCCACTTTAAAACCAATTAATAAGATAATATAATCATATAAATAAATTATATTAAAAATAGGTTTTGAATTAAAATACAACATTTTTCACTAAAAATGATCTTTGACGAAAAATAAAAAAAAATTACACAAAGTAAATTTTGATGTCTTGATTCTAAAGAAATATTTAATTATGTAAAATATAACATATAAAAGAGACAAAAAGTAGATTTAAAATGATTTTCCATCAAAAAGGTGGTTAATCGGCCTTCTAATGAATATTAGAATATTTATTCTTAAAATTGGTTTCATTTGCATTTTAAGCCTCTTACATTTATTGGATAAAACTAAAAAGATTTTATAAACATATATAATCATTTTGTAGTTAGTTATTCTCATTCATACCATTACAATGGCTAGGAGTTAACTACCATTTAAAATAATAATATTATATTATTAGTGTGCAACGTAAGATTTCAAAGAAACTCGTTGTTGTGTGTTGGGTACGCCATAGAACATAGCATACCCTTTAAAGTAATATTTATATTTTATTCACAAATATTAATAAATGTGAAAATTTATTATTATTTATTTACCTGGGATGTTACAACCTTCACCCCTTTTGGGAATTGCGTCCTCGCAATTTTAAAACTGGGCTCGAAAACTTCGTTTAAAGTCCCACATCGGACCAAGAGTCGATAAAACTATCACTTTAAAATAAAGATAGAGAAGTAAAAAGGTCACCCGAGTTAACCCATACTAGGATTACATGTACGAAAACATGGACATGGAAGAGAAAACAAAGGGTCATGTTCTGATGGAGAGTTATAGAAAACAAGTTTACGAGAAAGTTAACCACCGGAAAATCAAAAACATGTGATGGGTTAAACAGTATTTGATTCCCCAGTAGGAAAAATTAACAGACAACATTTCTGTTTTAAGTTAATTTTAATTGAGGAATTTATTTATGATCCTAAATAAAACATAAGTAAACATACATACTTGTCATGTTGACTTTCAACTTTTACTAGATTTCTTACACAAAATCATATTGTCTCCAAAAGACGAGTATTTAGGAAGAATTTCTCACATTAATATTACTATAATCAACTTCATGAGAATCGCCTAATCCATAAAAGAGAACAATATATTCCCCATATCTTTAGACCTTAACCAAAACCAAAACCAATACCAAAAATGTTAGTACAATATCATATAATCCACAAAATGGATAATCCTTTATAAGACAAACTATTATTAATCTCCAAAAATTTTCAAACAATACCCAAAGATCAAAAAAGATCATTCAATTAACATCGATCCATAAAATTCTTCAAAGTAACCAAAAATAATAATGAAACCCAAATCTATGAAGGATTTAATCACATAGTCTTCCAAGATAAATCTTAATATTTATCTCTAAATTAGATCAACTTCTCTTAAAGTCTCGTATTGAAAAGTATTTAGCCTAATCACATATCCTGCATGATAGGTGAATCATTTCCATAGATAACCCAAAATCAACATACTTTTGATTCAAAAAATCATCTATCTAAAAATAATTAGTCAGTCTAACCAGGTAATTCCCGCAGTTCAGTGGTAGGCGATAAATACCAGTTGCACTTGGTTGTGGGTTCGATTCCTACAGCTTCATCCAATGCGACGGGTTGTCACACGGTCTGCGTGTTGTCCTTCTTCCTAAACTATATAATTCTTAAAACATTCCCCAAAAAGAGGTAAAATCTTCAAAAATAAACATAACATAATTTAACCTCATGTTTATCTCATGCCTTTCATTTTCCATCATAACATATAGTAACCCATAATTACCTCAAATGTAAGGATCATATAAACCCTAATGGTTACCTTTATAATTATTACCTGTACTTACACATAGAGTTGGTTCTCTTGTACATGATGCATCATATAACTAACCAAGGTTCAAGTTGTTAATCATGACTCCCTGATAGTTGGTTTAGAATAACCATGATATTCCTCATTGAATCCCCCATTTCATCCAGTCTCTTAATCATAGAACCACCACAGTTTCCTTCAAACCCATTGTCACTTTTATACCTGCTAGATCCATCCATTTACTAAAACCAAAAATGTCAGTGTGAGTATATCAACAAAATCATAATGTACTAATGAGGGAGATAAACACTAATATATACTTACTCATTCACTTTATCTAAAAACTATGATTCTTTCTGAAATCCTAACCATTATGGTAATGTCACTTATGCTTAAAGAATACCCTAACCTCTAAAGATATCTAAACAAACCTTTGATACCAACTATAAGGACTCGGCCTTATACCATTACATATTCTTGAATTAAATGAATAATTCACATTGAGGATATTTTCAGGTTTAGAGTTTTAGGGAATTAGGTCATAACTATTACATATCAATTATTACAAAGTAGACACATCTAATCAGTTTCCATTTTTTTACAAAATAAAAACTCTTGAACAAAAGAGTCATGTCTAGTTCCTTATTTTAGATAGCCTGACATTTCCTTGATCTCATCCATGACCCTATTCCACTTTATGTCCTGTGAAAAACATTTCAAAAACATGGGATGAGCATAAAAATCTCAGTAAGGGTTATAAAAATGTAGAAAGAAAACATTAGACAATGCATACATTAGAATCAATGAAATCCTACTTTACTCATAAAACATAAGCACTTTAACATACCTTAGGAAATCATAAGATTTATGAATAAATCATAGAAATCATAAGACATAAAGGTAACTTGAGGCGTTCATAACATTCTTACAAAGGGAGTAACCCTCATGGCTACGTTTTGAATACCCATCACAGTATATTCCCGAAATCTATTTGGAGAAACCTTAGCATTTAACTCCTTCGCGTTACCCAATGGATTTGAGAGCTATATCGGGTTCACCTGCCCTTAGTTTATCACGGAGCCACCCGTCTTCATAAACATTTCCCAAGAACCATAACATTATCATAACACTTAAAACCTGCAAAAAAGAAACATAAAATTTCCACATTTCAATCACAAGATATCGCATCATGATATTAACATAAATAAAAACATCTAATAAATTCATTAAAACTCTATGAGAGAAATATCCCTTTATACTTTGAAAATATTAAAAGAAGACATTTAAAATATATTTTAGAATCAAAGTGTCCTATACCACTTTGAAACTTTTGAAAAGGTTTTCAAACATTCATGTCCATATAAATAAATAAATAAATTTTTTTTCAAAACATGGACATGGATGATAAATGTTTAAAAGAATAAATCTTTAAAACCACTTAAAACAATGTTTTAATAAAAGAGTCCTTCTCCATTTTGAAAATTTAAATTATAATCCACATGAAATAGACCATTTTAATAAATTTTAAATGAC